>CM075939.1:3916148-4403755 GCA_038030265.1 Corythucha ciliata
GTACCACTTATTCGCCTTCTTTTAGTGTCCGGAGCGTCCGCGAATCTACTCAAAACTCTCTCTTAAACACCGACAGACACGCATGAAATAGTCAGCCGTCTCGTTACAATCCAGCATCGTGTAGAGTGGAAGCCAATTGACGGCTCCGAGTGTCTCCGCAAACGATGACAGATTGGACGCATTAAAACATCGAAAGCTCCTAGAGGGTGTCTCATCCTCCGAAACGGTAATAGTAATGGGCATCAAGAGACCAAGATGGTCCGACAAGAAGCACGCCTTGCACTCGACACAGTAGTCGGCCGCAGACAGATTTGTGAAGATAATACTATCGATGCATTTCCCTGAAGCTGGGCGGGTCACACCCGCGTATGTCATCGACAAACTGAAACTCGTGAAAAGCTCCACCACCTCGCGCGCCGCCACCGCCTAAAAAGTCCAGGTTAAAATCCCCACAGACAACTAAGCCCTCCATGTACCTTGACGTTACTTCAAGAAGTTCATAAAGCCTCCGAGTGAACCTCTCCAGTGACTCCCGACTCACACCCAGGGACCAGAGGGTCTACAAGCGGACCGCTACAAGGCGGGGGGAAGGAAGGAGGCAGGCACAGACCTCGAATTCACCCTCGACAGTCAACTCGCTCACCTCAGGGATGCTCTTGTATTGAAATCGTCTCTCACAAAAATTAAGACTCCATCATGTGACGATTCTGACCTACAAAAACTGCTTGCCACCTTATAATTATGCAATCGGATTTTTGAGGTTAGATCTGTTTCGGGGCTGGGGTTTTTGTGTGTTTAAAACGGTTTTTGTGGTTCGAGCTTTTGTGGTTAGAACTTTTTGTAGCTAGAACATGCCGGGGAGAGCGCACGACGCTATGAGTAAATGGCTTAAGTGCTGAGAGACTGAGGAATCCCCAAGCTGAAGGGCTCAACACGAAAAATTGTTTTTTTCAACGAATAAATCCCGCGAAATTGAGTTTTTGCTTTTCGAAGAATCAAAGCCGCAAATTAATTCTTTTTAAGAGCTAAAACCCGTGAAATTGGTTTTATTCAGAGGTGAACGCACGGAATTCTTTGGGTGAATCTTTATTTCAGGGACAGTATTACGTAGATTTCGAGGTTAAGAAACAATTCAGCTCTTGAGCAATACCAACTGTTGAAGCCAAAACCCGCATAGATCCCGGAGCAAATTCCAGCTCTGACCCCCCCCCCCCTGGTCATACACTGTGAACGTCTGTGGTGACATGCACAAGTTCTCAATTTCAAGATCGGGGGTAATTTGATGGATCCGGTGAAAATCGCGATTTTTTTGTTAAATTGACAGTTTACTCGTTTAATTTCCAGTTAACTAACCCGAAATTGACAATTCTAGGACGTAAAAAACCAGATTGGAAGGCCAACTTCACAGTTTGCAGGTCTGAAGAGCTCCTCACGAAAAAAAAAAGCTTGTCTTTGCGGAAGGGTCTGTTTACCGCGCCTAGGGAGTCACCCAAGGTTCCAAAATTTCAAGTTTAGCGCTAAAAGTATCATTTTTCTGGTGGGCAAATTTGCCCAAGAATAGAAGGACACAACGACAGTTTTTCAGCATAGGTGCCAGCTTTTGACGAATAACGACCCGATTTTTTGGCCGAGTTCAGAGTTGATAAATTACTGTTTTTGAGGACTGAAAAGCCAATTATTATACCCAAAAACTCTTTTAAAAGGCTTAAAATCGGGAGTTATCAAACATTGGATGGAAACCAGCACGGTGACGTGAGGCCATGGTCTCTAGTCCACTCCCGGGCTGGGAGACCCGCCTCAAGTTTCAGTTATATTTGAAATATCGCTTATGACTTTTCATATTTTCCCTATTACACTTGACATGCTAGGTCCACTAGACGTGCAGATCATATAATTTGGTATGTGGACCCACTGCAATGAAAGCCAGTTGAAAAGTCCCCACATCGGATGAGGGGTAGTAATGCTAGGGAGGTACAACTTGAGCAACAGTGTTGTTCCTCTTCATACACAAAACAAACTTGGATAAATTAATAAAAATAACTTTGCTCGCATCCTATGTTTCTAAAAAGGCGTGGTATTTGAAATTACCACAGGTGCAGATCCAGTGTAAGAGCAACACAACGATTTCACCCTCTGCCGCACTCCGTCACATGGTTGCCTACCCTCCCCCCCATCCACACACACAAACTGAACGGAAAATCAATTTGCCGCAAATCATAATAGACCCGCAATCACGTGATTCAACACAGCGAAATTCGTTATTTTTATAAGCGATGCCCCACAAAATTAATGTTTCATTGAATCAAAGCACAAAATTTCGCCTTTGAAGCAGCGAAACCTGCGAAATTTGTTGTTTTGGGTTGGTTAGCCCCACGAAATTTTGTTTATAATGAGCCAATCCACCGTAATTTATTTATTTTTTATTTTTTTTTTTAGGGAGGGAGCCTCGCGAAATTGAGTTTGAACGAGTCAATTCCACGACATTTTACTATGGAAGAAATCAAACTTGCCAAACTGGGGTATCAAGTGGTTCGGTCACGCAAAATGGTGGTGGTGGGGGAGTGAGCCATTCCAGCTGAATTAGTTTTATGGGGCAAAATGTGGCTCCATGAAAGGAGTCCATTCCGAAATTGCTTTTTAAATGGGTCAGCAGTACGACATTTGAGTTGTAATGCAGCCGAACCCTGCAAAATTGCTTTTATTGGCGAGAGAGCTTCGGGAAATTGCTTTTCAGTCGGCCAACCATGCGAAATTCCCAATGAGTGAATCGGAGTTAATAGCAAAATGAGTCCGGTTTTTCAAGGAAGTTTGCCAGGCTTCCAAGAAATTGGGTCGGGGAACCCTATCATTATAATAAGGAGATAATGTCACCGAATTTCACTCTACCTTTAATATATTGCAGTTTTGTTTTGACCTCACCAATAATTGGAGAGGTTTGGCAGACTGATCATCATCAAAGATTGTCCGTGCAAAATAGAACTTACCTTGAGACGCTGGTCGTTGACACCCCAAACTCTCGTCGCAAAGTCATGGGACGCTCCAAGAATAAAACTTCCAGTCGTGTCGAAACTAATTGATAAAATACCGGCATTCGATCCAACAAGCATTCCCCGGCTTTCTACCGACGAACCTTGTTTTAAAAAAGTAGAAAATCGTTAAAAATGAAAATATTTAATTCGAGGTTTAGACGTTACATTTGGACGTGTCCCACATCTTGACTTTTCTATCAGTCCCGGCGGTGGCCAATAATTTGTCAACTGGGCTCCATTTTATCGCGGAGATTTCCCCTTCGTGAGCGTCCTAAACGAGGTACTTCCAAGTTAAATTACCGTGCGGATCAACAAAGTACGCGTTCAGTACTTACGAAAACGCAGGCAGGATTCGTCGGTACGGCCGATTTATCCGAAAAGGGGATATCATCGACGAAATTTTCCAGAGGATGAATTCTTGTACTGTCTTCAGCCGCTTCTTCCAACTCTTTTTGAATCGTCGCATATTTTTTTCTTTAAAGAGAGAAAAAAGCAAACTTTTAGGCAACAATCTTTTCCGATAAAGAAAAATGAGTCAATTATACAAAAAACTGACTTTAGACAGCAACAAATATACGCGCAACAATAATTCATAATTATTAAAAATCGCAATGAACAAAGAAAACGGTGACCTAAACCGGCGAGGATGAGACAATTACTGAGTGGGAGAAAAAAAGAAAAGAAAAGAAAAGCAATGCAACGCCCTCAAAGTTATGTATACATCAGCAAATATTCTCGTATTACATGCGCATCTCCCCCCTCCCCTGAAAAACACTAATTCTTAACTAAACCTTATTGACTCACGCATCAATCAAAACGTTGTTGTTTTTTAAGTGACATGATATACCTATCTACTTACAACAGTTAAATAAAAATGGTGTGAAACAGAGTTTTTGAGGACTTACTTAAGGAAATTATCGTTTTCTTCGTTCAACTTTTCAGCGTCCTTTGATTTGTACTTCATTAGACGTTCGACAAGTTCTGAATTTTCTTTCTAGAGAGCGTGAAAAATATAAATGTATGAACACACCAATTTACTGTAAATTATGGGGAGAGTTTGGGGGGGGGAGGTACCTGACATTTCCGTAGTTTTTCTTCGGCGTGCGAGTAAGCTAATTGAAGGGCAGTGTGTTCATCTCGAATTAGTTGGTTGATATTTTCCAGCTCGGTTTTACTGGTCGCTATCCTATGAATTTCAATTTTTAAATTCGTTATGACGGCCAAACTTTCGTCGAGTCTGTAAACAAAGCAAAAAAATAATAAGAAGAACTGTGAATATTGACACACGACCACCTTTCTCTCACTCAAGGTTTACTGACTTGGTTTGAGTTGCCGCCAACTGGTCGGTTTTGTCCTGAAGGCGTTTATTTAAATCTACGAGAAGCTCGGCGTTTTCACCTCGCTTCCTGTGAAGCTCCGTGAGCTCTTCCTGTTGAGTCAAAAGTTTCGCTTCCAGTTGAGATATTCGAGCGTCCGACGACGAGCTACCGCCGCCGGACGCTCTCGTCGAAGAACCATTTGATACAAGACGTTCCGCGCGGAGTTTTTCGTTTTCTTGTTTGAGAGAGCTGTACGCTTCAAATAGTCGAGCGTCTGGAATTGAGACAAATTCACGAAGTTAATTCCTTATTTACCTCGACGCAAATTAGCTTCCCCCCCCCTCCTGACCATTTCGATCCTTCCGCAAGCCGTGACCCGATCTAAACCTTAATAACTGGATATTATGAAATAAAAACCCAATTTACGGCAATTCCATGGAAATCTCACAGCAAGTAGGATGATACGCATAAGGGGCGCGGATTGGGAAAAGATCAGTCTCACTGATACGCTCAGTACAAGTGCAGTCTTCGATACATCGGCTTTTTAAATAGTCGGTCGGGTCGAAATGCTTCAGTTTTGGCACAAAAAAAACCAACTCCTCTTTTCCAGAAACTCAATGTCCCCCTAAACAGAAAATGTCGGCATTTAAGCACCGAGACTAAGGTTTGGCTTAAAATTAAGTCGGACTTGGAGAAAAAATGCGTTGCATTTTATGTAAGCAAGGTTCGGCTCTATTAAGTCTAACCTTAGGCCGAGTTGGAGGAATCCACAATCGACTATTGGAAATGCACAGAAAGCTGACACTTTGACTCGCTGTTCTGCTAAACAATGAACTATGCGGCCAAAACTAAGTATTACTTTCGCCTCTAATTAAGTTGTTTGGTTGAAAAATGGGCCCAGGAATCGCCCACTAGCCCTAGAAATTGATAATTTGGCAGTGTAACTCCGATTTTTTGTCTCGTCGAAATGGCAATTCTGCCTTAATAACCAACTTGATAGGCCGAAAACACACAAAAAAAGAGTCCCAATATCTTACGATTTGGACAAAATAATCAACATTTTTGCCCAAATTGAACGTTTTGTCAAGAAACTTGACCCAAAACCAGGCAATTATACTCCAGAAACTGATGTTTTCTCAGTAATCTTGGACTGTTCAGTACTGGAATTTATGGTCAGAATCTGGTGCACGATCCAAACTTGTTAAGAATTTTCCATCAGCCCAGTAGCCCATCAGGTTTTGCCCAAGAATCGAATTGTTGGACTCAAAAATTGATATTTCGACACGTCCGCCCACAAAAAGCTCCAACCACAAATAAAAGCAACAGAAAGTTTTGTTTTTTTTTCCGTGATATTTTATTGCAACTGAACAAATTAAGCAAAATCATAGTTCATCTAGCAATATCAAATCTCATAACTTAGTTCACTATTAGGATAGTCATTCAACAAGTCACATCCTTTGTTTGTATTATAATTAATTTAGTGCACCAGGTTCACACGCACTACAAACGTCAACACAACACTACGAGGTCCGATGGTTTATTTCTCTTAAGTCTCCGGAGTTCGTTCTTATTATTCAGGACATTCGACATCTCTGGGTTTTTATGTTTGAGGAGGCGTCTTTGATGCTTCCGAGCGAATTTGGCAATGGTTTCGCCAACAGTTTCCATTTTCAGGTCGCGATGAATGTCATCGTTCCGCATGTACCATGGCGCGTTCACAATGCTGCGCAGCACCTTGTTTTGATAGGTTTGGATTATTTTAGCATTTGTTTTCTTAGTACAGCCCCAAAGCTGTATTCCATACGTCCAAATAGGCCGCAGAATTTGTTTATATATGAGAATTTTGTTGTGTAGAGTTAATTGGGACTTCCTTCCCATTAGCCAATACATACTCCTGAACTTGATGTTGAGCTCCTCTTTCTTCTTTTGTAGGTGCTTCTTCCAATTCAGCTTGGAGTCAAGTGTCATACCTAAATATTTTACTGACTCAACATACGGAACCTTACTCGAATTAATATTGACGTCCAGGGTGGCAATTTTGCGGTTGGTGAAATTCACATGAGCTGATTTGTTTTCATTTAGCTTCACTCTCCATGTTTTAGTCCACTTGACAACCTTGTCAACAGTTGTTTGCAGTTTCCTTGAAGCTTGCTCAACGTTTTCTCCAACAGCCAAGATGGCTGTATCATCGGCGAATGTGGCAATAGTGACATCGTCACTTGAAGGTAGATCCCTTGTGTACAATAAGTAGAGGACTGGTCCGAGAACGCTGCCTTGAGGTACTCCCGCTGATATGGCCTTTAGGTCCGAGTATTTGTCGTCTTGCTTCACCCTGAAGTGTCTATTGGCCAGGTACGACTTTAGCAGCAGATAATATTGTCTAGGGAGGTCCCTGTGTAGCTTGTATTCAAGCCCTTCGTGCCACACCTTATCAAAGGCTTGAGCAACATCCAGAAACACGCTAGACGCAATATGTTTGTTTTCTAACGCTTTTTCGATCACATTTGTTATTCGATGTACTTGGTCGATCGTTGAGTCGTGATGCCGGAAGCCAAATTGGTGATTAGGGATTAGTTTTCGGTTTTCTATAATTGGCTTAAGCCTTCTTAATAGCAATTTTTCAAATAATTTCGATAAGACTGGTAGAAGAGATATAGGACGATATTCTGTTGTTTCATTCGGTGATTTTCCTGGTTTAGGGATCATTATTACCTCAGCTACCTTCCATTGAGAAGGTACATGCTTCAATCTGAACGCAGCATTAATAATATGAAGTAATTTCTTTAATGCTATTTCTGGGAGCTCTTTCACTACTTTACCTGTAATCAGGTCGTAACCAGGGGACTTCTTAGCGTTGATGTTGTCTTTTATTTCGCTCTTGATTTCTTTCAGCGTGACTGGATGTATTTCATACTCGTCAGTTTTGTACGTCTGAGTAACAATTTCCTCTGTAGTCTGCGTCGGATACGGCTGAAACGTTTCAAACAAGTGATTCGCAAATAAATCTGCTTTCTCTTGATTACTCCTAGCCCAAGTCCCATCGGCTTTCACTATAGGTGGAGAATGGGTTTTCGGTCTCTTCATGGATTTCGTAACTTTCCAAAGAGAATATTCTGTGTCTTTTTCAGCGCTTAATGTGCTTAAACAATTGCTTATTGTTTCGTTTTTTACTGTTCTAATCAGTTTCTTTAGTTGATGGCAGTACTTGTTCAGTATGTTTTTGTTTTCAGGCGTTCTATTATTCATCCATTTTCTCCTTGCTTTTCGCTTTGCATTTAGCAAGTTTCTCACTTCAAGAGTATATGTCACTTTTTGTTTCATACAGTTGCTTTTTTGGCTTGTTAGAGTGCTGTGCCATGCGGCTTTCTTTATAGACCAGTCAATACAGGGTGGATCCGTATAAGTGTGACAAAAATTTTTGGGTAAAACTACGTTAAAAGTGGAGTAAAATGGTACCTTCGGAAGTGTCCTACGTCGATCCGTTCCGGAGTTATGATTTTTTTTGTGTTTGAAAAAGTAACCAATGCTTGCTTCAAAAAATCCGCAATTTCTCGGCTTACATCGCACCAAATCCAAAAAGTGATGCCATTTTCAGAAACTACGGAACATTTCCTTTAGGATAGTGTCCATTTTATTGCTTGAAATAATCGTCAACACCCAGAAATCTGGCATTTTTTCCATAAATTTACGTATCCTCTAAAATTTGTCCGTTTTACGAAATGTCGCTGTACCCAAACAGCTTTCTCAACAGATTTTCGGTATATCACAAAAACTTCCCCGTCTTCTAAGTTTCCTTTTGGCGTGTTCACATTTCATATTACCACTGACGTTTCTCACAAAAACGTCACGAGAATGCACAAAAACCGTGTTTTTACGAAACATGGACCATTGTCTACGGTATTCGTGAAGGGTGCAGGGAGATCGGCGGTAAGTGAGAACAGTATATCTTACCATGGAGAAGGCAAGAGGCATTCGATTTGACCCCTTCCCCCACCAGTGATTCATTAAATTGTCGCCATTCAGGGGGGGGGGGGTATAATTGAATGCCGTTTGCCTACGATATCTTCTCCTTCCTAAAATATTCTGTCCTCCCTTTCTAAAACAGTATTTTGACAGAAAAATATAGGCGATTGCCTATGTGCCAGGTGCCAACAATATTCGTGAAGGGTGCTCAGAGATCGGCAGAAATGGATGGGGGGGGGGGTCAAATTGAATGTCTCTTGCCTGCGGTATCTTCTCCATGGTAAGATATCCTGTTCTCACTTACTGCCGATCTCTCCGCACCCTTCACGAATACCGTAGACAATGGCCCATGTTTCGTAAAAACACGGTTTTTGTGCATTCTCGTGACGTTTTTGTGAGAAACGTCAGTGGTAACATGAAATGTGAACACGCCAAAAGGAAGCTTAGAAGACGGGGAAGTTTTTGTGATACACCGAAAATCTGTTGAGAAAGCTGTTTGGGTACAGCGAATTTTCGTAAAACGGACACATTTTAGAGGACACGTATATTTATGGAAAAAATGCCAGATTTCTGGGTGTTGACGATTATTTCAAGCAATAAAATGGACACTATCCTAAAGGAAATGTTCCGTAGTTTCTGAAAATGGCATCACTTTTTGGATTTCGTGCGATATAAGCCGAGAAATTGAGGATTTTTTGAAGCAAGCATTGGTTACTTTTTTAAACACAAAAAAAATCATAACTCCGGAACGGATCGACGTAGGACACTTCCGATCCGAAGGTACCATTTTACTCCACTTTTAACGTAGTTTTACCCAAAAATTGTTGTCACACTTATACGGATCCACCCTGTATAGACAAAAAAATCTGGGTAAATCGCAAACATGCATATGTCCTAAGGTCAGATTTCGATTCCTAGCCGAGACAATCAATTTGTTGTTTTTAGCACATCACGGGGTTTCGCAACAAAAACAGGTGTAACATGGAAAGTAAGCGTCCTAGGTTAAATCCAACGACACCACTGAAAAGAGCACCCTTTTTCTGTGTGAGTAAAGACATTTTGTCCAATGATAGTGAAAGATTCTTTGAGTAAACTGGGAAAATATCAGGATATTTTAAAAAATGTCAGTTTTTCACAACTGTTCAAAGCTAGACTACATTGGCCATGGTGCTCCCAGCGCCGGGCAAATTCCTATAACTGAGTGAAGTAACTTAGTTTAATACTTCATGCTTATTTTGCTCCTGCCCTTCGCAATGTTTTGATAAAAATCCATTGTTATACCAAAAAATGAGGTATTTAAGCCCATTTTGAGTGCCTAAAAGAAGATACGAAAGCTATTCCAAGAATGTTTTTTTCAGCTTATTCTACTTTTATTTGTCTTTCCTCATAGATTAGCGTAGTAAAAGTGAATTAAGCTGAAAAAAAAAGTTTTAGGAATGGCTCTTGATCTTCTTGTAGGCACTCAAAATGGGCTTAATTGCCTCATTTTTTGGTATAACCATGGATTTTTCTCAAAACATTGCGAAGGACAAGAGTAAAATAAGCATGAAGTATTAAACTAAGTTACTTCACTCAGTTTTAGAGGAATTTGCCCGGCGCTGGGAGCACCATGGCTAATGTAGTCTAGCTTTGAACAGTTGTCAAAAACTGACATTTTTTAAAATATCCTGATATTTTCCCAGTTTACTCAAAGAATCTTTCACTATCATTGGACAAAATGTCTTTACTCACACAGAAAAAGGGTGCTCTTTTCAGTGGTGTCGTTGGATTTAACCTAGGACGCTTACTTCCCATGTTACACCTGTTTTTGTTGCGAAAACCCGTGATGTGCTAAAAACAACAAATTGATTATCTCGGCTAGGAATCGAAATCTGACCTTAGGACATGGGAAATTTTTTGTTGCATTTTGGACGTACAACCTCCCCTCTCATTTTTTTTTTAACTAAGTACGAATCACCGGTATTTGAGTGCTACGGGTCTTGAAAAGTTACCCTACCAATAAAATCTCGCTTTTTGGCGAGATTAAGTATTTTGTTGACTGGTTGTATTTCCTGAACTAACAGACCCAGGATGCTCCGGCTGGGCTTTAATTGTAGCAAATTTAGTTGGCTTTAACAATGTATACTGTGGTCATGCTCGAAAAGCGCTTTCTTCTGTTAGTTTTGTTAAAAAAAGAGATAAAAGTGATGAAATTTCTTGGTTTTTCGAGTGCCACGAGTTGAGCACAAGGTTTTGAGGGTTGCAAACTTGAGTATAAACTACTCTCATTGGCCCTAACAACATGCAAAACAAAAAAAAATTACATGCATATTTGCGATGTTTGATGTTTATATTGACTGGCCTATTATCTTTTCAACGAAAATGTCCAGTTCGTCCTCGAGTTGTTGAGGGAATTTCAAGGGAGCTTTTAGTTCGATTGACGATTCCAGTTTTTGCCGAAAGCAGGACCAGCATGTTTTGTTGTTAAACAATCTTGGCCCATCTTCCTTGAGTATCACGGACTCACTTACTGTTAGGATGACTGGTGAGTGGTCAGATACCAAGTCATTGTTGTCTTCCACATTTACGTAGCCGCTTGAAATACCTCTTGATATGAAAAAATCAATCAGATCTGGCTTTTTATTGGTGTCCGTTGGCCAGTACGTGGGCCTACCAGTAGAGTGAAAATCACACTTGATTTGACTTGCTGCTTTGTACAGTTCCTTCCCCTTAGTCGTAGTAATGCGTGAACCCCAGTAGGTATTTTTCGCGTTGTAATCACCACCGATTATGAAGTTTTCTCCAAGTTGTTTGAATAGAACTCTGTAGTCTTCATTTTTTAGATCGTACCTGGGAGGACAGTATATTGATGCAATAATGAAGTGCTTGCTTTTAAAATGGACAAAAAATTGAAGAAGATAAAATGCAAGTGATTTCGGTAAACGTCAATTTTAAAAGCAACAGAAAGTAATTAATTATTTTGTTCCATAGAACTACTATTTGTCAATAGGTCCGTGCCATTTTTTCGCGAGTGCTACATTTTTGAAGAAAATCATCTGGTTTCATTCAATTTTTCAGAATAAGTCAATGAAATCACTTGGTTTTCTACACTAGTGTAGCACTAGCAAAACAATGAAACCGACCTATTAAAATCCTTTGTCTTGAAGCAATTTGTCTTAAAATTGCCAGCTTTTGGCATTCCACATCACTATGAAAGCACGACGCCCCATCCCATCGTCCTAATCGTTGAGATTTTCGACAATGAAAAAAAAAAAAAAAATTTTCGTTGAGAAGTCAGGTTTGTCCAACAGTTTTTGGGCGCAGAAACAACTTCCGTGGATTTTCGTCTGTATAGACCCTTTTACACGAGTAAGTTTTTTGATCAAAGTAGCCATTTTTAAAAAAACTATCAGCTGGCCCCTACCAACAATTAACTGTTTCAATTAAGTTTGAACATATTTTTGATCAAAAAATTTACTCGTGTAAAACGGGCTTATCGTTTGGATAGCAGAAGAATGGGTCTCAAAGGAGCCAACCCCACGAAATTTCGTTCTTGTAGGAGCCAAACCAGCAAAATGGGTTTCTAAAAGTGCCAGATCTACGATATTTGGTTTAAGAAACTGCAAAACTGGCGTATTATTTGTTTGTTTTTTTAAGGAACAAAAAAGCGAAATGAGATCTTGGATTACATGATGTTTGAAAGGCCATGTTGTAATGGAGTACGAAGGATAATTCCAAAGTAATACTTTGTCTCTCCACAGTGTCGTCTCACAGTGGTTGGGACTAGTGTGTATCCGCACAAAAAACGGAGATAAATGTTTAAATTATAATTATTTGTGAAATATTGTACCGCTGAAGATGACCCGGTAAGGGTAGAAAATCGATTCCGGGGAAGAGGAATAAACTGTGGAGAGACGAAGTATTGCTTTGGAGATCTTGGATTACTCAAAACTACTAAAGTCGCGAAATTGCGCACTGTAAGTGCCAAATCCGCGAAATAGTGACTTCGAAAGGACCCAACGTCAGAATTACCTTCTTGAATGACCCAAACCCGTGAACATGTTTTTTGAATGAGTCAACCGTGTGAATAAATTGGATTTTTGAATTGGTCGACTCTGCGAGATTGGTTTTTGAATGAGTCAATCCCTCAGAATAGATTTGACAGAGAAAGAAAACCAAGTGAAATTGCCAAACCCTGCTGAATGTACAGAGAAAGGGTCGATCCCCGTCAAAAGCTGGAACGACGTAGACTATTAGCCGCTTTTGCTACATCTTAGCACTGTAGCAGTATTATGGTACTGTTAAAACCAGAACACCGTCAAAACTTCCATGACTATACATATAAAAGCACGATTCGTAATTGCGTGAATACTTGTAAGTTGTACATTACGATCACGCAATGAAGTTGGGTCATACAATTTAGAAATGCAGGCAGAACTGCGACCATGAGAATAACGACAAACAACAATCTCTCTCACTTGTTTGTACAATGCAATATGCATTTTATATGTATATATGTTGTATTATGCATGAAAATGCGTTCGTTTCTGAGAAAATCTCTCCCTAGCATTCCCAGAGATTCCACTGCTCTTCCTCTTCATTCCTTTCTCATAAACACCAAAGCCAAAATAGATGACACTCCATAAAGGAAAGAAGAGAAAAATCTGTTAAATTGGAGCGTCGTTTGTACACAACAGTGCTCAACGTGTGTGTGTGTGTGTACGTAAAAAGATTGCGGCTTGATAGCAGAAAACGGAAATGAATATGATTTAATAATGGACTCTCAGTCGCGTGGAAAGGATAAAATAGAAGGTCACAAAACCAGGAAACGCAATTAAACTTCTCGAGTTGCTATTTTAGGGGGTAAAACAAGCTGTACATAACTACAATCGCTGTAATTATAGGGGGGGGGGGCATCCGTAGTATTTCTATTTCGACAACCATGTCCCCACTGTAGAACGTGTGGAACCATTAATTGGCAAACTAAAAAACAGGCGAATAACAAACAAAACTTGTCTGCAAAACTGGTCGAACCACTTGGGGGAGAAAAAATGCGATTATATAATTTTGAGGTGGCAGCGTTTTTTCCTCTCCCTTAGACGAACATCTCCCAGGCCTAATGGAAATTTT
This sequence comes from Corythucha ciliata, assembly GCA_038030265.1. Lineage (NCBI taxonomy): Eukaryota > Metazoa > Arthropoda > Insecta > Hemiptera > Tingidae > Corythucha > Corythucha ciliata. The sequence continues at coordinate 3,929,569 of CM075939.1, forward strand.
CCACGCCAAAAAGGTTCATAAATAGGAAAATTCGAGCAGGACGAGTCAACAGTAAACAAAGTTGTTGACACGAGGTTTCACCAGTGCCCTTGACTGTTAACCATTTAGCCACACAAAAAACACTTTCTTCCTGTATATGTCTAGCACAGATTTTACCAAATCCAAGCCATCACAGACACTGACAAGTCTCTTGAATTGACTCACGTGCAAGTATAACGTCGTCGTATTGTTGCACTTGCTCTTTGTCTCGAATTTGTAGTTGCGCAAGGATGGAATCTCGCCAATTTACACACTCCATAATCCCGAACTGAACCGTCTAATTTCACTGTTCATGACCGACTGACATTCGGCGGAAAATGATAGCGATAGGAATGATAAAAGTTGTGTTAGCGTGAGGGGATGAATCGACAGGTGTTTGAATACATCGAACGTCTTCTTTGCGCTCCGTTTGTGTTTCCCTTAGTTATCAGTTCAAATGTTGTCTTCAACAAAAGTGAATGGAGTCGTAAGTGTCTTACTTTTCTTGACTTTTCCTGCTATTATTTGAATATAACTCTTCAATTTTTATTAATTTTAAGTTAAAATTAACTTTCAAGTTGTTGCGGGGGGCTTCCCCCCCCCAGCTCTGTCGTAGTCGGTGGGGCAGCTTTCACAGTTTCACCTTACGAAGTTTTGCATGTTCGAGGATCCCTAAATCTCTTGGGTATGAATGTTAAAAACCTGATTGTCGAATTCGCGGGCTAATCCGCTCGTTCCAGGCAAATCTAGCACTGGCTGGGCGCGATTTTGTTTTGCGCATTGTGATCATGGCGTCTGATTAGCCTCGATTGTTGTCTTGTTCCTCCGCCTGACAGTGGAGCCTGTAACTGCGGCCTCATCTAGGTGGATGGCAGCAGTGGTACTGTGGGCGAACCGTGGGCCAGATTGGCCTAGTGACAATAGTTACTATGTGGAGCCAAGTTCTTTATGGCTCTGGAGGAATGACCTGGGTGGTGACCTCAGCTACGTGGGTGGGATTTAGGGACAGACACCTCTGCGGACCTTCTAGGTCCGGGCCAGGACGGGGTGTAAGGTCGATAAGTCGCCGAGTGGAGGACGACCCTCCTGTGGTTCAAGTACCCGGCTGGAGGACGTTCGCATTGAGAAAGGTCCGCCGGTGAACCATTGGGCAGTGCAGTTTAATGATGATCCGGGAATTAAACCGCTGGAGGTCCGCCATGAAGCCCAATAACAGCGCTGCCTAGTGGGAGGCTGGGAGCCTAGGGTCTATTGGAGACCAACCGCCTAAAGCCAAAGCTCTCAGCCATTTTCGCTTCAGTCCTCGTCCTGGAATCCGTCAATTTTATCCCTTTTGTCCCCGAAACTCAATTTACAGCGATTGGCCACCCACCCAGGTCGACGCAAGTTTTCTACAAAGACTCGCTATGCTGCCTGTGAAACTGATACGTCTGCTTAGAAAAAAAAATCGTGTCTTTGGTTAATTAAAAAGTCAATTCAGCGTGTGCAAATAATAGTCCAGTCAATCTAAGCTTTGGAGCGGAAATAAATATGGGATTTTGTTTTTTTGCAGGAATGTGAAAGAGGGGTCCCCTGATCAATGTCTAATAAAGTCCCGAGCTGAACGCCCTCCCCCGAATGAAGGGGGACCGTTCAAAGCCACCTTTTCGAGGTTTTTCGCCTGTATCTCAAAACAGTACAGATTGAAAGCATATTGAGTTCCCTATAACTTTTATTCCATACATTTTTTAACATTCCTCGGAGTTTTCGAGATATACGCCTCTGGAAAGAGACCTTGCATACTTGGTTGGGAAACAGTCTTCCATCAAGGGAATGTGAGTGTAAGAGAGTGGAAGGGGGATAACTGGCTCCTGTGGCCACCACGGCACCCCCTGTACCAGATCACGCGCTGAACTCCATATTCTGCCGCTGCACGGGAGTGAGTGCGAATCAAGATGTGGTTGCAGGAAGGCCGGGGTATTCTGCTTCAAGGTCAGCAGCAACTCCCAGGGGGACTGCATCGATACAGAGGCGTAGAAATAGCCCCCACAGCCCTCGGGGGCGCTGAGCTCAGGGTATTTTTCCCCCCTCTATACTTATCTATTTAACTGATATAGCTATGAACTATTCATTCATAATTTAAAAAAAGAAAAATTAACTCACAGTGCTCAGCTAAACATTGGGGGTACGTCGCAGTGCTGCTATTCTCTCAGTCCTCTGTCGTTGGACTAGGCGACAAAAGTGCAATAAAAATGAAAGTTTCAACTCAAAAATAATTTAATTAACCTAATTTAAATTTTAAATTTCTCCAACTAATGAAAATTTCTGATGAGGACTTCCAGCAATAAACGTCGAAATCTTCTCCTTATTCAGTCCTAAGATTGAGCTGATTGTAAGATGAAGGGGCGCCAAGGCTAGTTTAGCAGGGGGGAGGGATTTCCAACAAGCCACGCCACTGCAGCAATACCTTCCCGTTTGACGACGAGGAAGATGATGAGGGCGACTCTATGGCTGAGGATCCTTAACTTTTTTAATACTCGAATATTATTGATTTTCATTTATCGTATTCAGTATTCTAGTCCAGTCAATCTAACGTTTTGAGCGGAAATAAATATGGGATTTTGTTTTTTTGCGGGAATGTGTAGGGGAGGGTCATCTGATCAATGTCTAATAAAGTCCCGAGCTGAATCTTCTGCCACAGGGGGAGGGGGCTGATTAAAGGTACCCTTTTGTGGTTTTTCGCCTGTATCTCAAAAACAGTGCGTCCTGGGTGAAAACTTTTGGATTATTTTTCTTCGATATTCTTCCCTAGTTGGAGTTGTCAATTGTAAATTGGGTTTTTGAACGAGTGAAATTGGGATTTGAACGAGACGAATCCACAACATTTAGTTTTGAATGAGCGAAAATTCATGAAATTGACGTTTGGAAGAGTCAAAATAACGAAATTCTGTTTTCGAAAGTGCCAAACGCTCATGACTGGTTTTAAATCAGACTAACGTAAGTCATATTTTCCGTCGATTCAATCTCATGGATTTTGGGGCGAATTTTACAGTTTTGAGAGAAATGGAGGCATGGCGGTGTGTGGAAGTGATGCAGTGGGCGAAATCGCTGTACTTTTCTTGGAGTGGACTTTGCACTAAAGGATCTTTCCGCCCCTGACGCTCGACCTGACCTGGTAAAATCGAGTTTGGGAGGAGACCCGGCTCACCAGGGCTGATGAGGGCCTCGATAGCGAAATGGCGACTGGTGACGTGGCGGCTAAGCGCCGCAGCTTTGTTTGAGGATGAAAACTTAAAATTTGTGAATCATTTTTGTAGACTTCCTTTTGAAACCACAAAATTCATAGCCGACGACCCCTTAAAGATAATTTTGCGTTTATGCACATATTCTTGAAGCAAATTCAATTCTCAACAACTTCTAATTTTATTCTAATTTTAATTCTAATTTTATAAGGTAAGAAGGTAGAATGCAAAGTTTGACAAAAAACGTGAGGTTAAAATAATGTTTTTGAAAAGGTCACATTTCAGGGTCGTATATATCGAAAACTGTTGGGAATTTTTTAAAAAATGCATGGAGTAAAAGTTGAAGATAATTTAAGGAGCTTACATTCTTTGTCTAAATGTTTTTGTCTGAGACGCACCGTTTTTTAGATATAGGCGAAAAATCACGAAAAGGTACCTTTAAACGACCCCCCTCCCTCTGGGGCAGGTGGTTCAGCTCGGGACTTTGTTAGACAATGATCACGGGACCCTCCCGTACACATTCCCGCAAAAAAACAAAATCCCATATTTATTGCATTTATTTTGCATTTTTATACTTAGATTGACTGGACTATAAAGCGAGTGCAGCGCTGACTCAGGCACATCGAACAGTCATGACAGGCATTATTGACGGTCACCCTCTTATTTGGAACTCTAACTAACTCTAAAACGAAGTTTTCCGGCCGGCTTTTACGCGAGAGCCAAAGACAATGGGCCGTTGTCGTGGGCTTAATTGACCGATTTTATGCGGATCTTTACGAGCGCCAAGTCGAGTTTCATGGCATTTCTCCCCTCCTTTCCATGGATGTCAATTGGCGGCCAAGAAGATTGAGACTTGGTGGCGTCATTCCCTTTCTCGGAGTGGGTTGTTGTGGGAAGGGGGGGGGGGGTTGAGCAGTCGAATGACAGCCCACAGCTGCTCATTCGTTAGATCCCACCACCTACCATCTGTTCTTAGAAACCTCCCCCCCCCCCCACGTCAGTAAGATGGAAGAATTTAAAAAGTCAAGATTCTGGCTCTGGTTTTTTTGAGAGTCGAATTCTATTGGTTTTTTGGGTGAGATTTTCTGAAGGAGCCGAGAACCCGAAATTGGTTTTTGGAATAGCCTTAGTCGTTAAATATTTTGTTATGATCCAGGCCCGCAACATTGTTCTCTTAAAGGTGGAAACCCCACAAAATTGATTTCAAAGGCCAACCTGCAAAATTGGCTTTTTAAAGAGCTAAACACGCGAAATTCGTTTTCTTCAACGGCCAACCCCACGAAATTGTTTTTCTAAAGACCGCAATAACCTGCGAAATGTTTTTTGAGTGTGCCAGACTGTGAAATTGATTTTGTTTTAAGTACGACGAGAATGTTTTTTCATTGTACGGAGGAGGAAGACGTTCCGACAACCCCAACACGAAATTGGGGTTTTGATCGACCCAACACAATCGAGACAACACCTCGAAATTTCACCCTCGTCTGTGGACTGGAAAACGGACGGAGGATGAAAAAATGCCGTGGCCACCTGGAAAGCGTCCTAAAACGCTTCTAACAGCGTGTCTGGTCCGGATTCGCCCTTTCGGAGAGCCTGAGAACGCTTTAAGAGTATTTTTCTCAAATTTATCTGATTTTAGCTGTTCGAGGTTCGAGTGCGTCCCTCCGAGAAGTGCGGCTGGTCTCTGCTCAAAAACGGCCTAGTAGCTACTAGCCAAAGAGTGGCGGTATTTTGCGTAGTCGTTTGTTTTATTCGATACTGTCAACTCCATGGAGGGATCATTCCGGCCTAATCAATCAGACTCAATTGGCCTGTAGGGGCCCGCCTGTCCAATATACCGTGTTTGGCCGCGAAATTTCCCCGACCCCGAGAACCCTAAAATTGTTATCCAGAGGGTCAATTTTAATTTATTCATGTTTTAGGCTAGTTGCTCAATACGCGCAGCGCGCCTCGATGGTGTAAATGTAGTGGATACAATGCTCGCTTCGCAACCCAGCGGGCAAGGGGTTCGAATCCAGCCATTGCCCATTACACTATAAGGCTGCGGCGAGCTGTGACACGGCACACTCGGCTTCGTGTCGGCGTCGGCGCTCCGACCGAAACGCCCGCGTAGTACGGGTGTAAAGTGCACAGTTTGATCTGGGTATGGAGTAGGAGCCCAAAGGAGGCTTAGGCGCCTTCCTGGTTCAAAGCCCGGCGCCCCCAACAACAACAACAACAACAACAACAGCCACGCATTTTTAGTTGATTTCAATAGCACAAATATCTGTTTATAGCCCAGTAAAATAAGGTGTCGAAAGTTGCAATAATTAGGGTAGACGATTTTTTTGTTTCATGTTGTTGGGGGTGGTGTAGGTATGATGTGTTCAAATTGTTGACCTCGAAAAACCTCGGGATCATCCTTGAATTCGGGAAAGACGGCGCAATGTTTGGATTTTTTTCGGGTTTAGGCACTTTTTTTGCTTAAGTAGCCATTTCTCGGTTGTGACTGCGAAGTAACATTTCAAAGCAGACAAAACTAGTCTAAAACGGGATCTGGAGGTATCACAGTGTCTAAGATAGAGATCGTCAAATGTAGGATAACTTTTTAAAATTGACAAATGATGTTGATGTTTCCATGTCTTCATCATCTGTAACCATGTGGAACCATTTTAGTGGTCAAAATGGTGCACGGCTAAACGTTGAGTAGGCAGAACGATAACTGTCGCCCAAGATGCTCAGTAACTACATTGATCAATAATGCATTGTTGATAGATGTAGGTCCTAATTGCATTAGTTGCTACGGCCATTACTCGTAGTAGGCTGTAATAAGTGTTATCGGTTTTCGTTATTCGTGACCATGTAGGATTCGTTTAATGGTCGTTCTCACAAAATTAGACCAGGACGACTTCTGTAATGCCAATGTTTCGATAACTATAATAGGTATAGTTAGTTTTCAGCATTTCGTCCTGAAATTTCGTGACTGAAAATGTCTGATAAACAAATACTTTAGGACTGAAAACTGAAAAGTAATGCACTATTTCAACTAAATTATAGCTTGGATGTCAAAAGTAATAACAAATATATTTCAATCCCCCCTTTTTCTCTTGGAGGAGCCTGACAAAAGATGCTTCTCCTTGACACTTGTAACGTCGTCTATAAGAAATGTCGAAATGTCTTCCGCCGAGTCGGCTTCTATATCCGTGGGGTCTTCTATATCTACACAGGCAAAATCCACGAGTGGGTCCGGTCGACTCGCCACTTCCGGCTTTTCTGTACTCACATGCGTTGGTACAACCTTCTTACAGGCGCAGGAAATCATCTTCAAGAGTAGGGAGAGAGCAGGATCACTAGACATTTTTTTCGGAATGAGTCCTTGCAGTGATTGGACTCATCCCAATTTCAATGGGATCTTCTCGTTTCCAACAGTTTGACCCAACCTGAAACAGATCAGGCGACGGGAGATATGAAAAATCTCGAGATTATATAGAAAATAAGGAGATTATGGACCCAACCACGGGAGTATTTTGCTATAGGTACGTATTGGGGTCCTACAAAGCAGTGGTTTTCAATCTTTTGCGGCTCGCGGCCCTCTAAATTCTACTATAATTTCTTCGCGACCCATGTGCATAATGTACTATTTACGTGTGGGTAGGGGGGGGGGGGTATTTGGGCTTTCAGTGGTAGATATTATATTTATATCATCTATCGATATAAATATTATGGGTATACCCGGAAATCAACACTATTTAGATATTCAACTTATGGGCGACACTTGAACGCTGTATGGAATTTACTGGACTTTCAATTTGTGTGCACTATATGTAATTGGTCCAGCACGATCTCTCTCAGATGATCGAAAATCCGTATCGGAGGCTAAAGCAGGGTACCTGGGGATTTTAGAATTGACAAATGATGTTGATGTTTCCATGTCTTCATCATCTGTAACCATGTGGAACCATTTTAGTGGTCAAAATGGTGCACGGCTAAACGTTGAGTAGGCAGAACGATAACTGTCGCCCAAGATGCTCAGTAACTACATTGATCAATAATGCATTGTTGATAGATGTAGGTCCTAATTGCATTAGTTGCTACGGCCATTACTCGTAGTAGGCTGTAATAAGTGTTATCGGTTTTCGTTATTCGTGACCATGTAGGATTCGTTTAATGGTCGTTCTCACAAAATTAGACCAGGACGACTTCTGTAATGCCAATGTTTCGATAACTATAATAGGTATAGTTAGTTTTCAGCATTTCGTCCTGAAATTTCGTGACTGAAAATGTCTGATAAACAAATACTTTAGGACTGAAAACTGAAAAGTAATGCACTATTTCAACTAAATGATAGCTTGGATGTCAAAAGTAATAACAAATATATTTCAATCCCCCCTTTTTCTCTTGGAGGAGCCTGACAAAAGATGCTTCTCCTTGACACTTGTAACGTCGTCTATAAGAAATGTCGAAATGTCTTCCGAGTCGGCTTCTATATCCGTGGGGTCTTCTATATCTACACAGTCAAAATCCACGAGTGGGTCCGGTCGATTCTCACATGACTCGCCACTGCCGGCTTTTCTGTACCCACATGCGTTGGTACAACCTTCTTACAGGCGCAGGAAACCATCTTCAAGAGTAGGGAGAGAGCAGGATCACTAGACATTTTTTTCGGAATGAGTCCTTGCAGTGATTGGACTCATCCCAATTTCAATGGGCTCTTCTCGTTTCCCAACAGTTTGACCCAACCTGAAACAGATCAGGCGACGGGAGATATGAAAAATCTCGAGATTATATAGAAAATAAGGAGATTATGGACCCAACCACGGGAGTATTTTGCTATAGGTACGTATTGGGGTCCTATAAAGCAGTGGTTTTCAATCTTTTGCGGCTCGCGGCCCTCTAAATTCTACTATAATTTCTTCGCGACCCATGTGCATAATGTACTATTTACGTGTGGGTAGGGGGGGGGGGTATTTGGGCTTTCAGTGGTAGATATTATATTTATATCATCTATCGATATAAATATTATGGGTATACTCGGAAATCAACACTATTTAGATATTCAACTTATGGGCGACACTTGAACGCTGTATGGAATTTACTGGACTTTCAATTTATGTGCACTATATGTAATTGGTCCAGCACGATCTCTCTCAGATGATCGAAAATCCGTATCGGAGGCGTATCGAGAGCAGTGCATAAAGATATGCTGCAAGTCTTTCAGCATGTGACAGGCTCCACAAAAGGCGTCGCGTCGGGCCTTCCCGTTTTATTAAGATATACGCCACAAATTCTGTGATTATATCTCACGATTATACGACACATTAGTCCCACGGACCAAATTTGATGTTCGAAAGCAGGGTACCTGGGGATTTTAGAATTGACTTTTCCGTCTCGATTTGACTTTTTGCCTGAGAGCACTGTTTCACGCTCTCTCTGAAATTTGAAATGGGTGAATGAAATAATAAAGTTGAAGACTATGCAGCCTCAGGTGAAGTAACGGTAACAAGAAAGTAACGGTAGCAAAACATAAAATAGTGGGGAGGGCACGGCCCTTTAGGACAAAATTATGGGTCGCGACCCAAGAGTCGGTAACGGACGGTGACCCAGCCAGCCCACCACCCATTGGTTGAAAACCACTATCAAGCCCAACCACTATCAAAAAACATTGAGGATAACAAGACGTTTGCCCTCATTTTTGAAGATTCAGTCTAGTCTTGCAAAATAGTTAGTACTATTATGATCATCAAAGGTTTTCTACAATGTCACAGCTAACGAAAACGAAGAACCATAGACAGCATTTCGGACTGTTGACAAATTTGCCTAAATTTGACGAGCTGTATCTTTGAAACGATAATACATTTAGAACCCGCTTTAAGCTGGTTTTCTCAGAAATTTTCTCAACTTTGAAAAGTTACTTCGAAGCCACAACCGAAAAATGGCTGGTTTAGCGTGAAAGAGTCAAAATTCCCAAAAAGTCCCACATGTTTGTGGTTTTTCGAGAATTTCAGGATGATCCCGATGTCTTTCGAGGTCAACAATTTGAACTCGTCATACCTGCACCATCCCAGACAACATAAAAAAAAAATATCATCTGCCCTAATTATTGCAACCTGACCCCCCGTTTTAGTTCTTATTTTACTGGACTATTAGTGCTTTTGTTCAATTTTTATTGAACAAATAAAAATACAAGTACAAATAAAAATACAAGTACAAGTAAATTGAAAAAACAAGCAAGAAGTAGGTAGCCTCCAGAAATTGCCCAAAACGAGGTTTATAGCCCTATCCGGCAACACGTGTCAGACGTTGACTCACACACGCCCAAATATCTTGCGGTTCCGGCGTGTGGGGGGGGGGGGCTGACAAGATCACCGCCCAGGGAGGGCACCACGTTACCGCTCTGGTCAAACCCACGAAATTTGGTTTTTTAAAAGTGCGAAAAATCTGAAAATTCCCTGGAGCCAAAAACGAAAAATCTGGAGCCAAATCCGCGATATTTTTAATTTGGCGGCTGAACTGCCGCTTTAATCTTGGTTGTTGTTCTTGGAAAGACAAATGGGTTTGCGAAGAAATACAAATAAATAAATAATCGAGATTAGTGAAATTGCCAGTTTCTGGGGTGAAGTAGTCAGACAATAGCCTTATTGTCAGTTTAAGGATTGAAATGGACAGTTTACGAATTGAAATTTCAATTTTTCGTGGAAATTAGTTTGTTTTTAAGAGAAAAATGTCAAGACTTTTCAATTATTGAGAAGGAAAAATGTACAGTTTCGAGGTGATGTAGGTACTGATGTAGGAGAGTGATGTAGGTACTGATTTTACGGTTTTTAATTTACCTGGCTATAATTTCGAGGGTCTTCAGTTAAGTTTGCTGTATTCAATGTAAAATTGTCTGGTATTCAGCCGAATAGTCAAGCAGCACAGCCAACTAGTGAGTTTTGGGGAGTAAAATTGTGGTGGGCTGGGCCGGCTGGAACCCCCCCCCCTTTCCTCCAGGATTGTTGACGACTCACTGGGCTTCACCTCACTTGTCATACGACGAGCTCACTTTTTTTTGTTTTCAGTGACTTTTCGAGAAAAATTGACGTAAAATGGCGTACGAAGTGCTCATAGTTAGCGAAGGATACTCAAGACTCGTCAAGGACGTCTACGAAGCCAACTGTTCGTGTACACTACTCAAAGGAAAGTACAACGTTATCATCGACACGATGACACCCTGGGACGGTGATTACATACTCAAAAGTCCGTATTAGTATTTATGTTTGGAAAGTGTGTGAAACGACTCTTGAACTATAAATTCGTATAGAACTCGAAGAATTCAACGTCACCCCGGACAATATTCATTACGTTATAAGCTCTCATGGACATTCGGACCATCTGGGCAATAACAATTTATTCTTAAAAGCTAAACACATTGTAGGGCACTGCGTGTCGTTTCGAAATATTTACTACGACGACCCTTTCGTACTTGGTAAGTACACGGTTAAAAAAAAAGTAAGTCAATGCGTTTAAACAACATTATGTACTACAGGTTGCAAATACGAAATTGACGGCGACAGCCTCTACGCCATCGCCACTCCAGGGCACACTATGGCCGATATTACCGTAATGGTCGACACGTCCGACGGCCTAGTGGCTGTGACTGGTGATCTGTTTGAAAAAGAGAGCGATCTGTTCGACGAAACCGTTTGGATGGACAGTGGGAGCGAGAACAGCGCGCTTCAAAAAGAGAATCGCATGAAAATTATCGACACGGCCGACTGGATTATTCCAGGCCACGGTCCTCGTTTCAGGGTCACCGATGAGATCAGAAGGAAATATCGTGAAAAAAATGATGACTCGGCCAAGTGAGTGTATTTATCAATTATTTAAATTTGATTCAATAATATAGGTAGATGGTGCAGTGAAGGGATTTAGAATCCCTTGAACACAAATAATAAAAGTCACAGCCAAAAATAAATCCTTAAAATTCCTGCAAACAGGTAGTAAACACAAACAACTGAAGTACATTCATTGAAAGGCGTCCTTATAAATTAGACTTGATGATTTTTTTATTAGTTCAGTACAACTCTTACAGCTCTTTACCACCAAGCCCAGGAAGACAGACTTTAGTTTGTATCATACTAAGATCACTCTCTCTAGGATTAAACTGGAAAAACAAACAAAATTACGTTCATACATTAGGAACAATGAACAAACGAAATAACTATGTAATAAACTTTTACATAATAGAACAACAAATAGTGGCTTAAAACCACTGGGCAAAAAAATGACTAGTGCACTGATATAATACACCCCTACAATAAGTAGAATCACAGGTAGGATTTATATCACTCAAAATAAATTTCACTTGTAAAACTAACAGCCTAAAAACACTGTAAGTTCTGCAATAATAAAAACAAACCCATTATGGTTTGTAATAAACCCAAAATGGTTTTAAAAAACAAAACATGCTATATACATGCTTCAAGCCGGCAGATAAGGCGTAATGCGTCCGGGGGTAATAACAACTGGATTGGTCTGCAAAATTAGGAGAGATACAAATAAAAATTTAAAAAATTAAATTATTCAGAGAAAAAAAAAAAACAGGTTAAAACATGCAATAGTACAGTACATGCTCTCAAATGCTTACAACGTAGAAAATAAGTAACGGGGGAGAAAAAAAAAATGTTAAAGTGACCCTAAGTTCCGTGGGAGGGCACCGTGGCGTTCCGACCAAAAAAAATTCTAGCGGCGTCCATTAACGAACGCTGGGCGAACGTTGCGGTGGCTCCGGAACGGTGAAAACTGGCCGGGCGGCCGTAGCTCGAGTCTGCGGTAACTAAATTCGTTATAAGAGCCGTCATAAAAGGATTCACACATTTGGAAGAGGTCACTCGGTGCAATGAATGAAGAAAAAAAAAAAAAAGTGAACGCGCATCGAGCTTTTTGAGTGCAATTCGTTAAAATCAAGCCCCAAACCCCATTGCGATGGGAAATATTTCATTAACAATTTTTGCATTAAAAATTTATACGGATAAAATCGACGAACACTACCGTAGAAATACTGAAAGGTAGGCAACCACACGCATGACACATAAAGAGTCGTGCGTTTTTCTGCCTACTACTCTGTCTAGCGCATAAAAATCGCCAACCCCGCAAAACTGGTACTTCAAACAGCCAAATTCACCTGGTTGGTTCCTCGAAGGAGTCAAACTGACGAAATTTGTTTTATGAACGAGCCAACCACAAAATTTGGAATTTCGAGTCAACCAAGTGCGCGGAATTGGACTTTCAAGAGCTAATAACTCACGAAATTGGTTTTTGGAGGAGCGGAATCAGTGGAATAGCCTAACAAATCCCGGAGTTTTCATTTTTAAGGTTTCGTTGGTTTTCGGGCGGAAACCCTTATTGAGGAAGCCGAACCCGCAAATTCATACTTTTAAAAAGGCTAAGCCGCGTGATTAGTTTTTAGAGGAGGAGTGTCAGCGAAAATTCTTGAAAGGGACCAAACGCATGAAATTTGTGTTTCAAGTAAGCCAGCCTCACGAATTGAGTTCTAAACAGAGCTGCTAAACCCGAACAATTAAGATTTTGAACTGAATGGACGAACTGAGCCCACGAAATAGTTTTTTCAAGGGGCCAACTCCTTGGTTCCCGTGGTTTATTAGGCGCTTGAGCTCACTTTAAGTCTAAACAAGCCGAGGTAGTCGACCCCGACCTGAATTTCGATTGACCCTAAAGCTTTAAAGCTTTGCTTAGACCCAAACTGGTGGGAGGGGGATAGTTGAGCCCCACCCTCTGCCTTAATAAAAGCATTTTGAATAGCACAAACTCTACAATAAGCGATTACAAAATTAACTTGAAAAAAAAAAGTGACTAACCTATTATTTACAAAAATGTGCTTTTGGCTACATGAAGTTTTGGTGCTCTGAGCTTAGTCTGTCGTCCAGGCGATCCTTTTATGTTTGTTGGATTTTTTGATGTTTTTTTTTTAGTGCGCAAGGCCGAGCAGCATGCACAAAACAAAATAGAGAGGAGGGGGAACAAGCCTTAGATGGGTTATTGAAAAGTTAGTCTAGAACCTGAATGGGCTACTTAGTTGAGGTTGAGTACTGTATTATTGCTGTTTTGCTTGAATTAATTAATTTTAATTACCGTTACAAGGATATTTACGGTGTTGAATCTTCTTGATTGCTCAAATGATTTATAAATAACACGATTGGGCTATGCCCGTTGGCCGCCTGTCAAAAACTCATTTATAGTGTTTTCGAGAAAAAAAATAACCAGAGCGCGGTACAGCTTCTTTGTTTTGGTTAATAAAACTACGTAAAAAGCTCTACCATTCGCCCATGCAAGTAGTTCGTTTTTTTATGTTAAAAATGTTGAGTCCCCGTCACCATTTAGTGAAAATGACGACTTACCCTTTGCGACCCTTCTCTGTTGAACGATGAGTCTTGAAGGCACAAATCCGAGTCCGATTCCGATCGACAGGGGTCCTACGAGAAATAAAAGAAACAATAGAAGCAAATCCACGCGTTTTTCTACTCAAAATTTACTTGTGTCATTTGTTGCGTTGTCGTCAGTATTCGAGCGAGCGGTGCACACGACACGGGTAGCGTTTCCAACAGTGTCGGCCGCGAATGAGTCAAAACTGGTTTCATGAAATTCGTATCGAAGTCGCCCCACATTCGTGCTAGCCACGATTTTTCGCCTCCACCTCTAGGGCTGGTACTTCCGTCGCGATCCTTTCAAATTTGAACACACCGTTAGGGCTAAATTATTCCGCCGAATCACGTACATACAGTGAATTCACGCGAGGAATTTTCGTTAAAACAAAAATAAGATAAAATAAAAATCTGAACGGGTTTTCATGCAAAAATAATAAAAATTGGAAACAAAAACAAGGGCGATACAATTCAAGCAATGGATGCACACCTGTAGGCCAAATAGCGATACGTACCATGTTTAATTCGCCAGTAGCATCGTAAGAAGCCTAATAAATAAATTGTAGGGAAAAAACAAAACCAAAATCGTGCGTCAGACAAAAATTACAAGTTGAAAGTTAATGTTATCAACCCCCACCCCCAGAGTAACATTCCCTTTAGTGGAATGCGCTTTTACTGCACCTTTTATTTAATCAGGTAATTAATTATGTCCCTACCTGATCAATTCTCTTATGTCAATTAATTAATTAGATGTTACAAGTAACTAGCATGCAATTCATGCTAAGAAGTAGAATAAATGAGCTTACATGATGGGAAGAATAGGGTAAAGCTTCTACTTCCTCCTCCTCACCAACTCTGTTCAAACAAATAAGTCTAATTACTCAAACAAACAGCGTAAATTAAAAGAGCTCACGGAATGTCAAAAAGGGACAACAACTGCATGGTTGATCCTCCTTGAATGATGACGGTAAAAATAACGATGAGAGACGTTGTAGTGAGCATGGCCTGCCGAGCATCTGACACCGTGTTCCTTATGGCGAGGGCAAACGACATGGCTCCGCGAATTCCTGTAGGCATGAGAAAGACAGGAGTGAGCAATAAAGTGATTAGAAAGGAAGATAAAAAAAAAGTGCCTACCGCAAAAGAACAGCATGTGCTGAAAATTGGAGCGGATTTTCGGCGTTCTTCCTAAATTTATCAGGAGAGTCAAAGGGTAGATGTTGGCCGCGCGGCTCAAAGCAGCACACACCTTTATTAGTTAGTCAAGGATGTAACAAAATTATGGAAAATAAAAAATGAAAACTTGACCGAAAAGGATACAAATCCAAAAATGATGAAACCGGCGTCAAATCTGTGTTTAGGGAAAGTGAACATAGAGACGCCGATGTAGGAGAAAATGAAATTCTCCGCAAGGAAATTCAAAAGTTCGAATAAATGTTTCGTTCGCTTTCTCGAATCATTCGACAGGTTGTTGTACGTGTAGTGAGCTTGGAAAATCCCGCAGAACAAAACAGACACGACTCCTAGTGACAGTAAAAAAACAAAAAAAAACTAAATCTGAAAGTTTAATATGAAAGGTGTACCGACCTGTCAAGTCGGCGACTTCCGCGATTAAAAACGTTGCGTAGGACATAAGTACAAAAAGCGTTGATTCCAGCAATGGGAAGTCCTTGATGCGAGTAAATTTCGTCAAGTGTGACAAGAGTTAAGAAATTTAGAGGGGGAACCTTGAAATATTATTAAGTTGGTTCAATGAAAAAAAAAAAGGATATGAGTGCCGTGAAACAGCCCATGCAGGCTCCTATGACTAGAGACAATGAAAAAATACTAATAAAGTCTCTCAGGGCGCTTGAAAACGCGTCGAATTCAAACCCCGTCGCTCCTTGCTGCGAGTGACGTTCATAATTTTGTATCGAGCTGAATACAAAAACAATTGTTGTATAATTAATTTTTTTGTTCTGTTGTTTTCAACCTGTTGGGCACTCACCCGCTCAAAACAATAGCCACGGCGTCGTTCAATACGCTCTCCCCAAAAACAAGTGAATAAAGCGTGACGTCAACGCGTAAGTCGTTAAAAATGGCGAGTACGGTGACAGGATCCGTTGGAGAGATGATGGCTCCAAAATACAGTGTGTCCAAAAAAGAGTATTTCAGATCGGACACAAATGGTAACAAAATGTACATTAAAACCCTGAAAAAAAAGAGAAGTTTTCGAGCCTCAAACACAGCAGGGGAGAAACAGTTTAACGTACCCAACGAAGAAGGCGGAAATAGTGGTGCCTAAAACAGCATAGGTTAAAATAGCGCCCAAATTTCTGAAAAAATATTTCTAAAAAACAAACAAAAAAACGTGTATTTAAACGTTCTGCGCCTTCTCTGTTTGCACTGTGCGCTCACCCGTTTCAAGGAGTACCCCGCGTGGAATATAATGGGCGGGAGAATGATGTTGAAAAAAATCTCCGGATCAAAAGTCGCCTTGAGATCGATAGCGTTGCCCGCGACTTTTTCCAAACCGCCGCGAAAAACGTAGGCGTACGTTTTATTGACGGCAGTTTTGGACGACGAACTGCCGTCGCCGCCGCTGCTCTGAGAGGAAAAACGAAGCCAGAGCGTGTCAGGTGGAAGGGACAGGTTGTAGGGGTCGGACTGATCTTTGACGACGGACATGTGCGAGACGACGCTTTGATTCGTTGTGAATCGTATGATGCAGCCGACGATTAGTCCTGTTTGAATAAAAGGAAAATCAAAAGGAGTTGTAACGCTCGGCTTTTCAACACAATAAGAGCTCGTCTTGGAAATAGTCATTCTGGGGCCCCCCAAAATGGCAAAACTGACAATTCATGCCTTGAAAATGGGTAAACTGAGAACTTGCGCACAAAAAATAGCCAAGCTGACGACTAACGCTCTACAATGGGCCAACTTGACCGTTCATGCCCTAAAATGACTGAACTGACAATTCGCACTCTTAAGATAGTCAAACTGGCAACTCACGTCATCCACTACCACTTTAAAAATGGCTATTCGCGCTCCATAAAAAGCTAAACTGACTATTCCCGCCTTAATAGTGACGATATACTGACAAATTGGTCCCTGAAAATAGCATGTTGGCTATTCAAGCCCTAAAATTAACAAAACTGTTCGTATGCGACCTACAAATGGCTAAATTGACGGTTCTCGCCTTGGAATTGCCCAAACTGACGATTCGACCCCTCAAAATGGCAAAACCAACCATTCGCACTTCAAAAATGTTCAACTCACCATTCGCACCTTGAAAATAACTAAACTGACTATTCACGCTGTAATAATGACCATTCGCGCCCATATATCACTAGGCGGACAGTTCGCGGTCTAGAAATGGCAAAACTGACTCACCTTGAAAATGTCTAAAATGACCGTTCGCATCTTAAAGTTCCATTTCTACTTAAAACTGACGATTCGCTGTCCAAAAATAACTAATTACAGCCTTACAATCATACCTATGCGCATTTTAAAAATGGCAGAAATGACGATTCGTACCCTGAAAATGGCAAAACCAATCATTCGCTCCCCAAAAATGACCGAACAGACCATTCGCTTTGCGCCCTACAGATAGCGTAACTGGCGATTCTTGCCTTATAAATGGCTAAACTGACAACTAACACCACAAAAATAGGCACTTGAAAAAAAAAATCTGTCTTCGGCAATAATATTTCGCTCTTCCCAAGGCAAACGACAAGACAAACATGCCATTTTCTTCAGAATTTTCTTATAAATACACGAAATTTCCCCACTATTTCTTGTTTTCCCGATCTGTACACACCCTGAAGGCACTAGCCTTGAATCCTTGTACACCTCTAGTCAGCGCGGTTTTTGGGCTTTATCGAAGACCCCACAACCCCCATCCTCCCGATTTCTTACATAGGGCGTCTGTCACCTCTGGGGTCCGCCATCAATGGAAGATGGGCCCCTGAAGACAACTACAAGGAATTTAGTCGGTTCATCCGAGTCTTAGACCCCTGTACTACCATTACTTCCTCATCAACAAGTAGGAATGAGCAACACCGCTCAATTTCACGCCTGGGTAGAGAGAATGAACATAGCGAGTGAGATCAAGGCTGCAAGCCCGTAGAAAATTCGTACTTGAGTAACGAACGAGAATTTATACTCATTTTACTTAAATTTTCCCTTAATCGCACTTTTTTTAACGCATGCTATAACTTTCGGAAGCCAGTTAGTTACAAGTGACAAGTGTAGCTATGGAAGCGCTATAATTGACTATATCGGGCATTGTTCGGTTTACCACACGTAATCAACTCGCAAGAAATAATGAGCGGCGGTTAAATGGTAATTACTCCCCTCAAGTTTTATGTTTGTACAACTCCTTGTCATGCCAATTTGTTACGCTGAATGTGACTCAGTGGTGAAATTTTGAGGGAAAAACACATTTTTATCTAAGAGGCAAGGACGAGACCAATTCGAATGAAAATTTATATGGTCGTGTCGCGTCACTACCTCAACTTCTCAAGGCCCGCCCCTGCTGAACGAGAGATTAAAGTATGGTCACGTGCTCTCGATGCGTCAAGTTCGAGATGGGCATTTAAAGCGACCTATTCTTCTGTATTACACTCTTGAATTGCAGTTTATTCGCTCACAATAGGTCAATGGGGTGAGCAGTAGCACGATGAATGGGGGGGGGGCTAAATTATTCCAGTAGTTCACCTTAGGAAGAAAATTACACGCGAGTGGAATATTGTTTTCTCTTTCAAAAATGACAGTCCATGAATTTTTTCCATTGAGTTATCTTATCGAGAGCCTACTTATAATCTTTGCATGAATAAACCAACGGAATTGGACTTTTAAAAAATAAAAAATAATAAAAATAAAAAAACAAGGAAACCGGCCTCAGAACTTGCGCGCAATCTCAGATCGATACCTTTCTGACAGACTAGGGCCCAAAGGGGAATTGTGGCCAAGAAAAATTAGCAAAGACAACGAAAAACGTCCTTGTTCTGCAAATTTTAACATGGAAACCGCGCTGAGGCGAATAAAACGAAGTCTTGAAGCAGTTGAGTGGCACAAGAGACACAATGGGAAGCGTCCTTGGCCAAGTCACTAATCTTTTAAGCTCTAGTTTGATGATAATTAAAGCAGCAATCGGCTCGATTCCTTCTTTACTTAATTAAAAATAGGAAATATTACCGTAAATGACGGCCAAGCCAGTCTCGTGTAGAAACCTGAGGCGTCGATGTTTGAACAACCATATTGTGAGAACGGTCAGAGTCAACAGGATGGTGTACAGTAAAATGTTGAAACTGTCGAGACGGTGAAGCTGCTGAGCTTTTACGTCCAATTCTATGTCTGTCGATTCGCCGCGAATTCGTACAAAACAGGTCCCGAGGAGAATCCATAGCGAAGACGATGACGGCCGATGAAACATTGTTTGTTTGAAAGGGCGTACGCCCTCACTTTGATTAGCCCCCCGCGTGCGGGTTAATTCACTAAAACTGCCAGAGTGAAATTTTAAGAAGTTAAAATTAAAATTTCAGCTCAATACGATACGCGGAAACTGAAGAAAAACAAATTTCAAGCTGAACGTTAACTCTACCGATGTTATCGATATCAGCGGAGCGGCTCAACTGACTTGAGACCGACAAGGGCAGCAAGGTGCAATGACGTACCTGAGTAGAGGGAGAATAAAAATTATAGGCACGTCATGAGGTTGCTAATATTTAATTGAATTTATTAAACATTTTACGCGATTTTTTAGTGGTACACTCGCGGATTCAGGTACAAATGACTCGAGCGAACTTCACATTCTAATGATTTTAGCCACGAAAATTACCAACGGTGGGACTGCGACTCCTGCGCTCTAAAATGCAAAGTCTCACAATTCGTTGTGATTTTTTGTGTTGTTCAGTCAGTTCTCATGGCTTAACAGCTAGATTTTGAACCGAATAAACAGATTCGGTGAATTTTTGACGTTTCGCCCCCCCCCCCCACGTCACTACAAGGGCTCAAGTTCAGTAACGGTAGCCTAAAAGATGGGAACACTTATTTTTCCTATTTTTTTAATGCCCTTAGCAACATCATTGAAGAACAGTTACGAAATTGCTCATTTCAATCCCAGGATGGACAAGATCCAACTCTCATATTTCCGAGAAATGGCGTCTTGTTTGCCAGTTTTTTTAGGGACCCCGAAATTATATTCATGTGCCTCAAAATCAGAATTCCAATAAACTTCAAAACCAGAGTTTTCCAAGCCCGAAATTGGGGCTTTTCAAAGAATGCTGTCACTCGATAGGCCGGCCGCCCGATTGTAGCTTCTAGGTAGGGATGTTTACAGGCCACTAATAAGTTCTTAATATAGGAATCATCAGTGCGAAGGCGGGTATTAGCTGATTCGATTTGCAAGTTAGTCGGTGCATTTAAGCGGTTTTTGAGGCGAAATTTTACATCATTTCAAATTAAAAGTCGCACTCATGCGCTCAAATGGCAATTTAAATGCCTCGAAATTGAGCCATTAAGGGCCTCATTCGCTCCACCCCTCCCCGACAAGTCGCCAATATACTCGGATTTATTCCGTGATTCCAGTCACTCAGCTAGTCCGATTAGCAAAGAGACGAACAAATAAATCCTTGCAATGCACACCCGTGTCTAACTACACCACTAGCCGAGAGAGGGAGTGCGTACTCATTATTCCCAAACATTTAACCCCATCAACCACATAGATGAAATGGTTGATTTTTGCACGTGAAAACGACAAGATTCTACCGCGGAAACCCAGTTCTGTGACAACATAGCAAGAAGATTCTATATATACAGGGTGGAACAGGATAAGTGTGACAAAAAAAATCGGGTAAAAGTAGACCGGATTTCCGACCGAAAACACTATGTAAGTGATGGTCCGATTTTCATTGGTTCCCGAGATATGATTTTTTAAGTGAATTTTTAAGGAACTGTGTATTTTTCTGGAAAAACCTCCATGCACAGCTGTCGTTGAATTTATTTGTAAATTGCAGGATGTGCATTGTTTGGGTTCACTGAAGGAGAAGAAATTCCCAAGCTAACCCAGTTGGTTTGTAAAGTTGAATCATCTGTTAAATCGTATTTGAGATTTTCAACTGTCGTGTACCGATTTGATCAAATTGCAGTAGTTGGACGTTTAAATCTAAATTATGTTCACGAATAGAGAGTATGCCATGATGCATTACCTTTGCGGTGCCTGTCGGGGTAACGCTAGGGCTGCCCAGCGTGAATATCGTGCCTTGTATCCCAATGGGAGGATGCCTTCGGCGGCTTCCTTCACGAGGCTACATCAGCGCTTGTTGGAGACTGGGTCTGCGCAGAAACGAACAAGGGAGCCTGGAGCACCCGTGGACGTAAATGTGGACGAGTACGTTCTTGATCGCGTTGACGAAGATCCGGGATTAAGTTCAAGGCAGATTAGCCGGGAAATTCGTGTGTCCCACCGCAGGGTATTAAAAATTCTTCGCAATTACGATTATCGTCCTTTTCGTTGCACTCCGGTTTAAGGTCTAGAACCCACTGACATGCGAAAAAGGGAGGAATTTTGCAGGTGGTTGCTAACAAAAGAATTGGAACAACCAAACTTTTTCCGAACAATCTTGTGGACTGATGAATCGCAACAATGGGCTCCGGAAAATCCACATCTGACAAGGGAAAGCTCTTTCCAGCACCGTTTCAGTTTGAACGTCTGGGCTGGGATTGTTGGAAACAAGTTGATTGGACCGCACTTTTTTGAAGGAACATTGACTGGGCAAGTTTACCAGAATTTTTTAGAAAATGAACTTCAAAATTTACTGGAGGATGTTCCGCTGGAAATTCGCTCCACAATGATTTTTCAACAGGTAATAGAATCAGTATAGCACATTCGTTATTAATTGAATGAACTAACATTTCAATAGGATGGTGCTCTTCCACATTATTCGGTTTCCGTGCGGAGGTGGCTCGATGCACATTTCGAATGTTGGATTGGGCGAAACGGAACCATTCCGTGGCCTCCAAGGTCTCCGGACTTTTGACGCCCATGGACTTTTTTGTCTGGGGTTACCTGAAACAGGACGTCTACAGTGTGCCAATCTCCAATGTGGAACAGTTAAGGGAGAGAATTCTCACAGCCTGTGCCAACCTAAGGGGCATCCTCTCGTTTGAAACCACCGGGTGAGCCATGCGCAAAAGGGCTAGGGCTTGTTTGAGAAATAGAGGAGGTCATTTTGAGCATTTAATTTAATTTTGTTTTCTACATTTGTCTAACTTCCATCTTATCGCATAAAATAAAAAAAAATACACTTTTTTTTTTTTTAAAAAAAGAAAGGTGTACTTTTAGAACAAAGGAGGAACGAAATTTAAAATGTGGGCCTACCATTAGAAAGCTTAGAATCTGAAGAAGTTTTTGTGCTGAACCGGACATTGCTGAATCAAGTTAGGCGTCGGCAGTGAATTTCTGAAAAGTTTGAAAAATTCACTTTTTTGGCGACTCATTAAAATAAACCTCGTTTAAGGGGCCTTGATTGGCTTTTTACCAAACGAAACCGACACCATCAGCTAGGAAATTTTCCGCTGATTTCAATGACACCCTGCAATTTACAAATAAATTCAACGACAGCTGTGCATAGAAGTTTTTCCAGAAAAATACACAGTTCCTTAAAAATTCACTTAAAAAATCAAATCTCGGGAACCAATGCAAATCTCACTTACATAGTGTTTTCGGTCGGAAATCCGGTCTACTTTTACCCGATGTTTTTTGTCACACTTATCGTGTTCCACCCTGTATATTACATCGTTCTATACATATAGTTTCTTTTCGATCCATTCTGTGAATTTTGTGCTATTAGAGATAAACCCTACCTCTTTCTCATTTTTGAGGCCTAATTACCGGGTTACAGGCGGAAGTTTGTTACTGGCCAACATCGTTATTTTTAAAGAATTTTTTTGACTACCAAAGAATATAGGAGGGCATCATACGACAACGAGCTTCTTGGGGTGGGGAAGTCCTTATTCTGGTTAGGGGTTTGAGAGCAGTCATTCCCTCTCTTTAAATCTCCTGCGCCACTCTCTTCTACTGACCGCTGCGTACAAAAACTCATTAAAGGCATTGCCCCCCCCCACTCCTGCTTTCTTCATAATTGCCTTTGGACCGCCAGAATTGAACCCCCCCCCCCAACTATCCATCCATCAGGAACGATTTCTAGGGACGTCACTGGGGGTCTCTGAGGTAAAATTCTTAATAGTTTTTCGCATAACTTCGTGATAATCGTTGGGGGGGGGGGGGTAAAGCCAGCTTTTGAGGGTAAATCGCCCTCTAAGAGTCGAATACTCTGTTCCTGCGGCGCCTGATTCACCTACTTCGGGAGCCAAAAAAACAGGTTTTAGGCACATAACTTCCTTGAAACCGGCCAAAAACGTCGGTCACTTGTGCCTCAATTGTCAACGGAGAAGATTAATCAATTTTTTTGGTGCCAAACTGATACTTTCCGGACTAATTTCTGAGTTTATTATGGGGGGGGAGGGGTTAATTACACGAGTTACGGCCGAAAAATAGCTTCTCCTGCAAAGCATAGTTTGTTTTCCTAATTTAGTGCATTTCATTCAAAAAATGCACTATTGGTCTTGCCCTGATGGTCGCACATATGGGTTGTGATACTTTTTTCACGTTTCAGAACCCCTAGAACACGAATCCGAGGTCGGTTCGATTTGATATATAATGGCCCCTCGCTTGTTAGCACGATCACGGTCGCAATTTTTGACTTAGGGCAACCAAATTTGGTCTAAAAATCAATAGCGTGAATATCTCGGACGAGTTCGTGATCCAGGTGAATCGGTCCACGGGAACGGTGTGAAAGAGGGGTTTGAATTAGTTGAAAATTCGCTACCGCACGGCTGTTGCTTCAATTGCCCCCAAAATTGACTCGAGTACTGAGAAATGAACGCGCTTTCGTATGAGACCCTAGTGAACCAAATCCGTTGATATGGCAGGGGAATTCTCGGCGGAGGGGAGCTATTAAATTAACGCTATGCCTTACTGGACCACCCAATTACCAAAAAATTTCATTGACATTGTATTTTGAGCCGTCTCTTTTATTTGATTTGCCTACAGCTTAATAAATCTTGAGTAAAAAATCCTGAGGTGGGCCAAAAAGGGAGGAAAAAAAAATTGTTTCGGATTTGAACCCAGGCACTCCGCATTCCGCAATGATGAAATTGTGACCTAATGTAACTGATCTGAAAATTATCGTAATCTGAAAAAAGTTTTGTTCCGACAGCAGCCTGTCGGGAAAAGTGCATTTCATTCATGCGACAATCGAGTCAAACCTCATAAGTTAGAACGAGATCAATCAATTATGAATGAAATTTAGGCCGGGATAAATATTTTAATTGCAAATAACTCCTCTAACAAGAGTCCGCCTTCCCATATCGTGTAGGCAACCAAACCGACTCTGTTTCATTTTTCATTTTCATAATTTTGTTCCCCCTCAGTTGGTGCCAAAAAAGGGGCCTGAGGTAAAAACAAACACGATTTTATATTTTTGACTTTCTATACCACGGCCTAAATGTCATTCATAATTGATTAATCTCGTTCTAACTTATGAGGTTTGACTCGATTGTCGCATGAATGAAATGCACTTTTCCCGACAGGCTGCTGTCGGAACTTTTTTTATCGGGTTGTCACGCGACTCGACAATTATATGTGGCTGAATTCGCAGTTTCTGCCAAAAAAAGAGAGTCGAATTCCCCGTTAAAAGCCACCGGACCGACAATGTACAACCCAAAAATCAAATTCCGTGCGTGGTAGTCAGTTTTCGAGCTAAATGTTTAGATTTTTCGCCCCAAAAATTGGTATTTCTGGCTAAAACGACAAACCTCCTGGAGCATTAAGTCTCCCCGCGTTCAAATTTCAAAATAACAGACGGTCAAATACTCAAGTTTTGGAGATAAACGTTCGTACCCATTGAAAAAATTCTCAGTTTTATGAATGAAACGCCGGTTTCTGCCTTACTTGGAAGCTTCATAATTGAAAAGTAAATTTCTGGGAGGTTTTTTGACTAGGGGGCCAAATCCAGAGTTTTTCTGCTATAAAGCGTTTTTATTTTATGCTCTGGTCGTGCTGCACGTAAAAAAAGGCCCAAAAGCGATCAAAAAGGACGGAATCACTTAGAGAACACCTTCAACGTCTCGTCTGATAGAAAATTCGTTTTCCTCGGGTCGCGAGATCCCAAGTTACGGAGTTTCGTACAGTCTTAATTTTTTTCCATGTTTATCAAAATCGCCCAGTGGACAATTTTCAGCCACATTTTCATAGTTTCTCCCTCGAGCAATGGTGAATTTCGCGTAATTCTGCCGGCCCCGGCTAGAACGCACATTAGGAGGCGTTAGCTCGCCTTATAAGGGGGGGGGGGAGGTAAATTTTCTTGACTCCACAGTGCGAGGTCGACCTGCATCGAGGTTCTTCCTTGGACTCCGGGGATATCGTAGAATGTAGCAATGGGAAAGTTTAGAGCCAAGAATTTTGTTTCTCGCCCAGAATTTAATGGTTCCTGAGTGAGCAAGTCAGTTTCAAAGTAAAAATTACATGTTTTTAACCGATAAACATAATTTCGGGGATATAAAATTGGCAGTTTCTAGTCCATGGGCCGTATTCCTAAGCCGGGTGAAAATGCCGCAAAAAGCGGTTGCTATGGCAACCGGCGTTCTTGGATTCCGCGTGCGGCATTTTTTCCCGACCGTTCAGAATAAGGCCCCATGTGTGTTTCTGAATGATTAGTTTCTTGGCGGCCACATTTTTTCGGTTAAAACAACAGTTTTTAAGATTCAAGACACCTAAGGCCAAAATTTCCCGTCGCAAAATAGTTCATTTCCGGGCTAAATTACCGGTTATCAAACCGTCGAATCACCAGTTTTTTCGGATAAGGGACACCTTTCAGATTAGAATAGGTTATTAAAGACCGGGGAAGTAAAAAGCAGGAGTGAAGAATGTTTTGTAAAAGTGTAAAATGTACCCCCGCCCGTGCGTTCATCGCAAACTCGGTGACGAATAAGTGGGGGATCCGGTTCTCAAGCTGTTTTGGTGATTTAAAAAAAAAAAAACAGAACGTTATCATCTTTTCAAAATTGTCGGGCTAATCGCAAGGTAATAAGGTATTATACTGAATATTCTTTAACGTAATAATAGTGGGGTATTTCTTGACTGGTGGTGGGTGGTTGAGAGGGGAAGGGTTCTCACCGGCGCGCACGCCAGCCCCCACAACACTCACGCCCGGCACCCGGCGAAACCGTTTGCCAGGATAAAAGCGTTGGATCGTTGTTTTAGTCAGTTCTCTTCCCCCGATCGCTGAAGTTTTTTTTTAAAAAGTCTTCTAAAAGGTGCCAAAAAACCATTTCCTCGTTAGTTCCGCGTTTTTGTATAATCAGTGGAAGAGTGTCGCTATCAAAATGGTCAACGATTTCCTCGGCATTAAATACAAATTGGACAAAAGCGAAAAATTCGACGAGTACATGAAAGCACTCGGCGTCGGTATGGTCGTTCGAAAGATGGGAGCGGCCGTGTCGCCCGTCGTGGAATTGACCAAAGCGGACGACGGCACCTATACGCTCAAGTCGAGTTCAACGTTCAAAAATATCGTTCTCAGTTTTAAATTGGGCGAAGAATTTGAACAGGAGACGCCCGACGGTCGTAAAGTGAAAACTGTCATCACGCAAGATGGCGATAAGTTGATCGAAGAGCAAAAAGGAGACAAGGCGACGAAAATCGTCAGGGAATTCACCAAGGATCAAGTCTCGATGACGCTGAGCGTGGACGACGTCGTTTGTACCCGAATCTACAAGGCTGTTGAATAGCCATAAGTCGCTATTTTTTTTACTTTTTTTTTCTAATCGGAATACCTACCGTTAATATATTCTTATATTGGCAATTTTAAGGAAAGCTGTGTAATATTATATAATTTATAATACATTCGGTTTATTGGAATTATTCTTCCTTTTTTCTATCAAAAAAGGGTTCTTTTTTTTACAATGAATCTTTTGTTGTTTTTTTTTTTCCTTTCCTGCATACAAAGAAAGACCCTCCAGTAATAGCTAGTTTGTAGTTTATGGACATTTTTATACAATAATCCTCTTTGGAAAAAATGAATAGCCTTGAATTTTACTAACATCCGAGACTCCCATCCCTGTCCTTCCAATCGCTTTAAAATTAAATTTATTTCTCTATTTTTCTTTTCGCACAGAAGCCCTCGGATATCAAAAGGTGTTAAGTGCATTTACAACGCTTGTTACGTCGTTTTCTTTACATAAGAAACGGTTTCAAGACTCATTCTGTGTAATCTTTGAATGAGTCAAGAGGGAGAGGAAAGCCCCCCGCCTCGTACTCTTGAATTCCCGGCGTGGCAAGATCCCACATGACAAGGGACGAGTTTGTATTGATTTCCCAGTCACCCCTCTCAAATGGGACAGGGGTGGTCGCTGGTACTTTTAAATAATGTGGGGGGAGGGGGGTCGAAAAAGGTTTTTCGCGATTGGCGCTACATAACGGGGTCTTCTCTTGAAATATTTAGTCATGAGTGTTTGAAAGGGTCAATGTTCAAGAGTAGGCTTTCTTCTTGAACACGCAGCCACAAGGTCAAAAATACAAGATAAAAAACCTCTTTTCCCTTTTTTGTTGGCTAAATTTATATCAAAATGCATCAAGTACGAGATTAGAATTGGAAACTTTCCATTAAAAAGAAATGATTGACGTTCGAAGATGACCCCTGGCCGGTAACACAAGGGTGTCCTCCATACCCCGAGGCGGCGGCTTGGCTTATGCCTTTTTTACTACTCAGCGAGATGCGTGAGAGTATTTTGACTCACTTGTCGCGCCTTATTGATCTTCCGTTGAGTCTGGGTTGGGTATTGAAAACGATAAAAACCAGTTTTTGAAACGAATTCTTCCATCATTCCGTTCTAAGGAACAATTATGTCTCGGTGGGATTTGAACCGCTTCGGGACGACAATACGTTGCAACAGACGCTATTATTGCGAACAAACACGATTGTCTCTTCTATTACTTTTTTTTTTCAAGAACAATAAATTGCTCCCTGAATAAAATCGTTCGAAATATTTTCCACTACTTCATCAGACTCTCGACTCTCATTCGCCCCTACTACAGCGGGAAGGAATTTGAAAGGGGTGGGGCGTCAGGGAAAACCAAGTTTTTTCCGTCGCATTCTCTAAAAAGCAATTATTGCAAAGAATGAATTAACACTTCTTCGTCAACAAAACTCTTAAACATTTGTAGACACCTAGAAAAATAACTTAAACCGCCGAATTTAAGGGGTTTACTTTGAAATAATTTCCTAACAAAAGCCGTTCGCTTCAATAAAGATGTGTCATTGAGTTGATTACATCATAGGAATCTTGATGTCAAAATTAATACGACAGTTATTATTATTTATTGAGCGCTTTCACTTCGATACAAATTGTAGATTGTAGTGTTATCCATTGCACAGCTACTTAATTACGTCTAATATCAGCGTCTGACACTCATGCGAGGCATTCAAGCTGCTACTAATGATGGGAATAGCATTTCTTTCTAAATACCAAAAACGTTAAGTCGTTTACCTATGCATTGAGTGTGGTATGAAAAAAATGTCAAACAAATGAATACCTACATAGTTAAAAACATACATAACTTAATATCAATAAATGCCTAACCACACCTAACTGCACCGCACAACATATCCTGACCTTTGTCAAGGTGTGGGCGCAGGAGTCACCGCACCGCTAAACTCTCGGCACCCGCAACTTCTCCAGTACATATTTCACTGGCTGAACTAACGAGCAGTCGGCTGAATCAAGCAAGTCTTTTGGTGTTGCATGTTCTAACTAAACTAAAACAAGTTTTTGACAACGCCCAAGGAAAAAGAGGCTGATCCGTACCCTCAAATAAAACAAATTCATGGTCGCTCGAATCTGGCACTCCCTTTCGGCCTTTGACGCCCTGCCCTGGGCAACCGCCCCATCGCACTCCCTTCCCCTTAAATGTGGGTCAGATCCGCACTTTAGAATGCAAATATACTACGAAATAGTATAGTGGTAGTTCGAGGATGAAGACTCATCATAAAAAGTTCCCATATAATCCCCCCTTCCTCCCCTCACCATTAGTACTTAAAGTGCGATTTTTCTTTGTTATAATTTCTTGAAAACCTTAGAACCACTGAACGCGATTTTACCGCGGGACGATCACAATTAATAACAGAAGCTATAGCGGTGGATAGTACAAGATGACTTCGTTCTATACGTGCACAAACTCATGCATATAAATGCTTAAAGATCCCGCCGGGGAGCCATTTTTTCTCGAAACTCCAATTGTGTTGGGCTATGCCCTTCCATCGTCGTCCGGATAACATCAGTTTAATTAATTTATTAATTAAGTAATAAAATCCGAGTTTATTCAATTGAACAATTCTTGTTATCTATAGAAGGTAAAATGCAATCCATTTTTTCATAATTGGTGGGATAATAAAATTGTGAATAAATTAGTTTTGTCCTTCGGTTACTTCAATTTTCTAACTCTTGTACTTCGAATGAATAAACATAATTCACGATTAGAGCGATAGCGACGATAAACGCCATTTTTAGGAGCTTGCTTCCAATTTCTGCGCGTTAAATTAACACACACACACAAACTCGAGTTTTGAACATGGCCGGCGGCGCTTGTTCGCCAGGGAACTTGAAAACCTTTCTTTGTTCGTGTGATTCAACGAATTATTATCTGCACTTTTTGAGAAAAAAACAGTATCAGTCTCGAAAATTACGTAATGCATCGTCTACATTGAACACTGAAAGACTATAAGACCGTCGTAAAGAAAGATAAAGAAAAATTGAGCAGTATAAAGTGTCAAAGCGATAAAAAAAAAAAAACGCACCTCGTGGTGACTTAGTCACCTCTCTTGTTTGCGATCAATTTCTAAACTTAGGTAATATTTATATTTTGAGCGAGAACGATATAAAACTTTGAGCCGTGATCTTGAAATTGCGTTTAATGAAACTAAACAGCTATCTTCCTACTAATGATGAGATCAAATAACGCTCGTAAATGAGATTATGTTCCTCGTTAAATCATCAGTAAATCACGACTCCGGAAATAGGTTGTGAGGCATTATTTTTGCTCTAACCACGCAGGGATGAATGAGATTAGTCAACAACTACTTCAAGGACTGCGGGCTTTGAAATTAATCGCGAGGTTGTTTTTTCCTATTGTTGCTTAACGGCGGGGAGGTGGGATCATTGTTGTTGTAAACGGCTACTATTCACCATTATTCACCAAGTTTACTCGGTCAACGTGGGACATTTTCATGGTTCCCCTATTTAATTGATTGACTTGGTTTTTTCACCCAAAAGTCAGAAGGAGGCCACAAAGAGCTGATTTGGAAAAAATTAACTAATTATTTAGGTGTCCTGCTAATACCCATAAATATTCTTAACGATAAGCACTGAGTAGCTCCGTTGTCAAACCCATCCAAGGTTCTGATAAAACCGTAACGATTGTCGTGACATAGAAATTTGACGTTTACCAAGGAATTTACGACTTGGTATTGGAAAAAATATCCCAAAATCCTTGGATCCTTGAATGGGCGTTGCATTGAAGCCGAGTAGCCGAGAATATGAGAACAAAATAAAAGACTATTTCTGGTGTCGTGTTTGTAAATCGAGGTCTAAACAAACTGTCCTCTGCCAGCTTAACCATGTGAACGGCTGTTTATTTTTCTCTATTTCAGGGGCGAGTTCGTAATTGTGCTTATCCATCAGATAATTGAATGATTTATTTTTTTTACTAAGGGAATTTTAGATACAAACATCGAGAGTGGGCCCTCAGTTGGAATATCAAAATCCTCCTGTTTATATTATGTTGTGGAAATCTTAAGAAAATATAACTGCCCGTTTTCTGTTGTCCTAAAAATACAGACTTCTCTCTTTTTCAAAAGATTATGAGACTTAACGCTCAAAACTGAAGAACACTTTCAAGATAAAAATTCACATTGAAAAGTAGAAAATTATTTTATCGCTCAGAATTGAAAGTCTTCGAAAACAAGGTGAAGCTCTGCTAATTAAAGCTAATGCTTGGGAGTATGTTTCTGGATCAAAGCGACGTCCCGAAGATGCAGAAAAAGCAGTAGCTTGGGACTTAGCTGATCGAAAAGCAAGAGCTGACTTGATCCTGTCTATCAGTCCCGGAGAAGTTTCTCAAGTTAAGAACTGTCGAACATCCAAAGAGGTCTGGGACAAGTTACATTCGATTTACCAATCGAAGGTAACAGCTCGGAAAGCTTCGCTGTTAAAACGGATCATGCCCCATAAAATGAACTCCGGAGAAGGCATCCGAATTCACGTCAACAATTTCTTTGATATTGTCGATCAGCTACATGAAATGGCAATCGACATAAACGATGATCTCTTGTCAATCATGATACTGTACAGCCTCCCCGACGAATTCGAAAATTTTCGGTGTGCTATCGAATCGCGCGACTCCCTCCCTAGTCCCAGCCCCGGAGCGGCTTGACGAAATAAAGTTTTAATTCAAGCGTAGTCGGTGTAGAAAAATTGGTCACAAAGCTATAAATTGTCCGCGCAATGTCTCCAAAGCCACCAACATGGAAGACAAGCAGGAAAGTTTCCACAGATCAAATTGATCGAAACGGAACCGAAAGTTGGTGTAAAACGTAAAAGTGACGCATTGAACACGTTCAAGAAATACAAGGAGTTGGTAGAAAATCAAACTGGCAAAAGAATCAAGGCGCCGCAGACAGACAATGGCAGTGAATATTGGAACGCCAAATTCGGTGAATTTCTCACCGATAAGGAGATTCTAAGGTTATTCTGAAGAATCCAAAGCCTACAGACTTTGGGACCCTGTCCACAAGAAAATCTTTATTTCACGAGACGTCAAGTTTATAAATGAAGAGTCAAGTGAAAGAAAAAGATGGAAAGAACAATATTCAACACTAATACGATGTCGAAGTAGAAATTCAGGGAGCGAAGCAATCCCCCACTGAATGCTGAACATTTGTTCTGACGATGTCAGAATGGAACCAGAATTATTCGATGAAGAAAGCGAAGAAAACCATGAAACCCCAAGGCCTCGTCGTTCATCGAGAGTAAACAAAGTTATTCAATCGGTTCGATATCAGTCACGTTCAGTACATGACGTCCACAGGTCTACAGGAGATTTCACCACAGGTACTAGACAAAAAAAAAAGGTCTAACTTTAACCAGAAAACGACCGATTTGGATCAAGAATGTGGTTGTTTGATTCACAAACTGAAATTTAGTCTCTAAAACTGACTATCCAGCAGGAAAGAGAGGCAGGAGGGGCTTGTATTTTTGACATCCAGCTCCGCTGGACATCCTTGTCCAAGTCGACAGTTTTGCAGCATTGCCAGAGCAGAATTGGTTTCATTAAGTTTCGCTTGCTCGGTCTATTTGGGCGTGTGAGCGTAGGCGGAGAGAAAGCACAATAGGCAGAAAGGTCTTTTTTTTCTCTCAAATTCATTTTCCTTTATTCCCTCTTTTCCCCCTCTCCCACAATCAGGGTCCCACAAAGTGCGACAAGTGGACAACAATTGAGTTACAATAGCAGTTCTTAAGGGGCAAGGAAGTACAAGATTTCGTATTTTCTTTCATTCCTAAAATAACGCTATAATAAGAGTCCCTCTTCTACCCACCACTTATTTCCCTATTCATCGTAGCATGAAGCGACTTCGGACGTCTGGGACCTTTTTTCAATGTCACGCACCTTAACGAGAGACACAAATAAAACGAAAATATTCAAGAGCAGCGAACAAATCATAGTACAAAGTACAACAGCTCAATTATAGATAATAACGACGGCTCATTCGATTAATTTAATTATTGAATGAGCCCCTTCACCTTCCATGCCAACCGGGGAGTTCAATTGCCACTTGACATTACAAAGTTCAATATGACCGTAATCTTTAAAAAAGTTCATTCGTACACTCACAGGCATGTCTCTTGGGCTTATTAATTAATTATAATTTCTCCCTCTCCACTGTCCAATTAGTGGATTGTTGTGTGGTGAGTTGTTATAGAGAAGAAGGATTTATTTATTATCTCTCGATAGAACTTTCGGCGCTTAGAGGAGAGCGTTGGGTCACTGTCCGTCACGCAGATTAGTATATGTATAACAAACGGTACCTTCGTGCGTGTGAAACTGATCAATGCAACGAATGATCGACCAAGCAAACGAAGAATCGTTCGCTTCTCGTTTATAAGTTCGCCAAATTACGTGACTCCCCCTTCTCCCCTAGAACAAACATGCTCTCTCCATGTATATTCCATTTTTTGCTGCGGTTGGTTAAATTAATCGTTTATTCTAACAAACTGGGATAACTAGATTCTCAGAATCTGGGAAAAAGATGTTAGCGATAATGTTTTCGCTTTTGATGAGCGCGGGTGAAGGGTGGGACGCGTTTCAAACGCACCCCGATTGTCTTAAAAGCCAGACATTTTATAACGACCACCGCGCCGTGGCTAAGTCGCAAGCCTTCGTTGGAAAATTCGGAAATATGTATTAAAATCGTGTGTTTAACCAACTGCTGTCGCTTTTATGCAACAGTCCCCTCTCATATTACCCACCTTGAAACACCACTTGTCCTTGGGAACAAATAATTTTCCAATCTTTTTATTTGTTGAAAAAAAAAAGACCAAGTCATCCAATTCATACGTTTGAAAAAAAAGAATTCACACTGTTTTTCCAAATTCAATTGAAAAAGGTTTAATTTGAGTTCACGTCTATACGACCTATATCCGCTTCAATGAACGTACGATGAGTTTGTGTGTTCTTTGCGTATACTTTTATTGATGTTTCTGTTTCTAATATTTTGTCAACTGTTAAGCGTAGGTTTGTGGGGGCGTTTCACGAGAAATAGGGTAATAGTTACCCTTGGCATTATTATATAGTATTTTTTGTAAGAGCATTCCCAAGGTAAATAACCCTTTGAATGACGAAAACTGCAGGAACAGTAAAACTGTCGTTTCATGATTTCCAGGATACTATATTAAACGTGTTCCATCATTGGAAAATAACTGTTAGCGTAGTATTAAGTAGCCACCCGCTAAGTTTACATGGAATTGCAGAGGGGGGGGGGGGATAGGAAAAATAATCGGATGGAGTCATTCACCCTCCGCAGTTTATGGCGGCAGCATTTCGTCCCCCATTGAGACTCCGTTGACTGCCTCTGAAGCCCTATGGGTACGGCGAGGCGAATAACTCTGGGGTTACCCGGCCGTTTTATAGCGAGCAGTTTCGGGAAGGGAGGGGAGGCTCGAAGAACAGCAAGCTTTGGGAGTTGCCGTCATGAACTCCAATTGGTAAACACCAGGTGGTAGTACTATGAGACTTCTCAAAACGGGGATATGAACACCCCCTCACCACCCACCCATTCGTCCATAGGTGCCGAACTGCCACATTTTTCGGCGCAGCACAAAGTTTTCCGCGGCCAGCAACCTTCACTTAACCGTGCAGCCACGCGGGATCTCGATAGGCCAAACAACGGCAAACCAAACGAGCATTTGGCACCCGGGTGGATACACCGAAGTGCCCCCTCCTTTCCTATTTACAATCGTCCCTATCACCGCAATTTCTTCAAGTGTCTGTAGCCGATAATTCAGCCTGTAGTGATAGCATGCCCTTGAAAATGGGAATTTTAACCTGGAAACACTATTGTGTGGTCCAAAATTGGCAATTTTGCCGGAGAAGACAGGGCCGACTCAACCCACATGGAAAAATCTTACGCCTGAAACAGTTAATTTAACGAAACAATTCAGCCCCAGAACCTATAAAATCGAATGAAATTGACAACAAACACTACAGGATCATTTCAGACCAATCAAAATGGCGCTGTGGTGGTCCACTAAGTTGAATGATCAGTTGACAAATTTGCTGAGGCGAACGCGGTTTTTGAGCCGCTCAGACCATGTTCAACACCCCCTTTAAGCGCCCCTTAAGTTAGCGCCTCTCAAAGAGGCCAAAAATGAGCGTTTTTCGAAGTGTTTCGATATGCGGCGGACGCGGTTTATGAACGTCCCTCAAGCCAATTTTAAATTGAGAAAAGCAGGTAATTCTGGCCAAAAACCCCGTAGGGGGGGGGGAGCGTCATTAATCATGAGTTTCCGACACTGAAATATTTCATTTTCTCTTCGAAAACCTTTATAAGCCTGCAATTTACAGACGTTCTAACCCTCCCAAAGCCGGATGTTTTTTTAAAAGCTCCTAAACCGCCATTTTTTTTTTTTAGTTTTTTACAGTTTTTCTGTTAGAAACTAACTATCTGGCCGAGCGTCTTGGAATTTTGACCCGCACGTGCACTCATTATGATCGGAAATAGTTGAAAACAGCCCCCGAAATCAAATTGTCCATTCTTTTTGTTCCCAAAAATTAACGTTCCCGAACATTTAGCCCAAGAAACTGGGTTGGGTATGGTCATTGATTCCTTTCACCACATCCCTTCAAGCATTAGCAGTTTAGGCCAGAAATACTGTTGTGTCAAAAAACTTGAAATTATTTTCCAAGAAACGACGACCCTTCCACCTGGCCACCACTGTTTAGTGTCTCCCTTTGAGCCCAGATGCCCAGAGCAACCAGATTCTAACCCTTAAAGTGCCAGGTTTTGGTTAAATTACCCTAGAAAACTGGCAAGCCGTCAAATTTCGCCCCGTGATACCAAGTGGGCCACCAGAAATTAGAAGCAAAGACCGACGATTCTTCGAGGTCTTTTGTGGCAACACAATAAAACTTTGCATTCCACAGGAAATTCGCCTCTGCACCCGGGCAATTCTTTCGCATTTCCTAAATTTAGCCCAAGAAATTGACAATTGGAACGCAGTCGTCAAATATGTTCGGTGGAGGGGGGGGGGTAATTTCCCCCTCCCAATCACCCAAGAACCGAAGAAAAACTACGTTCTTTTAGTCATGCTGACAAAAAAATAAAAATAAATCCCACCAAACCGCCAATGGCAACCTTAAAAAAGAGGTCGCTACCTGTTGCACGCTGAGTTCTATGCACAGTTGTTTCAACCTCGTGTATTCTTTTTCCATACTTTTATTTTCTGCTCGCAAATCTTTCATCACGCCGTTCTTTGCCTTGCCTCCTACCCACCACTCAAGTTTTTGTATTTGTGTACTCAGTTCGTTTTCGCTTGGTGAGGGTAATTGCTGCACCGAGGATCTAATACTTCTGATGTCGATGTTATTGCGTTGATTGTTACGCGCCTGGGGATTAAAAAAAAAGAAGATCGTGGCAACCTCCTTCTTATAGGCGGAACGTCGAGAAAACAGTCCTGCTATCATACCCAAGGAAGTAATCCATCATCCATCAAAGTTTCAACTTTTCTCTAAAATGACGATTTCGATGTTCGTATAATGGTAAAGTGGACAAAAAAGATGACACCGAGGGGGAAAATGAGGCGAGAAAGCAAGAGCCGCCTCGCCTCGGGTCGGAATACTCACCCGCATAACGCATGACACGCTACAAAAGACCAACTATCCAGTCTTCTAGCTGCACGTGTCGCATGGCAAATGCCATGCGTCATACCAGTGTGAACGCGCTCATTCAATTATAGCGGTCTGGTCTTCCGAATTGCATTAATTTTCACTCGACGGGTTCGATACATTTTTTGACGTTTTCAGTGCTTCCGAAATGATAAATGAAGTCACTAAAGGGCTTGCTGAGAGAGGTAAAATATTAAAGCATCGCGGTTAACGTTGGATGAACGTTAAATCTTTCCACTGACAAGGCTGTGTTTCCTCCAGGAGTTCCGGTGGTCTTTCTGCCTGACCTTTCTGGGTCTTCCGTCTGGGTGACAATGGGGAACTTGCACATTTTTCAAAAGTTGGTGTTTCTTAAAGAGGGCTCTTCCACAAGCCTATTGCTCACATTAAACTTTGAAATCAATCAAGGAAGCTTTTTTCAGCGAATTTTTAAAAATTTTGAGTGGGGTTCGATTACGTCAAAACTTATCTATTGAAATGGATGATGTGGTGAAGAGGAGATTAGACGCGAGAGGATTAGACTGCGGAGGGAAATTTTTCATGTTATTTATAAACAAACAATTTTAGAGTTCCCTCAAACGCTTCACAAGTAAGTATTTACGTCATTTCCCCTCTCAACATCCATCCCCTCCTGAAGAACTTTGAAAATTTTTTAAAAATCTTAAAACGCACCAATCGGGTTGCAACTTCCGTTGTTATCCTTCAGTTCACGGGTCAAATCACCGGTATGCTTTTCTTCCCAATCTGGGATTCATGCAAGTTCCCCATTGGTTAAATCTGAGGCATTTCTTCATCCCTCATAATCGGGGAAATCTCTGAGCTGGTGACACGGGAACGAGATGGGCGTTTTAAGTAGACACAGGCGCTGGAAGTAGCAAATGAAGAATAAACAAATTTACCGTTCTTAAGAAATTCCCGTTTGTCCGAATACATCGTCAAAGACGGTTGGTACGGCCTGAGAAGGGACCACCTAGTTTCTTAGGGATGAAACAGTCACCGGTAAAGCGTCTCGAACAGGGTAGCGAATTGGTGTTTGGCAACGAAATTTCCTCGTAGCAATATTCTGGCCAATTTTTGTTGCCTCCTTTCGTCCTATACACGTTTCAGGCTGAAAATGAATGAATGAAAAAAAAAAAAAAAAATGAATGGGGGGGGGGGAAGTGAGTGGCCTAAGGAAGATGGAGGGAATAAGATGAGTAGTTGCCACGGGTGGATACCATCTTGTGCTTGAGGGTGGGGGGGGGGGCGATATTACTTCCCTGTATAAAAACTCGACATTTTACGCCTAAAATCACATTTGTATCATGAACTGCCTATTTTATCCCAACGAAAATTTATTTTTGGGTTTAAGAAAAGTAATTTCGCCGGTGAAACCGATCACTATTTCGCTCAGGATTTGTTTGATTCAGCCTGAAGAACAAAAATCTTGCCTCCAACCCAGACAATTTAGCCACATAAGCTTATTTTAGGTTCTAAGATGATAGTGATTTACCCCGACAACGAACAATTCACATTAAATTTCATCCTAGAACCTGACTTTTTAAGCACCTAACGGAAAATTTCTCCCGTTGAGACTACCTTTGTAATCCACGATCTTCTTGAGTACGTACCAGCCAGATTTCCAGACGTCCTGCTTATAGAACGGAGGGCAGATCGACAAAAAGGAGACACTTTTAGCACCCGGTGACCATGTGGCCACCATATTCTTTCAAAAAAGCTTTCGCCTCACAACTTCGGCCATCCCAGTGAGAGTGGGGTGTCCGGGCTCATTTTTAAGGTGACCGGGCAGAGGTCAAAATTGTCCTCTTTTTTGTCCTACCTTTCGGTCTCAACTTGCAATAACGTCTAATCCTAGCGTCTTTCAAGTTCAAGCTGAGGGGCTTAACATCTGATACCCGTCTCACAAACTAGAACAGTCGACCGTAAAAACAGACAATTTGGACAATCACGCGCGTTTGGATATTTACAAAACTAAATATCGCCATTTTAACTCTGCGGAACTTATTTCACCAATTTTTTTTCTTTAAAAACAAAATTTTGCGAAATCGTCTCATTTAAAACCCAATTTTGTGGACTGGGTTCCTATAAAACCGATTTCGGTTAGCTCTTTATAAAGTCAGTTTTATAGGTTTCATTAGTTCGACAAAACAACTTGGCAAAAAACAAATTTTGTGATTTCGGCTTTTTCAAACCCAATTTTCACTCTTCCAAAACCATTTTCACGCTACTAAAAACCGAATTTCATGATTTCTGCTCTTTCAAAAGCCAATTTTTGTGAGTTTTTCTCCATCATAAACCATTTTTGTAGACTTTCACTTATTCAAAATACAATTTTGCGGAATGGCACCTATAAACCCAATTTCAGGGACTTGGGTCCTTTAAAACCCAATTTTCGGGGATATTTGCCCGATCAAAAATCAAGTTTCATGGCTTTAGATATTTCTAAAATTAGTTTCGCAGGTTCACTTCATTCGAATAGCTGATTAGGCGGAATACGAGCGATAGAAAAGAAAATTTTGCCATTTTGGCGTTTTCAACCTCCAATTTCTCTGTTTCATGAAATTTGGAACCTTAAAAATCCACAGCAACATATTTTTGTTATTTCCTACCTCAGGGGCGTAATCAAGGGGTGGGCAGCCAGCTAGGCACGGATCCTCAGTGGGGGGGGGGGGGGGGTGTGCACGTCTAGAGAAAAAGTTCTCGTTCGCGGATGAAATCTAAAAAAGGACATTTTGCGGCTAAGACTGAGGAAAAACACCCATTTACGGCTAAAATTGAGAAATAGCGCTGGTTCACGTTAAACTTGAGAAATAAATCTCGCTTTCGCGGTTGAAAAGAAAACACGCCAATTTGCGGTTTCGCGATGCAAAGTCCGGGGCGGAATTAAGAAAATGCTCAAATTCACGGTTTATAGAACTCTTTTCACAGCTAAAATTGACAAAATAAATTGCTCGTTCAACGTAGAATTGAGAAAAAACGCCAATTCACGGCTAAAATTGAGAAATGGAGCTCATTCACGCAGGTAAAATTGAGAGAAGGTTCGTGGTTTCTCAAACATCGGTAAACATTGCGAGAAAGAGCTAATTGACCGTTTTTATACATATATATGGCAAGTTTGCGGGTGAAATTGAGAAAGAGCGTGACTTAGCGCATACATTTTTGAAAAAATTGCTTATTCACGGCTACAATTGCGGAAAACTGTTCGTTCGCCCGTGAAATTGAGGAAAACACCCATTTCAAGGTACGTTTCGCGATGCCACGTCCGGGTCAAAATTAATGAAATTCGCTCTCACGCGGATTATTTGAACCTTTTCACTGCTAAAATTTGAAGGGAGAAAAAAATTGCACAAGGCAGAATTAGGACAAAGCACTATAATTTGCGGCTAGAATTCAGGGAAAACGAATTGGCAAAATTGTCACCGTTTGTTGTTGATTGGTGGAATTCTCGTGGCTAAAATTGAGAAATAGCGTTCATTCACATGTTAAATTGAGGAAAAACTTTTTTTTTTTGTTTTTTTTTTTTTTTGCGCGGCTGAAATTGACAGAACGCACCAATTTGAGGTTAGGCGATGCCCAGTGCCGGCCGTAAGAAATAGTAAATCAAAAATGTGTTATTTCACGGTTTTTTGATACCTTTTCACGGTGAAAATGGGCTAGTTCGAGGTAGAATTGAGAAATAGCACTCAGTTTCAGTTAAAGTTAAGGAAAACTTCAATTCGAGGCTAAAAACAGTGCTCATTCACGAGTAAAATCGGGGGGAAAAAACTCTGTGCACCTACTATTGAGAAAAATTGGTTCCACGCCTGTGGGCCAGCTTCACTGGCGAAAATATCAGATGCACCATTGCCTTATTTCAGGCTTATAACGGGAGCTAGAGGTTAGAATCGCGTCAATTCACAATCATCAGGAACTAAATTTGCACAGAAACGGCCACTATCCGTCAAAAAGTAAAATCTGCTTGAAAACCGTCGTTTGTAGCCTTCTATTTCGGATTTTGTGTCGAAAACCTGAAACTTCTCTCTCCCTCCCGGAAAGTGATACTTTTGGAGCTAAACTTTAAATTTTTAGACCTGAGACGGTAAACAGAGCTGGCATTTCCTCTCCCACCATAAGTCTGGATGGCACAGTGGGGTAAACATCGTTTGAGCTAGCCAAAACACACGAAATTTGTCCGTCGAACCTGCGAAAATGGGGTTTTAGTGTAAAAAAACGGTTTCCAAGTTAAGCCGACCCTCGAAATCGGTTTGTCAGCAACAAACATCAGCGAATTTTTGATTTTTGGTGAAACCGATAAGCGAAAATGTGTTGTTTTTTTAGTGAGAAAAATCCGCAAAATTGGTTTTATGAAGAGGAATA
This sequence comes from Corythucha ciliata, assembly GCA_038030265.1. Classification (NCBI taxonomy): domain Eukaryota; kingdom Metazoa; phylum Arthropoda; class Insecta; order Hemiptera; family Tingidae; genus Corythucha; species Corythucha ciliata. Next base: position 3,970,101 of record CM075939.1, read on the forward strand.
CAAGAAAGCCAGATCAGGGATTTTTTGGGGGTGGGCAGCTGCCCCACGAAATCTGCCCTTCTGATTCTAGGGGAGGGCAACTGCCCACCCCTGCCCCCCGCTGGCTACGCCCATGTCCTACCTCAATTTCGTGGATTTTCACGCTTTTAAAAACCAAATTTTGTGGGATTCACTATACTAAAATCAGTTTCGCAGGTTAATTGGCTAATTCAAAAAATTAATTTTTGTTTTTCAAAAACCTAATACTCCCGAATTTGGTTTATTCAAAACCCTAATTTCGCCATTTCTGCCCCTCCCCAATTATTGCGGACTTTCACTCTTTCAAAACCTAAATTCGCGGATTTGATTCCTTCAAACTAGTAAACAACAATTTTAACATTAAACTGATCAACGATTAGTCGTTGTTAACTTTGTTTTCAGGCGTCCTACTCTCCACCGCAAGCGTCCTACTTTTGTTTTACTTTATCGTGTCAGGCGCGTCCTCAGAAGCTACTTCGCCATTTGGTCGCCCTAAGTAAGAGGCAACAAATGGGAATGCCCAATCTGGGATGGCTCAGATTGAACCTTCAGCCATTTCCTTACAGCCGATATTATATGCTCAAGCACGCGACGGCTGTTCAGATGTCGGAGGTCGCGGAGTACCTTGCCCTTAGTTGACATATTTGGCGTGTGCTGGCCACTGCAACGGAACCGTGGGACTGAAATTATTACTTTGGGAAGAGCCTCTGCTCCCCTCCCATCCAGGAGCTGGACATTCTGCCGATATGGCACCCGCCCCCTTTCTGTCCTTTCGAGCTAGAACACAAAACAGGTCGTGACGTTAATTTCACTGTCACAGTCTAAATTGACCATTTGCTCTTACGTTGACAGTATTTTGTACTGAATGCGCGGACTCTTTGACGTTTTATCTTTGATAGGACGCTGAAACACACAAAACCTTTTTGACCTGAATTTCAATTGGCCACGTTTTTTTTACGTCTTTAGGGCGCACAAAAAGTTGAATTATAATTGAAATGTGCTCACCAGAGCAATGTAATTCAAAAAATGCCCCCCAAAATTGAAGTCAAGTTCAAGCTCTGTGGTCAAACGGGGAACTCCCCAGTTGCGAAACAGCCTCTCAATTTTCAGTGATAAGAGTAGTAAACTGTAACATAAATCTGAAGTGGACTATGACTGATTAATGTAAGGTTTTTTTAGGCGCAACCCCCTTTTTCAGTCGATTCGTTTGGTAGAAATTTGACGGCAAAAATTAGTAGAATGTGATTATTTTTTAAAGCTGGAATGTCAGGCAACAGAAATGGGAGATTTGGACGGAGACTGGACTCCGACGGGACATACAGGACTCGTGCCCCGAAAGCAGAGCAAAAGTCGTGATGGCAAACCACCCTATAGGTAATGGTTTTAAAGTAATTTTATTAATTTTTGACGTTTGCTACACCATTTTTTATCGTTTCGTGGGTGTCAGCTATGCCAGTTTGATAAGACTGGCTATATCGAACGCCCCTCAGGGCAAAATGACGTTAGCAGAAATATACAAATTCATAGCCAAGACTTTTCCGTATTATAAAGACGCTAACACAGGATGGAAAGTAAGGAAGATTTTATTGTGTGCAACTGGTCAAAATTAGTGAAATTAATCAAAATGTTTGCCCGTAGAATTCAATCAGGCATAATCTGTCGCTCAACAAGTGTTTCACAAAAGTGGCCCGTCCCAAAGATGACCCGGGTAAGGGGAGCTACTGGGCGATCGACTATTCCTATCGAGACGAAAGCATCAGAAAGAAATCCAAACTTAACAGGGTAAGGACTGGTACAAATTGTTATAAAAGAGTGCGTTCCGGCCCTTCCCCGGACCTGAGGTGTGCTGTAGCGACATAAATCCGAGACGTAACGGCAAAGGTTCGGAACACTTGTCAATCTGACCCGATCACCTTTACATCTTGCATTGCCACCTTGCTGTCTTCCGCACTTACTTCAGCACAACGCTGACCCTCAAGCAAAACGTGTTGAACTGCCCTCTGCTCTGCCCCCGAATTGGGAATGGGCAAAATGGAATATTTTCGGTTATAAATTCAATTTTACGTTGTACAATACCACGAAATGGCCACGCCAAGTCGTTGAGGATTTGTCCGTTTGACGCCCTGATAAAAGACTCCGTCAAGTTCGTCCAGCGCCCAACCGACACATCGTCCCACCCTATTCTGAAGAACTCACACCACCCCTCCGTCGATCCCTTCGAACCTCCGGTCCACCCTCATGGTACTGCAGCCACCGAGCGGCAGGGCGGCCTCCAACTAGTTTTGTAGATTCAGAGTCTTACCTGTAATGTACACCCTGAAGGCACCACTTCTGGTCCTCTCCTGCGAACCGCTCGTACATGTAGTGCTGGAGTGGTTGGGCCCGCCAAGTTCCCTCGGGGTGTCTGTACAGACCGGGAATCATGTGAAACTGGCAAAGTCAGGGAATTTATTTCTTTTTACGTCAGTGGAGAATTGCCCGAATCGTCTGTTACGCCATCTTTTAAGGCGTAAGTGGTGAGTTTGGTCATTTTTGGAGTATGAATTCGCAGTTTGCCTGTTTTCAGGGCATGAAGCGCCAATTAAGGCATTTCATTTCCAATAAACGAATCGTCAGTTTAGCTATTTTTAGGGTTCATAGTCTTTTTTTCCTATTTTAGGGTGTAAATAGCTAGTTTGAATTAAGGATATTATTGAGTAAATGACCAACTCAACAACACACCTCTGTTCGCCGAGCTTCCGGATAATGTATTTCCTTCTTCCGGGCTTTCAGCTAGTTTTATTATTTCTAAGGCAAGAACTGTCAGTAAAGGTCATTTTTGAGGAGCGACATTGTCTGCAGGGTTCAAAGCGAAACGTGAATAGGCATTTATAGGGGGTGACCGTGAGTACCGAGTTTCGAAATTATATGACACAAATAGCCATAGTTTAGCCTTTATTATATGGAAGCATTTATGATTTACTTGATTTTACCATTCGTAGCGCGTGGATGGCTAGTTTGGCTGCTTTTAGGGCGCACATTGCCCGTTTAGCCCTTTTTAGGGCTTGAATAGTCAGTGTGACTATTTTTAACGCTTCCTAGGCTACCGGCCTTTGAACAGTTTTTTCTGCATTCTGCCATTTTCCCTCCTGCATCACCATCAACACATGCAAACGTTGAAAGGGAAAGGGGGGAGATTTGAGGGTTTGAAAAAACTGCCCAGTCTCTTGTACGGCCGACATTACCTTGCTGTAAACATTCAAATTTGAAATGAGGTCAGCTGGCATTCTTTGAGAGAGGCGGGCTATCACAGGGGGTAACTCCTCGAACATTAAAGCTGTAAACTGTGGATCTGAGAGAGATACTGACAACTTGGCCAAAAAGCCTCTGGAAGTGACTATTACCGACCGTGAAATCTAAATGTCTGCGCGGTTTTTTCGTCGAATTGAGCTCTAGAAAATGTATTTACCCTTGCTGAGTGAACTAACAAGTATTTCCCACTGGCCAAGTTTTTCCAACCCGCAAACTCCCAATTTCAGCCTCTAAACACAGGTCTCGGAATGTGGGGACTGGCCCTGACCTTCGAATCGGCGCAAACCAACGATATTGCGATACGTAATTTTGCCCCACCCCCCCTTGGGTGAGTTTTGACTAGGGACGTCTGGATTTCACAAAAGCCTACAAGATGTGGTACAATTGTCCCTGAGCAACGCTAATATCATATTCTCACTTTTGCAAACGGATTAAGTGTCAAACTCTGCAGTAACGGAGGAAATCGCCCTATCGCTCCATCTTGAAACTTGTTTTTTAGCAGTGAAATCCGAAAAATGGAGGATTTTCCTCCATCAAATCGATTAATTTTCTTCATATTACACCATTTGAAAACTCTCTATTTGTCTGGGTGTCAATTTTGTTCGCAGGTAGATCCGTACCTTTGTACGGTGGAAAGCCCCAAACCGGAGAAAATACCGCCGATTGTAACTAGCCCATCCTCAAACAGTGCCGTTTCTACAAACCAACAATGTTCCAGCGAAAATGGTAGACGAACCCTCCCTCACCAATTTTTGCCTTGTAAAAATTAATTTTAACGCCTCCGATAAAACAGGTGACGACCTCAGCTCAGAGGACAGCAAAGAGATGTGCGCCGTTATCTCGGAACTTGTTGCTCGGTGCAGCGAAGGAAAATTAGAATTAAATTTGGATAGTCTTATCGACTGCGGGCATCCACAATTTCAGGTAGGTGGTGAGGATGGGGGGTCTCTGAATTTTGGTCTACGATTTTTTTTTTTTTTTTTTTCTCTCCTTCAGAGTGAGGCTCAAAGTTGTTCACAATCCTCTGAACCAACGCCTTCCAGTGGATTTCCTAGTGCGATCAATGACTGGGACTCCTTTTTATAATAAAATTTCACGAAATTCTTCCTTCAATTTTAATATAGATTTTTTTGTTTTTTGTACACTCTTCCGAGGTAACGCCCTCCTCTCTACCCCAACCCATCCGACTGCGTTCCTGAGTTAGCGTCTGGGTCGAGGCGTACCGAATGAGGACTTATTGCCTTTGTTACACTTAGTTTTAAAAAAGTATTAAGCTTACATGTAAATTAAACGTTCCTAAAGCTTAATCGATTAATATTAAAGCCTCTACGAAAGTATATTCAATTATTTTTTTAACTTTTAAGTAACGAAAAAAAAGGCTGGCAGTATCGGCTTTGCTTTTTCAAACAAATTTTTATAGAATAATTCTCTGTGATTATACAGCAATTTCATCTACCTCATTGCTTTATTATTATAATTATCATTAATTAATTTTAGTTTTGGAGTACAAACCTTCTTTTGTTTGTAGATTTCACTAAGGGGTCCATAGACGTACAGTATTATTGCAGAAACTAGTTTGCACAATATTTTGTTTACAGAATAAAAATGAGTTGTATATTAGTATATTGTGCAATCCTTCGATACAACCCACAATATTTATTGTACGAGTATGGGCCGCTTTAATTTTTTTATCATTTCCACATATTCACACTATTTTCAGTTAACGGTGCCATCACCATATTCTCCAAGCATTAAATTTTCTAGAAAAAATCACGTGATCTCGCTCAGTTAGTGACCACATCCAGAAAAATAACAAACGTCCTCAAGGAATTACGAGTACAAAATAAATAAAAAACTTATGTGTTCTTAAAATATTAAAATATAAATGTTTCGCACTGTGATTTTTGTAAATTTTGAAATATCGGGCTTACTAAGACACATTCAGTGTTTGATTTTTATATTGTAAAGAACAAAATGTTATGATTATCGTAATTATAAATTTTTATTAAACGTTTATTAGAATTCGAACATTGTAATGATTGTCTCTATGTACTAGTATTTAACTCAATAGGCCGTTCGGGGACCGTGGACATCGATTGAGAGTCTGGTGGTGACCGGGAAGCTCTTCGGGGGTGGAGGGGGGACATACCTTCTCTCTACACACACACTCACGGGGTAGGGAGTAAATTTCAAACTTATACAAGTCATACGATACTGGTGGCAACCCCTTCTGAGCCATTTTTCGGGCTTTCGGGCGGGTTCGGGTGTTTCAGGGCCGAAAATTTAAAGTTTATTTGAAAAAGTATCTCTTTCTGTGGTACAAATTGGTAAGTTTTTGGGCAGAAAATTCGGAATGGAAGGCTACAACGACAGTTTCCCAGCAGAGATATTAGATTTGGCGGATAACAACTAATCCAGTCAAATGGTGTTCAAAATTGCCCTGAGGTGGAAAAAATTAATATTGTTAGTGTGGTCGCTTAGACTACGAGGGTTTAATAACGAACTGGTTTCGGCTGCTCGCCATCTTCAGCGTCTGTAAGTACAACTGAAACTGTGTGGTACTGGTGTCTCCCCTCTTATTTATACCCCCCGTCGTAAGCCCTCCCTCCCACTTTCCCCACTGTCACCCCTGGTGTGTATGTTTACTATGAAAAAGTCCGTTATTTTCTGCCTTTTGTCAGGCTGTCTTAGGAGGCCAAAAAAAAAAAAAAATACATCCGACGCAACCACCTCACGTAACATCTTAAGACAGCCTGACAAAAGACAGAAAATAACGGACTTTTTCATTGTAAACATACACACCAGGGGTGACAGTGGGGGAAAGTGAAAGGGAGGGCTTACGACGGGGGGTTTAAATACAGGGGGGAGACACCATTACCACACTTTCAGTTGTACTTACAGACGCTGAAGATGGCGAGCCGCCGAAACCGATTCATTTTTAACGCACCTCAACGAGGGAATACAGACAACGTAGGCTCCTACGGCTACAGTTTCATGCATGGAAAAAAATTACTCTTAACTTATGTTTTTTAGGGTGCTGAATCCGAATCTGAACGTTTCCAACCAAATTTCCAGTTGTGTTTTGAGATATCGGTGAAAAACTGTGAATTTTTCATATTTTTCCCCATTTTCAATTATAACTTCGTTAGAGTGACTGACGTGAAAACATGCTACATACACATTGAAAGTAAATAGAATTTCCTACAAGGCGTAATCCAAACGGATTTTTTCCCGATCATCCGTTTTTTTAATACAGCCCTTCAGAAAATGACCATTTTTCCATACAATTGGAAAGTTTTAGAGTTCAGAGTAGGGGTGTTCGGGTGTCAGCCGCGGGTGGAGAGCCAGTTAACCAATAAAAGTGCCGTCAACAACGCTCGCAGATATCCTGACACAGGCTGGTTTCGCGAAAAAGTCCCAAAAACCACAAAAAGTTTTAAATAAAAGCAGTTTTTCTATAATTTAAAAGTGATTCCGAAAATTTTTGAGCTCAAAAATTTGTACACGTCGTACCTACACCACACGTGGATAACTTTTTGGGTATTTACTTTCTTTTCTCCAATCCACACCACAGATGAGAAGGACCCCACCTACCCACCTTCTCATCTATCACCGAACCTCGCCCAGAAGGCAGCGCGCAAGCGCTCTGAGGTCTTTTTTGCATTTCAGCGAATCACTCGCTATACATATAGAATAAAACGTTATCCACGTATTATTTCAATCCCAGACCCCCCCCCCCCTGAGTTCGAAAATATCAATGTCTGATTTAATCCCGGACCCCCCCCCCCAGTATATTTTGCAATGGGGAGATAACCTATTTTCAGGACAGCGGACCGGCGTTGAAACCACCAACAAGGAGACAGGAATTCGGATCGGAGGGCATCACTCCACTTCATCGCAAAGACACGAGGCTCGTGTCTTCAATGTGCACACACTCACAACTATTTGAAACATCTCATCGAAGAAAAGAACAAACAGTCAAAATAAAACGTTTCCTAATGTATCACGCGTCAACAATTAGGGTTTCTCATCAACAAGTCGAACTCCTGGGTTTTTCCTCATTTGTGTCATCAGAAATTCGAAAGAACAAGACTCAGAACCAGGATGATGCAGTGGAACAACAAGAGCAGCGCAATTACGAGTTACTATCGTTACTCGGCTTAACGATTTCACTACTTGGAGAAAGAAGCATCGATGTGTCTTCCGTTCGTTACTTCAGTTCGTAGTGACCCACCAGGCCATTGATGATTGAGGTAGAAACTAGAAAGCCAGCGGGGGCCATTTGGAGCAGTCCTCCGTCCCCCTTCAAATCTTTTCCCAACTGTCAGGAATCGAGATATTTGCCCCGAAATCCAACTTTTTTGAAAAAATAAACTGCACATTATACCGACCTGGCTGATTTTGCCCTCCTACCGCTCTAAAATGTGCCCGAAAATTGGCTATTTTTCTCCCGAACTTCTCTGCATTCAATTGTAGGGGTTGCTCGTTAGGGGGGGGGGACACTATTTCGAGCAATAGTTTGAACTAACGAGTTTGCCTTCCGAGTCGAAATACAAAAACTTTTAAAAAAACGTAGCTTTGGTAATGTCGAGTAGGCATTGAATAGGCTTCAACCAGCACGACCGAACAGAGTTGAAGGAGGGGTGTCTGAAACTGATCTTTTCGCACCCTGTGTTTTGTTTTTTTTTTTTTCTACAGGGTGATTCAGGAGGAATCTGACAAACTTACACAGGTGATAGTGCGTACCTGGACGCACAAAAAACGTCATATCTGCAAATTGCAAATTAGCGATTTTTCCAATTTCAGCTGTGAAATAGCATTTTGTGCTAATTTTGCGGCCATTCAGCGTCCTATTTCCTTTTTCATACACGAATAGGCGATTTTACGCCATTTCAGTTTCCCCCCATTTCAGTGCGCCATTTGCCATTTTTGTCCAATTTTAACCTGAAAGCGTGTTTTATTTGTCAATATTATAGTGTGTTTTTTCAGCTTTAACCGCGGGGTTTGCCCAAATCCAACACTTTTGCATTGATTTCCACAATTTATTTGAAGAATGGCCTCCATGTACCGCGAATCAGCGATTTTTTTCTAAATTTTAGTCTGGAAGTTGCATCGCGAGACCACGAGCAGCCATAGCCAAGAATTTTACTGATTTTTGTCTGATAGAGGGTTCGGGGCAAACCCCCCCCCCTTCTTGAGTCCAAGGAAAAAGCTGGACGTACTCGGACCTTTTCGGGCTGCTTCAATTCCAGAAAATCTGTTCAACCTAACTTCAATGTGAAACGCTCATTTTTGGCGAGTTTATGGGGCTATTCGTTATGGTACTAGTGCTCCTTCGTTCGTATACTTGTAGCTCTGGGGGGGGGGGATCTATCCCCCATATCCCCCCTCGTACCTACGCCCCTGACCTCAACGAGGGAATTCAGACAACGTAGGCTCCTATGGCTACAGTTTCATGCATGGAAAAAAATTACTCTTAACTTATGTTTTTTAGGGTGCTGAATCCGAATCTGAACGTTTCCAACCAAATTTCCAGTTGTGTTTTGAGATATCGGTGAAAAACTGTGAAATTTTTATATTTTTTCTCATTTTTCAATTATAACTTCGTTAGAGTGACTGACGTGAAAACATGCTACATACACATTGAAAGTATGTAAATAGAATTTCCTACAAGGCGTAATCCAAACGGATTTTTTCCCGATCATGCTTTTTTGTAATACAGCCCTTCAGAAAATGACCATTTTTCCATACAATTGGAAAGTTTTAGACCACAAAAAGTTTTAAATAAAAGCAGTTTTTCTATAATTTAAAAGTGATTCCGAAAATTTTTGAGGTAAAAAATTTGTACACGTCGTACCTACACCACACGTGGATAACGTTTTGCGTATTTACTTTCTTTTCTCCAATCCACACCACAGATGAGAAGGACCCCACCTACCCACCTTCTCCTCTATCACCGAACCTCGCCCAGAAGGCAGCGCGCAAGCGCTCTGAGGTCTTTTTTGCATTTCAGCGAATCACTCGCTATACATATAGAATAAAAAGTTATCCACGTATTATTTCAATCCCAGACCCCCCCCCCCCTGAGTTCGAAAATATCAATGTCTCATTTAATCCCGGACCCCCCCCCCCTGAGTATATTTGCAATGGGGGGATAACCTATTTTCAGTGAAACCACCAACAAGGAGACAGGAATTCGGAGGGCATCACTCCACTTCATCGCAAAGACACGAGGCTCGTATCTTCAATGTGCACACACTCACAACTATTTGAAACATCTCATCGAAGAAAAGAACAAACAGTCAAAATAAAACGTTTCCTAATGTATCACGCGTCAACAATTAGGGTTTCTCATCAACAAGTCGAACTCCTGGGCTTTTCCTCATTTGTGTCATCAGAAATTCGAAAGAACAAGGCTCAGACAAAGGATGATGCAGTGGAACAACAAGAGCAGCGCAGTGACGAGTTACTATCGTTACTCGGCTTAACGATTTCACTACTTGGAGAAAGAAGCATCGATGTGTCTTCCGTTCGTTACTTCAGTTCGTATAGTGACCCACCAGGCCATTGATGATTGAGGTAGAAACTAGAAAGCCAGCGGGGGCCATTTGGAGCAGTCCTCCGTCCCCCTTCAAATCTTTTCCCAACTGTCAGGAATCGAGATATTTGCCCCGAAATCCAAGTTGTTTGAAAATAAGCTGCACATTATACCGACCTGGCTAATTTTGCCCTCCTACCGCTCTAAAATGGGCCCGAAAATTGGTTATTTTTCTCCCGAACTTCTTGGCATTCAATTGTAGGGGTTGCTCGTTAGGGGGGGGACACTATTTCGAGCATATAGTTTGAACTAACGAGTTCAAAAACTTTTAAAAAAACGTAGCTTTGGTAATGTCGAGTAGGCATTGAATAGGCTTCAACCAGCACGACCGAACAGAGTTGAAGGAGGGGTGTCTGGAACTGATCTTTTCGCACCCTGTGTTTTTTTTTTTTTTTTTTTTTTTTCTACAGGGTGATTCAGGAGGAATGTGACAAACTTACACAGGTGATAGTGCGTACCAGGACGCACAAAAAACGTCATATAGACGCATAGCTGAAAATGCTTTGGTTACGAGATATGAGCATATATTCCTACAACCCCGAGAAAATCGTTCAAGCTCGTTGAATCGATCCCAACTTTCATACTGGCAAAAATAAAACGAAAAAATTATTTGAAAAGGCAGTGGCAACAATTCAGGCTGTCTCACCTAAAAACTGAAGTCAACCGTCTACAGAAGGAAATCCAATCGGAATTAGAACAACACCGCTGCGATAGATACGCCAAGTATCTGGAAAACATACACCCATCGGACAATTCCCTATGGAAAGCCACGAGACAACTCGTCAGGAAAACGAACGATGTCCCGCAAATTCGACACAACGACAAGATTATCACGAGCGACGAAGAAAAGTGTGCCGCATTCGCTGAGTACCTCGAAAAAGTGTTCTCAGAAACATCCTCTTCTACCAGTTCTGACCCAGAAGGCGACAGCGTGATTAGTGATTTCGTTAACCACCCTCAGCAGTCTGTCGAACTAACACTCGAGTTCATAAAGCCCGACGAGATATTCGAACTGATCAAAAACATTTCAGTGAAAAAAAAACCCTGGGAAGGATGGCATCCCACCGATTTTGATTCTAATCTGCCAAATAAAGGAGTAATGAACATACTAAACATCTTCAACAAGTTTCTAAAACTGAGTTATTTCCCGACATCGTGGAAAACCGCCGAAATCATCGTATTTCCGAAGCCTGGGAAGAGCAAAGAGCTAGTTCAAAACTACCGACCTATCAGCCTCTTGCCTGTCTTAGCGAAACTATTCGAAAAATGCATACAACGTAGACTAGCGAAGCACACGGAAGGTCTTATCCCTCAGCAGCAATTTGGATTCCTTCCGAGGCACTCAGCTACTCACCAAGCCTACCGGCTCACAGAAGATATAATAAAAGGATTCGAGAACAAGGAGCATACGGTCGGTATTTTCTTAGATCTCGAAAAAGCGTTCGATAAGGTTGGGCATGTCGGAATCAAGTATAAATTGAAAAAAGCGGGACTGCCAAAATATCTCTATGAAATTACATCTTCATTCCTAACCGAAAGATACTTCTACGTAAGAATCAACAACACTACATCGAGGCAGCTACCGATACTCGCCGGAACTCCCCAGGGATCGGTTCTTTCGCCAATGTTATTTAACTTGTACATAAGTGACTTCCCAAGTACACAAAATGTCGAGCACGCTATCTTCGCAGATGACACTGTCTTATACTCCTCGAACAAAGACATCGATGAAGCACGAAACTCAGTCCAAGGAGCACTTGAGAAGGTCGCACTATACATGAATAAGTGGAAGATAATACTAAATTGAGCTAAATGCCAGGCCAAGGTATTTACTCTCCGCTTCCCAAAGGAACCTACCGAACTAAGCATAGGCAACAGCATCGTAAAATGGAACGACAAAAAGCAATCTGTGTGCTACCTCGGGATTCATTTAGACAGAAGGCTAACCTGGGAGAAACACATAACCAACAAAATCAGAGATGGATATTTGAGACTGCGGCTACTCTACCCCATCCTAAACAGAAAAAACAATCTAAAACCACGGTTCTGTACGATGGTATACACGTTGCTAATCCGCCCTCTAATATTGTACGGCAGTGAGATATGGGGAGCAGCAGCCGCATCCAAAATACAAAAATTGCAAACCATCCAGAACAAAGTCCTTCGAATGGCAGTAAATACGCCATGGTTCATCCGCAACAACCAACTACACAAGGAAATGGCCTTGCCTACAATAAAAGAATACATCGAAACAAAGTTCTCCAGGTTTCACCGCAACCTAAGCTGAGATGTCACGAGCAGTCCACTATTCATTAGGACAACAGATCTCGCAGAGGCTTAAACCCCGTCTTCTCCAAGACACCGTCCGCTTGTGATTATTCCCGTCCACAATCACCTAATAACAAATGTCAGATTGGACTGCAATACTTGATACGCACTACGCAATGCTGTGACAGCAACAAAAAATATTCTGTGATACCAACAAATGCCTACTGTGATACCTTGCCCCATAAGACAGTCAACATCCAAGTTAAACCCAACTGTGATATAATTAATTAACCTAGATAAAATACTTGTAAAACCATTTCTTAGTTGGTCTTGTTCAAATAAAAAAAATAAATAAAAATAAAAATAAATTATTTATTTTACAGAAAAAATGTTGGTGCTCTCGAAAGAAAAGACGCCCACCAATGCCACATTGACCGAAATCGAAAACAAAATTTCGGCTAAAAGTTTGACTACCACACTTCAGACCCATCCTCAGACCTGTTAGATTATTTTTTTTTTAATCAATAAAGCCTTAAATTTTTCATTTTGTTCCCCCTTAGTTGGTGCCAAAAAATGGGCCTGCGATAAAAAGAAACACGATTTTATGATTTTGACTTTCTATACCACGGCCTAAATGGCATTCATAATTGATTGATATCGTTCTAACTTATGAGGTTTGACTCGATTGTCGCATGAATGAAATGCACTTTTCCTGACAGGCTGCTGTCGGAAAAAATTTGTGTTCATGCTCCCTCTATTATTTATCTGTGCTCGCTGTTTCAGCCCTACAAAACACTATTTTATTTATAAGGAAATACAACATGTGTGCCGCCAACTTCACGCAACGGCACACATGACCCCAACCATTTTGTTTTGCTGCATATTCAGACAGTTTGTTTAACCCTGCATACATTTTTTGTAGTCTGAAAATGTAGCCAAACAAACGATTGGAGTCATGTGTGCCGTTGCGTGAAGTTGACGGCACTCATGATGTATTTTTTTATAATTGAATATTTTGCAGGGCTAAACAAAAACAGGGCTAAAAAAAAAAAATAATAATTGAATATTTTGCAGGGCTAAACGAAAATTTTAGCTCAACAAACGAAAATTTGGGCTAAACAAACGTTGTTTTGTTTGAATATGAAGCGAAAGAAACGATTAGGGCCACGGGCGTAGCCAGAGGGGGCAGGGATGGGCAGTTGCCCTCCCCTAGATATCATCGGAACGTACAAATCCTACAGGGCCTCCAAATTTTGTTTCGTTGATGCTCACTAAAAAATCATTTCTCTGATTCTGCTCACTAAAAAATACCGATTTCGAGGATTTTTGCGCCCTAAAAATACATTTTTGCAGATGTGACCCAACTAAGAAGCAAATTTGTCAGATTCAGCTTCAACTAAAAATTCAAATTTTGCGACTTTTTCTCGGATTTTTTTTTTTTTGCGCGGGTCACTGAAGAATTAATTTTACGTAATTGGCACTAAAAACCAAATTTCACGCATTTTGTCTTCAAAACTATTACCGCGCAATTGCTGAAAATACATTTTGTGGGGTTGCCTAATTCAACAACCAATTTTGCGGATTTCTCGTACTAAATAAACCATTTCCGCAGGGCTAACTCACTGAAAACAAAATTTTGCGGATTACGCTTAAAACGCGCGTGAAATATTCATTTATGAGATAAAACCGCCAAACGTTTTGGTGTAACACGGCAGATTTTGCGCCGTGAAATTGTCCGTTTTGGTTAAATATACCTATCGTCTTATTTGGGAACAAATCGTCTGTGTTGTGGTAAAATCGTCAGTTTTGGGAAAACGTCAGTTATGGTGTGAAATTGTCAGCGTTGAAGTAAAATCATCATTTCGGTGGTAAAACATTCAGTTTTGAAGTGAAACCACCAATTTTCGTTACCACAAAACTGGCGATTTTACCATAAAAGTGAAATTTTAACTAACAGCGTTCACCGTTTGCCTATAATTTTTTGTATCGGGGCAATTCATTTCCACCCGTCTTCGCCATTGACATAAAATATAATTTAATTCAGAGTGGAAAAAACAAAACGTCTCTCAGGCAAAATACGTTAAAAAGGCGTCCGACTCCCCGTATTGGGGCGGGCTAAGCCGATTTAAAGCACCTATATCTGAGTTAATTAACTACCTCGCTTCTCTTGCTGGGGTCTTTGGTGCATCTGACATCTTCTGCTCACCCCTAGACCAAGTGCCGGCTACGCCCCCGATCGGAGTCATGTGCCGTTGCGTGAAGTTGGCGGCACACATTTTTTTTTTTTGAAAAATTGTATGTTGCAGGGCTAAACTCTTGAGAATAGTGGCGTTGAAGATAAAACAAAAGTACTAACGCAAACCGAACAAAATCCTTTTTTTTTATTATTCTTTTTACAACGATTAAAAATATGTGGCGGAGGGGATTTGTTTAAGCTGAGCTTAATGGGAATCAAAGGATACTTCAAAATGAAATCATCGTACCGAATATAATGCTTCTGGAACCAACTGGTGATTTGTAGTGATTTTTTTACCAGTTCAAGCCACATTGCCCCTCCCCCCCCATCCAAGTCGACCGATTTGGCCCAAATGCAATATCAACCGAGGTCGTATGACTACTGATTTCCGGGCCAAATCTCGTTCCGATAAATTAATTTCTTCGAGAGTTATCGTGCTAACAAGACCACACACTTACTTCCACTCCGGGGGTACCACCCCCTCCACCTTGACTTTTTCAAAAAATTAAAATGGGAATCAAAGGCTAGTCTATCATGGAGTATACGTACCGAATATGATGCTTCTAGAATCAACTGGTGATTTGTAGTGATTTTTTGATCATTTCAAGCCCTATTACCCCCCCCCCCTCCACCTTGACCGATTTGGCCCAAATGCAATACCGACCGGGGTCGGTTTTTTTGTGCCAAAGCGCGTTCCGCTAAATTATTTTCTACAAGAGTTATCGTGTTAACAAGAAATTGAAATGGGTGATTCTACATCCCATATGGGTCAAAAATGACTATATGGACCATGGTCCGAATATTAACCGTTTCCGAGAAAATCGCAGTTTTCCTGATTGTCAATGCATGAGGCGTTTTTTTCGAAACTCGGTCGGTATCTTAGCAACCATTGATCCTGGAGAAATTTCAAGGAGACCGTTGGAAAGAGCACAAAATTTCCTTTAAGATGATCGTAAAGTAAGGGTAGTTCGTGAGATTTGGGCACCCTTAATGCTCGGCTGAAAAGCCACTTCCTTGAATTTCTCTATTATTACTTGTTATTCAGCCAGCTGTCATTTTACTGACTGCTCGCGGAGGAAGAGTAGGACTTCAGGAAAAACTTCTACAATTATTAAGCTTTCAAATGAGCTGCTTGTTTCGGGGGTTTGTCTTTATTCCTTCTGAGATACAGTTCGAAATACTTGAAAACTCGTCTAAAATGTTTGGAAACGTACGTTTACGATTGCTCTCGAGAGGGAAACATTTTGCTTCCGAATGCTCTTTTCGAACCTTTTCTGTGAATTGTTCTCTCCGTTGAGACTGCTGAGTCCAGTTACCTTGCTGGACCAACTCCAAAAAAGGCCATACTAAGTGCTTGAAACTGCAGGTCTCTGCTCAGAACCTGGGGATTCTGATAGGTAGGATTCAAGGGTGGCTGCCAACTGTCATTACCGTTCCCGCCCTCCCTTTGGCAGATAATCATAGTGATTGGTGGAAACAGACAGTGATAGTCAAACTCAAAGCCAACTGCTTATGCCAGGGGCTTAAATAAATGACTCCCTAATGCTAAGTCGTACCGCCCTTAGGGGGGGGGGGGAGAAAAAAACCCAGCGAATACAAAATAAGAACCGATTAGAATCCCTCACCAACCTGAGTGACATAAAGAGCACTTTTTAAAACGAATTTTCCCCGTTCTATGGCAATCGCAACCCAACGATTGACGATCGTTTCCCAACGATTTAGACAGGGGCTTCATGCATTTTGAACTGTAGCTCCAAGAAACAAAGGACAAAACCCCGAATCAAGCAGGTCATTTGAAAGCCTAATAGTTGTAGAAGTTTTTCATGAAGTCCTACTCTTCCTCCGAGAGCTGCCAGTAAAATTACAGCTGGCTGAATAACAAGTAAGAATAGAGAAATTCAAGGAATCGGCTACTCAGCCGAGCGTAAAGGGCGTCAAAATTTCACGAACTACCCTTACTTTACGATCATCTTAAAGGAAATGTTGTGCTCTTTCCAACGGTGTTCTTGAAATTTTCCCACGATCAATGGTTGCTAAGAACCGACCGAGTTTTGAAGAAAACGCCTGATGCATTGACAATCAGGAAAACTGCGATTTTCTCAGAAACGGTTAATATTCGGACCATGGTCCATATAGTCATTTTTGACCCATATGTGATGTAGAATCACCCATTTCAATTATGCCCCATTTTCCCGTTACACCCTGTATAGCAAATCAAACCGACCCCGGATTCGTGTTCTAGTGGTTCTAAAACGTGAAAAAAAAGTATCACAACCCATATGTGCGACCATCAGGGCGAGACCAATAGTGCATAATTGAAATGGGTGATTCTACATCCCATATGGGTCAAAAATGACTATATGGACCATGGTCCGAATATTAACCGTTTCCGAGAAAATCGCAGTTTTCCTGATTGTCAATGCATGAGGCGTTTTTTTCGAAACTCGGTCGGTATCTTAGCAACCATTGATCCTGGAGAAATTTCAAGGAGACCGTTGGAAAGAGCACAAAATTTCCTTTAAGATGATCGTAAAGTAAGGGTAGTTCGTGAGATTTGGGCACCCTTAATGCTCGGCTGAAAAGCCACTTCCTTGAATTTCTCTATTATTACTTGTTATTCAGCCAGCTGTCATTTTACTGACTGCTCGCGGAGGAAGAGTAGGACTTCAGGAAAAACTTCTACAATTATTAAGCTTTCAAATGAGCTGCTTGTTTCGGGGGTTTGTCTTTATTCCTTCTGAGATACAGTTCGAAATACTTGAAAACTCGTCTAAAATGTTTGGAAACGTACGTTTACGATTGCTCTCGAGAGGGAAACATTTTGCTTCCGAATGCTCTTTTCGAACCTTTTCTGTGAATTGTTCTCTCCGTTGAGACTGCTGAGTCCAGTTACCTTGCTGGACCAACTCCAAAAAAGGCCATACTAAGTACTTGAAACTGCAGGTCTCTGCTCAGAACCTGGGGATTCTGATAGGTAGGATTCAAGGGTGGCTGCCAACTGTCATTACCGTTCCCGCCCTCCCTTTGGCAGATAATCGTAGTGATTGGTGGAAACAGACAGTGATAGTCAAACTCAAAGCCAACTGCTTATGCCAGGGGCTTAAATAAATGACTCCCTAATGCTAAGTCGTACCGCCCTTAGGGGGGGGGGGGGAGAAAAAAACCCAGCGAATACAAAATAAGAACCGATTAGAATCCCTCACCAACCTGAGTGACATAAAGAGCACTTTTTTAAACGAATTTTCCCCGTTCTATGGCAATCGCAACCCAACGATTGACGATCGTTTCCCCAACGATTTAGACAGGGGCTTCATGCATTTTGTACTGTAGCTCCAAGAAACGAAGGACAAAACCCCGAATCAAGCAGGTCATTTGAAAGCCTAATAGTTGTCGAAGTTTTTCATGAAGTCCTACTCTTCCTCCGAGAGCTGCCAGTAAAATTACAGCTGGCTGAATAACAAGTAAGAATAGAGAAATTCAAGGAATCGGCTACTCAGCCGAGCGTAAAGGGCGTCAAAATTTCACGAACTACCCTTACTTTACGATCATCTTAAAGGAAATGTTGTGCTCTTTCCAACGGTGTTCTTGAAATTTTCCCACGATCAATGGTTGCTAAGAAACCGACCGAGTTTTGAAGAAAACGCCTGATGCATTGACAATCAGGAAAACTGCGATTTTCTCAGAAACGGTTAATATTCGGACCATGGTCCATATAGTCATTTTTGACCCATATGTGATGTAGAATCACCCATTTCAATTATGCCCCATTTTCCCGTTACACCCTGTATAGCAAATCAAACCGACCCCGGATTCGTGTTCTAGTGGTTCTAAAACGTGAAAAAAAAGTATCACAACCCATATGTGCGACCATCAGGGCGAGACCAATAGTGCATTTTTAAATGAAATGCACTAAAATGACTTTTTTCACTGACGGCGTTCTGTTCACCGACAACTTTGTTTTCAAGGAAAACGACATTTCGAGCTTTGATCACACGAGCAGGATGTTTCATGTCTGACAGGCGATATGCTTTCGTATTTTCGCAATATCCGACCATATTAGAGGTGTTGACTTCGATTCAAACGTCTTTCTCTTGTGATCAGGCACATGGGCGTACGCGAGACACCCAAAAATTCGAAGATGGCTAAGGTCAACTGTACGACCAGTCCGTGCTTCCTCGGGAACTTTTCCTTTGACAGCCGACGTAGGAGAACGATTTTTGAGATAAATTGCCGTGTTGACAGCTTCGGCAGAATAGTTCTTTGGTAACGCCGCATCCAATAGCATACATCTGGCTTTCTCGATAACCGTTCTTGCCGTACGTTCCACAGCTCCATTTTGCTGTGGTGTGTATAAGGAACTGTAAGTCTGATCTAATGCCCTCTGCCTTAAGAAACTTCAGGAATCTGTGATTGGTGTATTCCGAACTATTATCCGTGCGTAAAACTTTTATTCGTCTTCCAGTTTCGTTTTCAACTTCCGACTTGAATTCATTGAATTTTTCAAAAGCTTCACTTTTCGTTTTCAAAGGGTAACCAAACGTTTTTCTTGTAAAATCATCGACAATGAGTAGGAGATAACGTGCTCCTCCGTTCGAAGTTTCACTCCAGTGAGTGAACCAAGTCCAACTTTTGGTTTGCTCTTTTCCCTTTCGATTTCTTGTTGAATGGTTTCTCAGTTTGTTTGCCCTATATGCATTTTTCACAAGGAGCCGGGTCAGTAGAATCTGTGTACGTAACCCCTTCATCAAAGCCATCCCCTTCCGATTTAAATGACCTAAACGCTTGTGCCATACGGTTTGAGTCGCTAATAAGGCTCGCGGCTGACTTGTACACCCATCGGTTTTCTTGATTATATGAAGGAGAAAAACTTGTCCGTTCTTAGAAGCTGTAGCCGTCACTTTGCCTTGAATCTTGCAATCTTCGTAAAGTTTACAGCCTTTTGCGTTGAAGATCACTGTCAATCCTTTCTCGACCATTTTGCCAACTGACAGTAGATTCGCCGCAAGTTCAGGAACCAACAAAACGTCTTCTATAACCTTGGGCTTGTTGCCTTTAACCACAACGTTGACATTTCCCAATCCTTCACATGTTAATCTCCCATCGTTTGCTATTGCTATGTCATTCTGACAAGTCGACTCCAAATTCTTGACCCAGTCTCTTCTCATAGTCATATGTGATGTCGCACCGGAGTCTATGTACCAGTCAGTTTTGTTAAACTTTGACGTAGCTAAAGATGTTGCAAACACCGTAGATTCCTTTCTACAGTTCGGTTCAGATTTCTTGCCGTCCGGACATTTCGACTTAATATGCCCTTCTTTCTAGCAACCGTAACAAATTATCTTCATGTTTTTCTTAAGTTTCCGACTAATGAAAGCTGCATCACTTATTGCCTCACTTCTTTTAGAGTCTTCATGAAGAAGTTTCGTTTTGATGACTTTTGTCATGGAATTTTCAATTGCCATAATTATCGGGTCATTGTTTGACGTGAGACCGTTGAGCAGAAGGATTCCAATAAATTCGTCTTCAATCGGAGAGTCAATTTCTGATAATTTTTGAGAAAGTGATACGATTTCCGTAAATTAGCTTTCCATTGAAGAGTGATTCTCGAGCTTGACGTTAAACAATTTTCGCAATAAGCTGAGTTGACGAAGTAGTCCTCTGTCTTCGTACGCTTTCTGCAAATTTTGCCCAGGCTTCTTTGGAAGTCCTTGCATCTCTGACGTGAGAGAATGTCACAGGATGTACACTCAAGCCTATTTTTGCTAGAGCTATTTGATCCTTTGCTCGATCCATCTCCGTTCCCTCAATGCAGTGCCAAAGTTGTTCGTGCATGATATACATTTTCATGGAAAATTTCCAATCACTGTAGTTCTGCATCCCACACAGTTTTTCAATTGTAGGCAGGCTTCCACTATCATACCTTGTCGGAATGCATGAACAACTTGACTAGTACTTTCATTGGCCATATTGGTAGACTTGAATTCCTTCGAAAGTTGTCTTCAACAAGTTGACGTCGAGCCCATAACCTCTTGAGAATAGTGGCGTTGAAGATAAAACAAAAGTACTAACGCAAACCGAACAAAATCCTTTTTTATTATTATTATTTTTTTTACAACGATTAAAAACATGTGGCGGTCCTAGGGACTCTGAAAATGAGTCCTAAGGAAGAGACCATCAGCATAGCACACTCGCTATGCGTCCCATTGGGCCTGAGCCCTCTCCATACCTGCCCGTATAGCCCTTATACGTTCGGCGACCAGAGATCCTTCTTTAACAAGGACGGTACTATGGTACTAGTGTGTGGTCCTTTAGGGTCCTCAAAAGGAATCTACAAGGGGCTACTTTCGAAAAACTGCTTTACTTTTAGTCAAAGCGGGACCACATCTTTTAATCTCTGTAATTATGAGGGATGGGAGTGGGGGCTCCTTTTTTCCTCCCTCGTCGTGGCTGCGTTTATGGAAAAAACTGATCATTTTTGACGAAATGGTAACAACACAGCGATTTATTTACAGACTATGTAAAAATGAGGCATCCAACGGCTTATTTATTAATTTTAAAAACTATCGCTTAAACTTTTTATAACCCCCCCGTTTAAGCATTGCTTGGAAATATTGAGCGAATATTTTGAACATGTACTGATTCGAAACGTCAAAAGGCAGTGCTCCCTCCATAAAGCCGATGTGGCCACCTCGTGACGTTATCAAGACGGCGACATTTGGCGTTATTTCGATGGCGTCAACTGGAATGCCGTCGTAGGGCTGGAGCCGTCACTTTTCCTTGAATCTTGCAATCTTAGTAAATTTTACAGCCTTTTGCGTTGAAGATCACTGTCAATCCTTTCTCGACCATTTTGCCAACTGACAGTAGATTCGCCACAAGTTCAGGAACCAACAAAACGTCTTCTATAACCTTGTGCTTGTTGCCTTTGACCGCAACATTAACATTTCCCAATCCTTCACAAGTTAATCGCTCATTGTTTGCTATTGCTACGTCTTTCTGACAAGTCGACTCCAAATACTTGACCCAGTCTCTTCTCATGGTCATATGTGATGTCGCACCGGAGTCTATGTACCAGTCAGTTTTGTTAAACGTTGACGTAGCTAAAGCTGTTGCTAACACTGTAGAGGCCTTTTTTACAGTTCGGTTCAGATTTCTTTCCGTCCGGACATTTCGACTTAATGTGCCCTTCTTTCTTGCAACCGTAACAAATTATCTTCATGTTTTTCTTAAATTTCTGACTAATGAAAGCTGCATCACTTATTGCTTCACTTCTTTTAGAGTCTTCGTGAAGAAGTTTCGCTTTGATGACTTCACTTGTGACTTTTGTCATGGAATTTTCAATTGCCATAATCATCGGGTCATAGTTCGACGTGAGACCGTTGAGCAGAAGGATTCCAATAAATTCGTCTTCAATCGGAGAGTCAATTTCTGATAATTTTTGAGAAAGTGATACAATTTCCGTAACGTAGCTTTCCATTGAAGAGTGATTCTCGAGCTTGACGTTAAACAATTTTCGCAATAAGCTGAGTCGACGAAGTAATCCTCTGTCTTCGAACGTTTTCTGCAAATTTTCCCAGGCTTCTTTGGAAGTCCTTGCATCTCTGACGTGAGCGAATGTCGAAGGATGGTACACTCAAGCATATTTTTGCTAGAGCTATTTGATCCTTTGCTCGATCCATCTCCGTTCCCTCAATGCAGTGCCAAAGTTGTTCGTGCATGATATACATTTTCATGGAAAATTTCCAATCACTGTAGTTCTGCATCCCACACAGTTTTTCAATTGTAGGCAGGCTCCACTACCATACCTTGTCGGAATGCCATGAACAACTTGACTAGTACTTTCATTGGCCATATTGGTAGACTTGAATTCCTTCGAAAGTTGTCTTCAACAAGTTGACGTCGAGCCCATAACCTCTTGAGAATAGTGGCGTTGAAGATAAAACAAAAGTACTAACGCAAACCGAACAAAATCCTTTTATTATTATTATTTTTTTTACAACGATTAAAAACATGTGGCGGTCCTAGGGACTCTTGAAAATGAGTCCTAAGGAAGAGACCATCAGCATAGCACACTCGCTATGCGTCCCATTGGGCCTGAGCCCTCTCCATACCTGCCCGTATAGCCCTGATATGTTCGGCGACCAGAGATCCTTCTTTAACAAGGACGGTACTATGGTACTAGTGTGTGGTCCTTTAGGGTCCTCAAAAGGAATCTACAAGGGGCTACTTTCGAAAAACTGCTTTACTTTTAGTCAAAGCGGGACCACATCTTTTAATCTCTGTAATTATGAGGGATGGGAGTGGGGGCTCCTTTTTTCCTCCCTCGTCGTGGCTGCGTTTATGGAAAAAACTGATCATTTTTGACGAAATGGTAACAACACAGCGATTTATTTACAGACTATGTAAAAATGAGGCATCCAACGGCTTATTTATTAATTTTAAAAACTATCGCTTAAACTTTTTATAACCCCCCCGTTTAAGCATTGCTTGGAAATATTGAGCGAATATTTTGAACATGTACTGATTCGAAACGTCAAAAGGCAGTGCTCCCTCCATAAAGCCGATGTGGCCACCTCGTGACGTTATCAAGACGGCGACATTTGGCGTTATTTCGATGGCGTCAACTGGAATGCCGTCGTAGGGCTGGAATGGGTCGTCGGCGGCACTGAGACACAGCGTTGGTATTTTAAAACGATCGACTTTGTCGTGAAGACTTGCTTGCGAATAGTAGTCGTGAACGTCTTTAAAGCCGAATTCTTTGACAGTGTACCTAGCGTCGAATTCTCGTATTGTTCTACTCTGTTGATATTATTCGTTAAATTAATAATTTATTAAGGATTTCACTTTCGGAAGGGAGTTAGTACCTTAAAAATATCTTCGAGGCAAAATATATCACTCTGTGTTATGGTATCTTGCTGCCTGAAACAATTAGTTTTTCGTTTAAAAATGGTCAAAATGTGGGGCGGGGGGTATTGGCCATACTTTCGCACGATATCGCATAGACCCGAAGCAAGATGCCGATTCAACATCAAGTTTAAAACTGGAGTCTCGATAGATTCAGACCCTCTGAAAACATTCCACGGTACTGAAATCATCATGGCGGAGTCCAAATTAGTTTCATTCTGTTTGGCCACAATGTAATTGCCAAGTATTAATCTAAACGTACGTAAAATCGTAGAATAAAAAACGTTTTACGGTTATTCTGCCAATAAACAATGAAATTACCCTCCCATCGACACGCCAGCAGCACCGACTGGAGCCCCAGGGCACCTCTGACGAACGTGAGCTACAACCTCTTCGAGATCTTCGGAACTGAGGGCGCAGAACGTCCTCGGCGTTGTCAACGGTATCTCGATGCCGCGCTGACTGAACACGACCGTTCGCAGGCCACACTGTCGAGCGGCGAGCACCAAGCCGCGAACGTATTCGGCGTGACTCGAGCCCGTCAGTCCGGGCAGTATGATGACTGTCGGGGTTGTTGTGGAGCTAGACTCGTCGGTACCGTCAGCTTCTAGCCAGTCGAGGGTGACTTGACCGCCATCTTTTAACCTCAGAATTTCCCTGTGTGTAGTCAATTCATTTAAAAACGAAATTTCCTTATTTTTTTTAAGTTAATTACACAAACCTTTGGTATATTGGCCTGTGTAGTATAGCCGTTCGAACAATGGACGCTAAAATGGTTTGAAGGCGAGCTTCTACGCACCAAAAACTAGGCCAAAATTTATTTTTGGTCTCTGGAACTTCGTCAAGTAGAAATTGTTTGAAGCTACCATCCTGACAGACCAGTTGTGGGTGCTACGGACAAAAGTTGAGGAGCGATTATAGAAAAAAAAAAAAAAGCTTTCAACTTCAATTACAAGTATATTAGTCTCATAGTCTGCCGCGAAAGCATGGAAATTAGGTACCAACGGTAGTTTGACACCACACATATGACCTATTATTGGATAAAATTGTCAACTTCTGAACCGTAGAATGAGAGTCCGAGGAAAAATCAAGCCAAGCAGAGTTCCAGTAAGAAACCCACGAGAAAAAGTGTCAGTTTTTGGACGGTAATCCTTGATTTAGAGTGGAATTGGAATACTGCACCCCTCCCCTCCCCTTGTCAATACAAAGATTTGGGGGCAAAGAGCCCCCAAATTCGACGATTTGACTTATTAAGCCTCAAAAAAAGCTGTTTTTTCACTTCGCTTCGGCTGATAATTTGGGGAAATTGGCTATTTTCAGCTGTAAATTTGACAATTTATTGAACAATTTTCTTTCTGACAAATAAAGAACCGACTATTTTGTTTTTACGTGGTCATTTTAGCCCTTGAAGAGCCCGGGTTAGACTTTTGGGACGGCTACCCTGAGTTCTGCTGTCACAAAAAAAGGCCCCGAAACTTGAACTTTTGCTTAAATAAGACCTTTAACTTGCCATTACGCTTAAATTAAGACCCGAGACTGTCAATTTCGAAGATATTCAGCCCCGAAATTGGGCTCTTCGCCCGCTATTTTAAAAAATGAAACTTGGTGTTTCGCTGATAAATTCAGATCCGAAGCTTGCAATTTCGCAGCTAGGGGAGGGGTGTAGGTATAGCAATTTCGCGGTGACTTAGCTCCAATGTTGCAATTCAGCAGCTTTTTGGCCATACAATTAGTTTATTGAATGACATATCTGCCAATCACGTTCAAAAACAAAATTATTGTTTTACAATTTCGCTGGTTTTCACCCTAAATTTAATTTCACGGTTGTTTGCAGGCGCAAATATTTATTCTCAAACTTTCATTTTACTGATGTTCAGTGTCGAAACTTGCAATTTAGTGGTTATTTTTTCATCAAATTTCGACTCTTTGGCCACCGCTTGACATTTTTACGAATACTTTAAGCCCCGAAACTATAGCTACTTATCCCTGAACCTAATTTCCTGACTAGTAATTTCACTGATTTCTAACCTCCGAATTCGGTTTATTCGCCACATCGTCTGTTTTTCTCCTGAATGCGAACAGGAAGTTTGGACATAGAATAAACACTTTATAGGAGCTGGGCAATTTGACTACAAAGGCAAGATTTAAGTTATTCGACAAATATGAAACCAATTATGGTTGTTCACGAGAGTAGAATTGACGGCACGTTCGAGATAAACCTCAGTAAGTTTCACGGTCAACAAGCCACCTTTTGGCCGTCGTTTATCGAGTCAAACTTGCTTTTTCTCGACTCACGTTCAATAGCCAAACCAATCAGGTTCTGGGGTGTGAATTTGCAGTTTTCTGTTTGAATGATCAGCCCTAAAGGGGGGAGGGGAGGCGAAATTGTTAGTTTCCAAGCGAGTGGAAGGGCTAATTATAGTCGGCACGGTGTGATTCTTCGGTGGGCACATTTCCTGTTTGTGGGTGTCATTTTGCAATTCAGTAATTGCCATTTTACTGTCTGAAATTCCCATTTTTCGCCCAAGTTTCTAAATTTTGCAGTCGAGTGGACGGTTTTGGATAAGGTCTTTGTTTGGTGGCCGCTGGCCTAAGGAGTATTAAGAAATTAAGATTCTGGTCCCACAAATCCGCTTTTGCGGCGAAATAGTACATTTATCTTAATTCATTGCAAGAATTAAGTCCGGTATATTGGGGGAGCGACAGCGGCAACGTGGAAATTTGAACATCACGGTCATTTTCATTATGGAAAACCCCTAGATGTCCGATTACCAAACGTGAAATCCAACTAGATTATTAACAATTAAATGAACGTCTATATCATCAATTGCATTCTAATTGAAACTTAATACGTCCTTTGCTACTTCGTAGGTACCTACTCAATTTTTATGAATAATTGGCTTTTCAAGGGCTCTTTGGTCGTTTTAAATGTGTACCATATCCATACAATGCCCGTCCCCATTCGCTCACATACACACGTACACTTTTCATGGCCCTTTAAAAAAACAGGGTCATTCGTTTGAACGAAGGTCTTCGTCATTATCACCGCAAAATACATAAATCGCCGATCAATGAACCATATAAAAAATTCGCGCTCTCTTTCTCATTACCCACCACTCACTCCGCCGTTTGTCCTTCGACATTCGATAGGTTTTAAAAGTTGAATGAATTCCTCGAATGACTCATCAACTTCTTACGAGTCTCACCCACCAGGACATCCTCAAGGACGTGTTACGTAATGATGTTACTATAGAACGGAGTTTCACCGGCGCAGGGAAGCTTGAAACTAGAATTTGTCGACATTTTGGCACTTGTATGGTAGTGAGGGGAGGAGGGTAGTGACAGTTTTAATCTCGCCGGTAATCGCCGTAAGATTTATTTTAGGAAGTCACCAGAATTTGTTTGAACGCCTTGCGGTTAATAAGTGACCGTGTGCTCTACTTTCCCCACCCTCCTACCCCTTCAGCCTCTTTCGTTAATTAGGAGAATAAAAAACTTACCTTGACGACTTTAAATAAATAGTACAGGGCGTAACCCGAGAGCACGGTACCCACTAAAGAGGTCGAATCACAGCACGTGGGTAGCCAGCTAACGATCGACATATCCTGGTTAAAATTAAAGCAGAACAGAAAGATACATGGAAGTAAAACAAAACGAAAAATCACGCGAGAACGGAGTGTGGGAAGTTTCGCGTTCAGGCGACCGCCTCCGAATGACGAAGGAAATATTATAAAATTTATAGACAATCAAAAGTTGAAAGAGGGCGTTGAGAGGGAAGGGGGAGGGAGTAAAGTAAAGAGAAACAAAAAAAAATCCAAGAGGGAGAAAAACGCGACCTATAGTCAACCCGCCCCCTTTCGCTTTCGCGGCGGATACTTCGACCCGCGAGTCCACCCCCGTGATACACTCCAATCTACTGCCTCCTTCCCATCCCACCATAACCACGTTAGCACGCTCAAGCCGTTCAATTTTAAAATCATTACTAAACGTACCGTAACGAGGTGGAGGGGGCGGTGTCCGCGGTCACGCGACCCTGACCGCGAATATCACAGTGTCGCTCACTTTTTCCCCATCTTGAACTGAGATTGTAAATAAATCTGAGAGAGGATGTCAAAATCTGGATGAATTCTCCTCGAGTCTGAAATATGACACATGATAAAGAATAGTTTTTTTTTCTTCAAAATTACTTTAATCTAAGTCCTAAAATTCAAGTAAATAAAATAAAAATAAGTATTTATAATATTAAAATTATTTAAATGGTACACATTTTTTTGTCCAAAATTCGTTTTTTTTTTTCTGTAGGTTTTCGTTTTTAATCGGCTCCCTCCTCGTGAAGTTGTTTCAACAAAGCGATTCGTCTAAGTTCGAGCTCGTCATCGCTCAAATCCACCGAGCCTTTACTGGGAGATCGGGAGCGTCCACGGTCCGCCAAACTACTGTCGCGGGTCGGTGACCGCGAGCCACGGCGCGACGGCGACAAAGCCGACGATCCTTTGTTATTGCCCGACGACGAAACGCTTCCACCCCGTTCAACGTCCGAGTCACCTCTCTTTTCATCGTCCTGTCGATTTATTTTTGGAATTAACGGATAGTCTAATGAGCTACGGGGGGGGGGGAGTATTCACTTTTGGGCTGAAAGAATGCCCTCGTTTCCTTTTCTTCGACTTTTTCTTCGATTTCTTTTTATTTTCAGAATCGGAGGAGTCGGAAACGCTTTTCGATCGATGTCGTTTCGTCTTTTTAGCTCGTGCACGCTCTGAGTCTGAATCGGACGCCTTAAAAAAGAATTGAAAAAACAAGAATAATTCCCTTGGGCATTTGGTAGTAAAATCATCAGTAACGAAAAATCGTGATAACAGGATAAATCTACTGACAGAAACCGGTGGAAAGGGGCGATAGCACACTAATGTCGCCAGATGGGCTCGTCTAAGAACCTAAATTCGCGAGTTTGGCTCGTAAGAACGTTAATTTCAGGTCAGCTTATTCAGAAAACCAATTTCGCGTGTTTGATTATTCAAAACACGAATTTCCTGGACTTGTAGGGGGGGGGGGGCTTTGAGGATCCGCGAAAGAGAGAAGAGAGAGATGTTCGCATTCCAGCGATTTTCGGTCAATTAATCATGAAATGTAGCGCCGGAGGCGAGTCCACCGACCAGTGGACGCTTTTACGGCTTTTCAAAATCAAGATTCAGAAAGAAAAGAGGTTTGTTCAAGGGCAAAATTACCACTTCAGGGCGAGATTTTGGCGATAAATTGACAGTAAAATACGTTTTCCTGCGCTAGGTTGTGTGCTCCGTGACACGACAGTCACGTATTTGGGTCGCAGTGGACAATCACTGCGTTGGATATTGGTTTTTTAGAGCTAGACTTCGTTCAGCGAATACTGAGACTCGGATGACGCTTTGGACAAGAGCTTTGGTGCGGAGAGGCGGGGCGATCGCCCGTCGGTCGCCACATTTGATCATGCACCCCAGTTGAGTGAATTTTTCCGAACATTCAGTCAAACTATTGCAAACATTCCCAACTTTTCCAAGTCCATTCAGAATTTCCTGACTTTTCTCTGCCCTTGCAACTGGCAGGACCACCCTTCATCCCTTCAACGGCACGACGGATACAAAATCCAATTCGATTTTCAGCCTCCTCGTGGGGTGGATCACAAGATACGTGGATTCGTCTTATTTTTTTATTTTGATCATTTTCGCCAAAAACTATTATTGGCGTATTTTTTGGTCTATTTTCTCAAATATTTCCGATCTTAGCCAAACGCGGTTTATGAGTCCCTCAGACGACGAGTGCGAGTGGGAGTGCGATTAGCTGACGAGTGCTGGCGGTTCCGGCCTAGACGCCCCAATTGGCCGTTAAGATCTCTCAAAGTGGCCAAAAATGAGCGTTTAGAGCCATTTTTCACACGTACACTGGATCCTGCGGACTATTTCTTCCCTTAAAAGAAATAACGAGCTTCCATCAGTTTGGACCCCACCTGTTTGTAATTGACTGAGCTGAAACATCAGCCCACTGCCGCGCGGCACAGTCCGACGCTTTCCCGACAGCAGCCAGAAAATTCAAACCCTCCCCTCCACCCGTCTTCCGGGTAGATCGTCCCCAGAGGAAGAAGTCGGCCCCGTAACTACACATTCAAACAAAGGAACGCACTCGCCGCGGCTGTCTTCCACTCATTCTAGTAGATGAGCCGCAATAAACGACAAAAATTTAAGGGCTGTACATAAAAGGTGGGGGGGGGGGAGCACGAGCCACTAAAAAAAAGGCAATTGTATATTTTATAAGGAAATGGTCAATTTTATGAAGAATTGTGGGTTTTAAAGGAAAATGTCAATTTTGAGAGGATTGCCCATTTCATGAGGAAATCGTCAATTTTATGAAGAAAAGTGTTAATTCACTGCTAAAAGCACGTCCTTCGCGACCCCCCTTCCCTGTAGGCGACACCTCAAGTTTTGAGGGCTGAAATTTACATTAAGTTTGTGTAGAGGACCCCACGATACTTCAATGTTCCCGTCGTTCGCTTACAACGTGCCTTTCACATGAAACAATTCCGACACGAGTGATTAATGTTATATTTTTAGGGTTTTGGCTTTTTTCTTCTTCTACTTCTTCGTTTCCTGAGCTTTCGCCTTCTTGTTCTGAAGGCATTTCCAAGAGAAAAGCCTCAGAAGAGATAACCAAAAAGAAAACAGTAATCAATCTCAGCAAAAGAGAACTAAACGTCCACGAAGAAAACGTACTCTCGAAAGGACTTAATTATGCTATCACACCCAAGAACATTCCTGTAGAGGATTTCATCGTAAACATAGAAAACGGAATCACCAAACTATCAGAAAAAGAACAAGAAGAAATACGACAAGACGTATCATCGGTGATCCGACGCTCAAAACCACCAAAAAGAAATGTGAAAAAAGAGGAATTACAAGCCCTAATGAAACTAAAGAACTGTGAAGAAATCGTAATACTACCAGCGGACAAGGGAAATTGCACAGTAATCATGGATCAAGAAGAATACACGACAAAGATGAAGAACATGTTGGAAGAGGACGAATATGAAAAAACTAAAGACTTGACCAGCAAAACTCAAAGAAAACTTTTGGAAAAGATTAAAAACTCCGTCACGCTAAATAACGAAGAAAAAACCAGCCTAAAAGAATCAGATCCCGTAGCCCCTGGAATCTACGGGGTTCCAAAAATTCACAAGAATGATGCTCCATTTCGCCCAATCGTGAATACAATACGATCTTCGACACAAAAAACAGCAAGATTCATAGCAAAAAAACTTCAGAATCACGTCGGAAAAACCAGCTCCTTTGTGTTAAACTCAACGGATTTTGTAAAGAAAATACAAAATATCAAAACCTCTCCAACAGATCTTCTCGTTAGCTTTGACGTCGTCTCCCTCTTCACAAAAATCCCAATCGAAGAAGTCACAGATATCGTCCGAAATCTTCTACCGGAAGACCTGGCAGATATAACGGAATTCTGTCTGAATACAACATACTTCAGTTTTCAAGGACAATTCTATCGACAGAAATCAGGAGCTGCAATGGGCTCTCCACTGTTGCCAGTAATTGCAAATCTGTACATGGAAAAGTTCGAAGAGAAAGCAATAGAAACAGCAACAATGAAACCAAGTCTATGGCTGCGCTACGTAGACGACACCTTCGTAGTATGGCCACATGGGCTAGAGAATTTAAACACCTTTCTGGACCACTTGAATAATCAACATCAAAACATCAAATTCACCATGGAAATAGAAAATGAAAGACAACTTCCTTTTCTCGACGTCCTAATAAGAAGAAAAGAAGACGGATTCTTGGGACACAGCGTCTACAGAAAACCCACTCACACTGATCGCTATCTACACGCAAATTCGCACCACCACCCAGCTCAAAAGAGTGGTATCGTCAAAACCTTGATCGACAGAGCCATCAAAATCTCAGACAATGAACACCTTGAAGAAGAAATAAAACACTTACAAGAAGTTCTACAAAAAAATGGATACACGAAGAAAGTATTCACGAAAGCAATCAAGAAATCAAAAAAACTTTCTTCAGGTGAAAATACAGAAAACCCAAGATACCAAGAAGAAACTGGAGAAATCAAAGGGAAAGTGGTGCTACCATTCGTCGAAGGGACTTCAAACAAAATAGCAAGAATCCTCAACAAGTACAAAATCAGATCAACGTTCAAACCACCAAGAAAAATAAATCGCTTCCTCAGAAATGTCAAAGATGAAAGAAAACTCGAAAACCCAGGTGTCTACGAAATACCTTGCAGCTGTAACAAACCTTACATAGGTGAAACTCTTCGAAACGTCAAAACAAGAATGAAAGAACACATGTCAGCCGTAAAACACCACAATATTGAAAAATCAGCAATAGCTGAACACATGTACAGCGGACAATCACACGTCATCAAATTTGAAGATACCAAAATACTGGCAATTGAAAGTTCGTGGAAGAAACGAAAAATTCGAGAAGCCATCGAAATAAAAAAAAAAAAAAAAAAAAAAAAACTTCAACAGAGATGAAGGAATTCATGTACCACATGCCTGGAGGCCACTGATCGCAAACTTGAAAAGAAGATAACCAGAAGACATTCTCAGTTGCCATCAACAACAAATTTTCTAATCAAGAAGAAGAAATTGACACCCCTCCATTCGTCACATGTCTATGATTTAAAATAAAAAACCCAAAAAGTTCTCTGACGATGCCTTCAGCACAAGAAGGCGAAAGCTCAGGAAACGAAGAAGTAGAAGAAGAAAAAAGCCAAAACCCTAAAAATATAACATTAATCAAGTTGTATGGCTTAAAAACTAATAATATTAATAACGAGTGATTAATCATTAAAACTCACCCATCAAAATTAATTAATTTGCCCTAGCCTGTCCTGAAGTTCTGTTCTCATAAAAATGCCAAAGTTCTAAAATTTGCTGGAAAGAGCTCTATGTCTCTCAATATTCATCCCATGTCAACGATTGATGCAATAATAACACACAAAAAAATATGAACACACAAATTCTAACGACGTGACGAATAATGAATTTTGTAGCCTAATATAGTTCTCTTTAACGGTAACTATCAATTTGAAATATTCAACACGATCAATGAATTAAATAATGGACACAATTTGATCAATAAGACACTCGCTAAAACTCGAAATAATCGAAGAGAAACGAATCTTCGAATACATCCTCGTCAATTTGTTTAAAAAATTAATTTAAAAATAACCAAATTGAATTTCGAAAAAATGGCCAGTTCATCGATGGGGAATTTTGTTGAGGTCATTTTAAGCCATCATGAGGGGAAATCGGACTAAAATTCTGGTAGGAGATAGGTTTGGGGCAAAAAAAGAGCTGAAACGTTTTCCAAACCTTAGCAACTGTACCGCTCAAAAAATCTTATTCAAATTTTAGCAGCATCTTCTAGGAACCTAGACGACCATTTTGAACGATCGATCATCAAATTTTATAATATTCTCTTGGAATTATGAGGGTCCAACCATTTTTACTCCGAACACATTTGTTATAATATCTTCCAAATCGCTCAACCAATCGTTTTCAAATTTTACGGTGTACATCTAGAGATGAAGACACAACTTTTGAGCCATCACTCGTCCAGATCTGTCAAGAAAAAAGTGGACGACGGGCGACGGACGACAGACGCCATACTGAAAATCGAGATTTAGGCCTTTTCGGGGTCCAGGAACACGAATCTGGTGTCAGCTAAATTTTTTTTTTTTGGCCATTACCAAACTTCCTTCCTAAGGGAACATGGAAGTAAAAACGCTCCAACGAAGGCCCGAAATTCAAGCAAATGTCTGTGTTACGATGCAATTGTGCGTTAGAGGGGCGGGGGGTTGTTTGCTGCACAAAACGGGACTTAGCACAGGGTACACAAGGGCCTGGGACGAGGGGCCACAGTCGGACGCATGACATGGACAAGTCAAAATATTCAAGGATGGTGGCGGGGGGGGACACAAATTTTGCAGATTGACGGCCCTCTATCTTCCTTCCCAAGGAGATGAAAATTCCACCTGTATAGAAGTTCAAAAAACTGGCATAATAAGTGTGCCACTAATTATTATGAAGGCTCCTAAGCAGTTCAATAGACCCACCTCAAGCCCGTCAAAATCACTCGAACCCGTTTCTTCCGGTTTGACGGCGATTTTCTCTCTCTCTCTCTCTCCATCTCACGCACAACAACCATCACAGATTTGCGTACTCGGCTTATTGGATTAATGTACTTACCATCGGAGATCGAGATCGTTTCTTCGGTTTTTTATTCTTTTTCGTTCGTTTCGACCTGGTGTGATGGTGACTACACGACTCTTCCAGTTCTTGTTGATATTCCTAGACAGAACAACCCAAATAAAGAGTGATAAGGGAGGGGGGTAAGCCAGAAACCTAACAATGTCGTTGTAAACAATTTACCTTGAAAACTTTAAGACGATCGGCTTCAATAGTTAAAAGCTTGAAAGCTTCCGTGCTCGACAGTTTCTCCCGAACGTCATTCCATTCGGTCTTATAGTCGATATCGAGCTCTCTTAGTTGAGTCTTGAAAGCCATTTCAACTTTTCGCTGTTTCCTCTGATCCTCTTTCTGCCTTTCTTTTTCTTTAGATTCGGCCTGCGTTTAATTTAAAAAACAAATAAACCTCGTTATTATCAGCGTGAAAAAACGCTGGGGGGAGGTACCTTTTCAAGGAGGGCGTTGTATGTGAGCTTGACATTGCCAGCGTCCAGCGTGGCTGATCTTCGATCCTCACAAACAACGGTGGCAAACTCTTCGAACGTTGTATTCACCTGAAATTTAATTCAACGATCAGCTTCGTGTATGACTCAGTGGTGGAGACGGGAGTAATAACCTCGACGTCGAATCCTTTCTCCTTTAAAATCTCTTTAATTATTTTCCTTTCGTCGTGGAAACGCGATTTGAGATCTTCGACGTAAAATTTAAACAAATCAAGCGGAGACGACCCCGACTGTCCGAGCATGGCCGAAAATCGGAGATCGGCGCTTATGATCGGATATAATTCCACCCAGAGGGACATCGAGGTCAACTTGCCTTCTTCGTGTAATTCGTTCAACAAAATCTGAGGGGAAAAGAATCGTCGTGAAATGAACTAGACGCTAGGGGTCATAGGGGGCGACGGAGGGGGGGGGGCTTACTCCAAAAGCGTCCCGGTTTTTTCTTTGCTGCCTTTTCCGTCGTTTTTTCTCCTTCTCTTTCTCTTCCTCCTCCTCTTTTTCAAGTTCCCTGATGTGGTCCTCGAACACTATTAAAGCGTCTTCTTTGTCCATTGCTGAATTCCGATGAAGGTTTTAAAAACAATTTTTTGTCAGGGGGGAAGGTGGGAGGGGGGAAACTGTACCTAATAGGTCTGAGTCATTCACAAAATTGGGATTGTCCAACAGCATCTGCTGAGCCTCCTGCCAGGTCGTCCGATGATCGATTTGAGCCATCGAGTCTAAAATTGCGGCCAGCTGTTTCATGTTTCGTTTCTTCCTCGATTTCGCCTCCTCTTTTTCCCGTTTGGCCAAAGCAAAAACGGCGTCTTCGTAAATCTCCCTCCGATCCGAATCGGCCACATTTTTCCACACGTCCAAATGACCGAAAGCTTCTTGGCATCTATAATACCTGTGTCCGCACAAAAACAAAAAAACTGTCATTTTTAGCTGTCCTGGGGGAAGGGAGGGAGAACGCGGTACCTCATAGTCGACGACATTTTATCAGACGTCATGAAAAATTGCTCTAAATCTTCTTTAGCCTTTTTCGCTCGAAGACGTTGCTCGTCGAGCTCATCTTTCCGCCTTTGCGTTTTATACGCGTTGAAACATTGTTTTTTCTCTGAAAAGTGTTTCAACTGAGCGTAGCGGTGGTCGTGGCATATCATTTTGACGGCTTGCTCCCACGAGGCGCTGCTAGGAACGTCCTGAAGACGGAAAAATTGATACAAAAACTGATAAAACTTTGTCACCAAGGTGATCCTTAAATACCTTGTCTTTAAGCAAGGCTCTGAAAGCTTCTGCCAATTCTTTTTTATCCCTAAATTGAGTTCTCGTTTCAACGGGCACCTCTTTGCTCGGCAGGGACAAATTAGAATTGCTGTCTTCGTCAACTTGAACAAAATCAGAAGAATATTAGCCAAGGTTGAGAGAGTTCCAAAAGTCGCGCAAAGCAAATTTGACATGCAATCAACGGCCAAGTTGTAACGATCAAGAGAGAAGACAAGTACTTGATTTTGGAGGTGGTGTTGAGTCAATAGCTGCTAGTGTAGCAGCCATTGCCTGGTCTAGAGCTGATTTGCCTGGATTTAGAGGCGGGGTGGTAGATTTGGGGGCTTCACCGTTTGTTGCACTGGCGATGACTGTAATACAATTCAACAAGGCGTATTGGTTCCGTCCATAGAGTTGGAGAGGGGTATTACAAGTTTAAAGAAATAAAATCTAACAATTACCGGTAGGGACGGGTATAGAGACACTATCTTCTTTAATCGCGTCTTCTTTGACAGGCTTTACGTCCCTGGGAGAAGAAAATACAACGGTTTAAGGACCTGATGACTGAGAGGGGGTGGGGTACAACATACTTAGCGTCACTGGCGGCTTTGTCTTCGGCAGCAATCCTCGCTTTGAGTTCTTCAAGCTCTTTAGGTATAGTCCACCTGGACTCTTTAGTGACAACATTATGGTAATACACTTTTCCAGCATCGGAGGTGTACTCTTTCCATGGGCAATTCGACAGCATTCTCTGCAGATTTAATCTCGTGAGTCTCAGACCTATTACTCAGAGAAGGGGGGGGGGGGATTTAAAGTACCTCAGCTGGTGATTTGAGCTCATCTGGTTTTTCCCACAAACTCTTCTTCGTAACTGTGTTGTAGTAATACGTGCGACCATCAGGAGCCTTATGCTCGGTCCAGTCATTTTTTGAGTCACTAGACGCTTCCCTGCAAACGTGATAACGTTAGGCACAAATTTGGATACGCATTAATTGTATTTGAACATTACGCGTTAACTTCTTCTGACACAACGGTAGTTTCTGGCGGTTTGACTATGTCAGGAATCACGGCTACGAGAAAGAAAAATCGACATGAAATGAAGCGAAAATTCCCTGTTACACAAAGCTACCCGTCGCCGTCGGTGGAGCAACCGTTGGCGCCGCCGCGGGGGCTGCAGCCGTTGGATAGGCGAACCCAGGCGGTGGTATGGCAAAAGCCGGAGGCATTGGGGGCCCAGGGGGCATCATACCCGGTGGTGGTATGAAGCTTGGAGGCGCCGCTGCGGCTGGATAGGCCGTGATGGCGGGCATCGGATAACTTCCAGCTGTGAAGGGCGGCGGCCCTCGTTCGGGGTTCTTATGGTAACGGAGACGAGAGAGCGGACAAAATAAAAAAAGGGGGCCGATGAAACATCTGGCCTGGTGGAAAACTTTGAGGTGGAAAAAACTACGCTTACCATTTCTCTCGAGAGAGCTTCACACTGTTGAAAGTTGGAGTTCTCTCGGTCTATTGTTCAAACTTCCTGAATATTTTAAAGGCGGACCTTCGAGTTACTGATAAAACGGCAAAAAAAAAAAACTTCCCCAAAAATGTCAATTTACCAGAAAAATGCAGCCACCAACCCAAGCAATCCCGCTACAGGTTACGAATTGTTGTAGCCTTGATCGAACTTCTTATTTGTCGGCGTTTTTGTGCCACGGGTGATCAAATCTAAGAGCAGCCAAATATGGCCGCTAAGATATTTGAAAGAGACGGTTTGTCCGCTGTTAGGCGCTCCCTGCTTCTCGACACCACCAAATATCGTGCATTTTTCGGAGCGATTTTCTTCAAGTACCTTGCGGTTTTTCCACGTTCTAATAGAGTTTTAATGGGGTTTTCTCAGTTTTTGGGTTCAATTTGGACCTTCGATCAGTGTATTACAACTTTTACAAGATCGTCTTCATCAGGGTTGTTTCGAGTGTGTGCTGTCTTCCCCTCGCCAGAGGTTCGAAAGCCCATCAATTTGTCCAAACCATTCAATAACCGCCGAAAATCCACGATGTTTGCCCCTTCCACGATTTTGGGTTCTTTTTGACGATTATATGCCCCTTTATTCAAGTGTAATGATAATAATGCGCTGATTTTATATATTTCGTATCAGGGCAATATAATATACGCTAGGAGCTCGGCTTCCGTTAAAATGGATTTCGTCGACGAGCTCCCAGCACATTCTATATTATTCTCTTGGTCATTTGAGGACCAAAAACGTGTCAAAAACGACGATTTTGCCACTTTTTTCGCGTTTTGAAGCGATTTTTGGTCTTTTGTGTAAGGAGAACACGGTGTGTTAGGAGCACGGCATCGAACGTTTTTCACTACAATTGGTCGGGTGTGGCTTGAAAAGGACATAAAATTCCATACGTGGTTATAAAGCGTTCAAAATAGGCCCAAATTGCTGTCGAATGTGATATCGGACACTCCTAGAAATGTCGCTCTCATAACTCATATAGAACGCTGAAAACCGCCTTTTAATTGCATTCACGCGTCTGACCACATTAAGGAAAAAATCGCTCCGGTGGCGAGCTCCCAGCACATTATATTCTCCTGGTCATTCAGAACCAAATCTTGTCAAAAACGACGATTTTGCCCCTTTTTTCTCAAACGTGATACTAGAATCGGGATTTTCTGTTCTTCGTATTAGGATAATATAATGTGCCAGGAGTCTGTCATCCGTTGGAAATTCAATTCGTCGACGAGCTCCAAGCGCATTCTATTCTCTTGGCCGTTAAAGGACCAAAACGGCGATTTTGCCCCTTTTTTTTCGTACTTGGAAGCGATTTTTGGTCTTTTGTATAAGGAGAATATGATGTGTTAGGAGCACAGCTTCGAAATAGTTTTTTCCTACAATGGGGATCCTGCCCGATTTGGGGGAAAAGTATACCAGTGAATTGGCACATGCGGACAAGGATATCAACGGTAGTTGCAGCCCGATTGGTTCGTTTGGTGATTTCAAAATACATTTCAAAGTTCTTCAAGATTGGATGGATGGTGCGAAGGAAAAATGACGTCAAAGGGCAGTTTTGAAGCATTTGAGGAAACTCTAAAATGTTTTGTTTACAAATAATAACAAGAAAAATTAAACCCCAGAAAACGCGTCTGTTTCAGGCGTAATACTAAAGTCGGGATTTTCTGTTTTTCGTATTAGGATAATACAATGTGCCAGGCGCTTGTCATCCGTTGGAAATTCAATTCGTCGACGAGCTCCCAGCGCATTCTATTAATTCTCTTGGTCGTTAGAGGACCAAAACTTTTGTGAAAAAGGCGATTTTGCCCCTTTTTTTTCGTACTTGGAAGCGATTTTTGGTCTTTTGTATAAGGAGAATATGATGTGTTAGGAGCACAGCTTCGAAATAGTTTTTTCCTACAATGGGGATCCTGCCCGATTTGGGGGAAAAGTATACCAGTGAATTGGCACATGCGGACAAGGATATCAACGGTAGTTGCAGCCCGATTGGTTCGTTTGGTGATTTCAAAATACATTTCAAAGTTCTTCAAGATTGGATGGATGGTGCGAAGGAAAAATGACGTCAAAGGGCAGTTTTGAAGCATTTGAGGAAACTCTAAAATGTTTTGTTTACAAATAATAACAAGAAAAATTAAACCCCAGAAAACGCGTCTGTTTCAGGCGTAATACTAAAGTCGGGATTTTCTGTTTTTCGTATTAGGATAATACAATGTGCCAGGCGCTTGTCATCCGTTGGAAATTCAATTCGTCGACGAGCTCCCAGCGCATTCTATTAATTCTCTTGGTCGTTAGAGGACCAAAACTTTTGTGAAAAAGGACGATATTGCCCCTTTTTTTTCGTGTTTTGAAGCGGTTTTTGGACTTTTGTATAAGGAGAATATGATGTGTTAGGAGCACAGCTTCGAAATAGTTTTTTCCTACAATGGGGATCCTGCCCGATTTGGGGGAAAAGTATACCAGTGAATTGGCACATGCGGACAAGGATATCAACGGTAGTTGCAGCCCGATTGGTTCGTTTGGTGATTTCAAAATACATTTCAAAGTTCTTCAAGATTGGATGGATGGTGCGAAGGAAAAATGACGTCAAAGGGCAGTTTTGAAGCATTTGAGGAAACTCTAAAATGTTTTGTTTACAAATAATAACAAGAAAAATTAAACCCCAGAAAACGCGTCTGTTTCAGGCGTAATACTAAAGTCGGGATTTTCTGTTTTTCGTATTAGGATAATACAATGTGCCAGGCGCTTGTCATCCGTTGGAAATTCAATTCGTCGACGAGCTCCCAGCGCATTCTATTAATTCTCTTGGTCGTTAGAGGACCAAAACTTTTGTGAAAAAGGACGATGTTGCCCCTTTTTTTTCGTGTTTTGAAGCGGTTTTTGGACTTTTGTAGCAGGAGAATATGATGTGTATAAGGAGCACGGCTCCGAAAGGGTTTTTCTATTTCGTTCCTAAAATTGGTTGGGTGTGCCTTGAAAAGGGCATAAAATTCCTACGATGTTATAAAGCGTTCAAAATAGGCCCAAATTGCTGTCGAATGTGATATCGGACACTCCTAGAAATGTCGCTCTCATAACTCATATAGAACGCTGAAAACCGCCTTTTAATTGCATTCACGCGTCTGACCACATTAAGGAAAAAATCGCTCCGGTGGCGAGCTCCCAGCACATTCTATTCTCCTGGTCATTCAG
This sequence comes from Corythucha ciliata, assembly GCA_038030265.1. Lineage (NCBI taxonomy): Eukaryota > Metazoa > Arthropoda > Insecta > Hemiptera > Tingidae > Corythucha > Corythucha ciliata. Next base: position 4,010,112 of record CM075939.1, read on the forward strand.
AACTAAATCTTGTCAAAAACTACGATTTTGCCCCTTTTTTCTCAAACGTGATACTAGAATCGGGATTTTCTGTTCTTCGTATTAGGATAATATAATGTGCCAGGAGTCTGTCATCCGTTGGAAATTCAATTCGTCGACGAGCTCCAAGCGCATTCTATTCTCTTGGCCGTTAAAGGACCAAAACGGCGATTTTGCCCCTTTTTTTTCGTACTTGGAAGCGATTTTTGGTCTTTTGTATAAGGAGAATATGATGTGTTAGGAGCACAGCTTCGAAATAGTTTTTTCCTACAATGGGGATCCTGCCCGATTTGGGGGAAAAGTATACCAGTGAATTGGCACATGCGGACAAGGATATCAACGGTAGTTGCAGCCCGATTGGTTCGTTTGGTGATTTCAAAATACATTTCAAAGTTCTTCAAGATTGGATGGATGGTGCGAAGGAAAAATGACGTCAAAGGGCAGTTTTGAAGCATTTGAGGAAACTCTAAAATGTTTTGTTTACAAATAATAACAAGAAAAATTAAACCCCAGAAAACGCGTCTGTTTCAGGCGTAATACTAAAGTCGGGATTTTCTGTTTTTCGTATTAGGATAATACAATGTGCCAGGCGCTTGTCATCCGTTGGAAATTCAATTCGTCGACGAGCTCCCAGCGCATTCTATTAATTCTCTTGGTCGTTAGAGGACCAAAACTTTTGTGAAAAAGGACGATGTTGCCCCTTTTTTTTCGTGTTTTGAAGCGGTTTTTGGACTTTTGTAGCAGGAGAATATGATGTGTATAAGGAGCACGGCTCCGAAAGGGTTTTTCTATTTCGTTCCTAAAATTGGTTGGGTGTGCCTTGAAAAGGGCATAAAATTCCTACGGTGTTATAAAGCGCTCAAAGTGGACCCAAATTGCTCTTGAGAGTTATATCGGATACCCCTAAAAATGTCACTCCCTTAACTCATATAGAACGCTGAAAACCGCCTTTTAATTGCATTCACGCGTCTGACCACATTAAGGAAAAAATCGCTCCGGTGGCGAGCTCCCAGCACATTCTATTCTCCTGGTCATTCAGAACTAAATCTTGTCAAAAACTACGATTTTGCCCCTTTTTTTCGTGTTTTGAAGCGGTTTTTGGACTTTTGTAGCAGGAGAATATGATGTGTATAAGGAGCACGGCTCCGAAAGGGTTTTTCTATTTCGTTCCTAAAATTGGTTGGGTGTGCCTTGAAAAGGGCATAAAATTCCTACGATGTTATAAAGCGTTCAAAATAGGCCCAAATTGCTGTCGAATGTGATATCGGACACTCCTAGAAATGTCGCTCTCATAACTCATATAGAACGCTGAAAACCGCCTTTTAATTGCATTCACGCGTCTGACCACATTAAGGAAAAAATCGCTCCGGTGGCGAGCTCCCAGCACATTCTATATTATTCTCTTGGTCATTTGAGGACCAAAAACGTGTCAAAAACGACGATTTTGCCACTTTTTTCGCGTTTTGAAGCGATTTTTGGTCTTTTGTGTAAGGCGAGAACACGGTGTGTTAGGAGCACGGCATCGAACGTTTTTCCCTACAATTGGTCGGGTGTGGCTTGAAAAGGGCATAAAATTCCTACGATGTTATAAAGCGTTCAAAATAGGCCCAAATTGCTGTCGAATGTGATATCGGACACTCCTAGAAATGTCGCTCTCATAACTCATATAGAACGCTGAAAACCGCCTTTTAATTGCATTCACGCGTCTGACCACATTAAGGAAAAAATCGCTCCGGTGGCGAGCTCCCAGCACATTCTATATTATTCTCTTGGTCATTTGAGGACCAAAAACGTGTCAAAAACGACGATTTTGCCACTTTTTTCGCGTTTTGAAGCGATTTTTGGTCTTTTGTGTAAGGCGAGAACACGGTGTGTTAGGAGCACGGCATCGAACGTTTTTCCCTACAATTGGTCGGGTGTGGCTTGAAAAGGGCATAAAATTCCTACGATGTTATAAAGCGTTCAAAATAGGCCCAAATTGCTGTCGAATGTGATATCGGACACTCCTAGAAATGTCGCTCTCATAACTCATATAGAACGCTGAAAACCGCCTTTTAATTGCATTCACGCGTCTGACCACATTAAGGAAAAAATCGCTCCGGTGGCGAGCTCCCAGCACATTCTATATTATTCTCTTGGTCATTTGAGGACCAAAAACGTGTCAAAAACGACGATTTTGCCACTTTTTTCGCGTTTTGAAGCGATTTTTGGTCTTTTGTGTAAGGCGAGAACACGGTGTGTTAGGAGCACGGCATCGAACGTTTTTCCCTACAATTGGTCGGGTGTGGCTTGAAAAGGGCATAAAATTCCTACGATGTTATAAAGCGTTCAAAATAGGCCCAAATTGCTGTCGAATGTGATATCGGACACTCCTAGAAATGTCGCTCTCATAACTCATATAGAACGCTGAAAACCGCCTTTTAATTGCATTCACGCGTCTGACCACATTAAGGAAAAAATCGCTCCGGTGGCGAGCTCCCAGCACATTCTATATTATTCTCTTGGTCATTTGAGGACCAAAAACGTGTCAAAAACGACGATTTTGCCACTTTTTTCGCGTTTTGAAGCGATTTTTGGTCTTTTGTGTAAGGCGAGAACACGGTGTGTTAGGAGCACGGCATCGAACGTTTTTCCCTACAATTGGTCGGGTGTGGCTTGAAAAGGGCATAAAATTCCTACGATGTTATAAAGCGTTCAAAATAGGCCCAAATTGCTGTCGAATGTGATATCGGACACTCCTAGAAATGTCGCTCTCATAACTCATATAGAACGCTGAAAACCGCCTTTTAATTGCATTCACGCGTCTGACCACATTAAGGAAAAAATCGCTCCGGTGGCGAGCTCCCAGCACATTCTATATTATTCTCTTGGTCATTTGAGGACCAAAAACGTGTCAAAAACGACGATTTTGCCACTTTTTTCGCGTTTTGAAGCGATTTTTGGTCTTTTGTGTAAGGCGAGAACACGGTGTGTTAGGAGCACGGCATCGAACGTTTTTCCCTACAATTGGTCGGGTGTGGCTTGAAAAGGGCATAAAATTCCTACGATGTTATAAAGCGTTCAAAATAGGCCCAAATTGCTGTCGAATGTGATATCGGACACTCCTAGAAATGTCGCTCTCATAACTCATATAGAACGCTGAAAACCGCCTTTTAATTGCATTCACGCGTCTGACCACATTAAGGAAAAAATCGCTCCGGTGGCGAGCTCCCAGCACATTCTATATTATTCTCTTGGTCATTTGAGGACCAAAAACGTGTCAAAAACGACGATTTTGCCACTTTTTTCGCGTTTTGAAGCGATTTTTGGTCTTTTGTGTAAAAAGTCGAAAAGAACAATATCGACTCTAAATCACCTGTTGTATCACCTCTTTCAGTATTCACGACTGGTTGCGGAACACCCTATAATAGGGTGTTTCAGGAGGATGTGCAGTACTTTGCCATGTTGTAGTAACGCACCTGGACGCACCAAAAATACCATATGAACATATGGTCGAAAGTGGTTACCTCACGGGATATATCGGCATTTTCTTGTTTTTCACACTCTTCGTGACTTTTTACACAAAGGCAGATTCACAGCTCGCAATCCAAGTTTAGACAAAACTAATGACTGATTCGAAAGAACAGAAAATTTCCTTCTCGAATCTGTCATCAGAATGGGTTTTCGGAGTTAATTTGAACATGTAATCTGCATGCAAACACAGGAAAAATGAAATGCCAAAATAGCAGGTGAATTTCAAGGTGGCGTACAACAGCTGTTTTATGGTCTCATGAGTGGCAAAATTGATGAAATTAGACCTCATTTGCAGTCGAAAACGCTAAATACACTATGGTAGTGGTACGAAAATCAAAATCCATCGAGATATGATTTTTCTAACATCTTTTTAGGATAACATCTCTTTCCCTAAATAAATGCGAGTAACTCGCTTTGTAGCAGACTTTCTGTAAATTTTTGGCTATGGATTCGGGAAAAACACTCTGCCATCCTGACAGACCCTGTCAGTACCGTGACAGAAAGTCATGAATAGCAATTTTCGACATAAAATAACTATTTTCTGTCGCCTCAACACCTCCTTAAGATTGTACGATATGGGGATTTTTAATTTTCCATAAAATTCAACCCCCACTTGATCATACTAAATCTGACTAGATAATGAATAATAGGCCGTAGGTGCGGAAGCAATGATCCAAATCAAAAGGAAAAATAAGTCCTCTCCCACTGTTGATCAACAGCGCCTATCGACTTTCCAGGGATCAGAGAAACTTCTCCAACGTGTCCCATTCAAAATTACTCATGAGAGTTTGTTTAATTAATTGTCAATTTTCCAGCAAAAATGACAATGTTTTTTAAAGAAGAAAAATGTAACTTTTCTCTTCAAAATCGCTTTGTTTTGACCTGCAAAATTCAAACAATCCTTGCGAATTTCAACATGCTAAACGTCCTGAAAACCTCATCGTCAGTGGCCTTTGAATGGAACTGACTGCCCACCGAACGAACGCCCACCAAAGTATCAAAAAATGTCGCCCCAGCAGCTGGCTGTCAAATAGAGTGCATTTACTACACCGAATTTCCACGTTTTAGTTAATTTGCTATTATTCGACAAAAATTACCACTCAGTGTGATTCTCTTCTTTTATTTAGCCATTTCCGCACAATAATGCCTAATTTACTAATAACGTCGAAATTCGTATATTAGTAGTGAAATCCACTCTATTCGTCAGCCAGCTGCCGGAGCGATATCTTTCGATGGCTTTGGTGAGCCTTCACATCCAGTTCCATTCAAAGGACCGCTTCACATGAGGCTTTAAGGCCCGTTCACAAGCTCTATGTCTGCGTTGTGTGGAGTGTGGAGTCTATGCAACCAAACAAATTTATTCCCTCGAAAAATGAAGCATTTTGATAGGTTGCATGGACACCACACAACGAAAGCATAGAGATTGTGAACGGGGTCTTACGATTTTTAGCACGCTAAAAACCGCAAGGATCGTTTGAATTTTACTGGTTAAACCACTGGTTTTGAAGAGCACTCTTTTTCCCCAAAAATGTCAATTTTGAGAGGATTGCCCATTTCATGAGGAAATCGTCAATTTTATGAAGAATTGTGGGTTTTAAAGGAAAATGTCAATTTTGAGAGGATTGCCCATTTCATGAGGAAATCGTCAATTTTATGAAGAATTGTGGGTTTTAAAGGAAAATGTCAATTTTGAGAGGATTGCCCATTTCATGAGGAAATCGTCAATTTTATGAAGAAAAGTGTTAATTCACTGCTAAAAGCACGTCCTTCGCGACCCCCCTTCCCTGTAGGCGACACCTCAAGTTTTGAGGGCTGAAATTTACATTAAGTTTGTGTGGAGGACCCCACGATACTTCAATGTTCCCGTCGTTCGCTTACAACGTGCCTTTCACATGAAACAATTCCGACACGAGTGATTAATGTTATATTTTTAGGGTTTTGGCTTTTTTCTTCTTCTACTTCTTCGTTTCCTGAGCTTTCGCCTTCTTGTTCTGAAGGCATTTCCAAGAGAAAAGCCTCAGAAGAGATAACCAAAAAGAAAACAGTAATCAATCTCAGCAAAAGAGAACTAAACGTCCACGAAGAAAACGTACTCTCGAAAGGACTTAATTATGCTATCACACCCAAGAACATTCCTGTAGAGGATTTCATCGTAAACATAGAAAACGGAATCACCAAACTATCAGAAAAAGAACAAGAAGAAATACGACAAGACGTATCATCGGTGATCCGACGCTCAAAACCACCAAAAAGAAATGTGAAAAAAGAGGAATTACAAGCCCTAATGAAACTAAAGAACTGTGAAGAAATCGTAATACTACCAGCGGACAAGGGAAATTGCACAGTAATCATGGATCAAGAAGAAAACCGCCTTTTAATTGCATTCACGCGTCTGACCACATTAAGGAAAAAATTGCTCCGGTGGCGAGCTCCCAGCACATTCTATTCTCCTGGTCATTCAGAACTAAATCTTGTCAAAAACTACGATTTTGCCCCTTTTTTCTCAAACGTGATACTAGAATCGGGATTTTCTGTTTTTCGTATTAGGATACCTATATAATGTGCCAGGAGCCTGTCATCCGTTGGAAATTCAATTCGTCAACGAGCTCGAAGCGCATTCTATTCTCTTGGTCGTTAAAGGACCAAAACGGCGATTTTGCCCCTTTTTTTCGTACTTGGAAGCGATTTTTGGTCTTTTGTATAAGGAGAATATGATGTGTTAGGAGCACAGCTTCGAAATAGTTTTTTCCAACAATGGGGATCTTGCCCGATTTGGGGGAAAAGTATACCAGTGAATTGGCACATGCGGACAAGGATATCAACGGTAGTTGCAGCCCGATTGGTTCGTTTGGTGATTTCAAAATACATTTCAAAGTTCTTCAAGATTGGATGGATGGTGCGAAGGAAAAATGACGTCAAAGGGCAGTTTTGAAGCATTTGAGGAAACTCTAAAATGTTTTGTTTACAAATAATAACAAGAAAAATTAAACCCCAGAAAACGCGTCTGTTTCAGGCATAATACTAAAGTCGGGATTTTCTGTTTTTCGTATTAGGATAATACAATGTGCCAGGCGCTTGTCATCCGTTGGAAATTCAATTCGTCGACGAGCTCCCAGCGCATTCTATTAATTCTCTTGGTCGTTAGAGGACCAAAACTTTTGTGAAAAAGGACGATATTGCCCCTTTTTTTCGTGTTTTGAAGCGGTTTTTGGACTTTTGTAGCAGGAGAATATGATGTGTATAAGGAGCACGGCTCCGAAAGGGTTATTCTATTTCGTTCCTAAAATTGGTTGGGTGTGCCTTGAAAAGGGCATAAATTCCTACGGTGTTATAAAGCGCTCAAAGTGGACCCAAATTGCTCTTGAGAGTTATATCGGATACCCCTAAAAATGTCACTCCCTTAACCAGGGGCGGATCCAGGTCTGAATCCTAGGGGGGGTAATGCCGATGACCCCCCCCCCTCTCCCTTTACATCAAACACCCTCATGTTACATCATTCCATCGCTTCCAAAATTATAAAATATTGGGTTGATGTTTCAAGACAAATGAGGATGTGTAGTACCCATGCCGAATTAGTCCTGCCACATTATTCTTTTCCCCTGCAAATTAACGGTTACCGACGCTAGGGACCTAGTGGAGTCCCAGAACACCAAAACGCCAAGTTTAACGCATAAATTATCGTTTTCTGGAGGCAAAATGGTCAGTTTTTTTTAATATAAAATCTAGAATAGAAGGCTTCAAAATTTTCAACCGAGGTGGAGCTAGGGGCTTGAAAAAGTTGGGTAGGCTAATGGAATGAAGGTTGATGGGCAGAAATCAAGCTCACAGAGCATAGATTGGTCGGAAACAGGTGATTTTAAGCCTTTCACCCATTTTAGAAAAAAAGGCCCGTAAGTTTGTAGCGCGCTCCGCATTGGTCGTGGAAAACCAATGTACTTATTCACATGAATGTATTGGTGTAGGAAATTTAATGAATCTAAATGTTTTGTACGAGAAGGGTTTCCTCTATAAAGCCTCTCGTTTTGGGGGATATTTATAGAAAAAACTGATAAAATGACCCAAAAATCGCGGTTTTCGGGCAGTCAAAAGTTGTGCCTAGTGTTTCAAAGTATTAATTTTTTATGTCGAAAACTTTCTACTTATACATACAGGTTGGATGCGAATAAGAGTAGAAAAAAAAAATTGATGAAATTAGACCTCATTTGCAGTCGAAAACGCTAAATACACTATGGTAGTGGTACGAAAATCAAAATCCATCGAGATATGATTTTTCTAACATCTTTTTAGGATAACATCTCTTTCCCTAAATAAATGCGAGTAACTCGCTTTGTAGCAGACTTTCTGTAAATTTTTGGCTATGGATTCGGGAAAAACACTCTGCCACCCTGACAGACCCTGTCAGTACCGTGACAGAAAGTCAGGAATAGCAATTTTCGACATAAAATAACTATTTTCTGTCGCCTCAACACCTCCTTAAGATTGTACGATATGGGGATTTTTAATTTTCCATAAAATTCAACCCCCACTTGATCATACTAAATCTGACTAGATAATGAATAATAGGCCGTAGGTGCGGAAGCAATGATCCAAATCAAAAGGAAAAATAAGTCCTCTCCCACTGTTGATCAACAGCGCCTATCGACTTTCCATGGATCAGAGAAACTTCTCCAACGTGTCCCATTCAAAATTACTCATGAGCGTTTGTTTAATTAATTGTCAATTTTCCAGCAAAAATGACAATGTTTTTTAAAGAAGAAAAATGTAACTTTTCTCTTCAAAATCGCTTGTTTTGACCAGAAATTCAAACAATCCTTGCGAATTTCAACATGCTAAACGTCCTGAAAACCTCATCGTCAGTGGGTCTTTGAATGGAACTGACTGCCCACCGAACGAACGCCCACCAAAGTATCAAAAAATGTCGCCCCAGCAGCTGGCTGTCAAATAGAGTGCATTTACTACACCGAATTTCCACGGTTTTAGTTAATTTGCTATTATTCGACAAAAATTACCACTCAGTGTGATTCTCTTCTTTTATTTAGCCATTTCCGCACAATAATGCCTAATTTACTAATAACGTCGAAATTCGTATATTAGTAGTGAAATCCACTCTATTCGACAGCCAGCTGCCGGAGCGATATCTTTCGATGCTTTGGTGAGCCTTCACATCCAGTTCCATTCAAAGGACCGCTTCACATGAGGCTTTAAGGCCCGTTCACAAGCTCTATGTCTGCGTTGTGTGGAGTGTGGAGTCTATGCAACCAAACAAATTTATTCCCTCGAAAAATGAAGCATTTTGATAGGTTGCATGGACACCACACAACGAAAGCATAGAGATTGTGAACGGGGTCTTACGATTTTTAGCACGCTAAAAACCGCAAGGATCGTTTGAATTTTACTGGTTAAACCACTGGTTTTGAAGAGCACTCTTTTTCCCCAAAAATGGTCATTTCTGCCAAAAAATCGCTAATTATTATTTTGTTTAATTGCTATAAAAGAAAATGAGTCATTTTCATGAGTTTTCCACCAAAATTTCCCCGCCAGAAGGGCCCCACTTCAGAAGCGCCGAAAACCCGAGTTTTTTTGCCTGTAACTCGAAAAGTAGTACGCGTTCTATGGAAATTTCCCGTAAAACTGGGTTTTCCTATAGCGGCGCAAAACGCTTAGCGAGCGCAGCGCATTTTACATTTATTCCTAGTTACATATTCACTTTTCGACTGGGAAACAATTTAAATGACGCTGCGCTGAGCGTTTTGCGCTGCTAGGAAAATCTAGCTTTAAGACATTGTAGAGCACTGAATTTCCTTTAGAATTCAAACAACCTTCTACATGTATAGACCAGCAGTCAGGTAACTTGTTAGTGACACAATTCCAAAGTTAAAGACATTTTGGGGTGTGATTCAGGGTGTATAAGGATGTCTCATGAGTTTTCCACCTAAATTTCATGGTGAAAACATCTTGGAGAGGTAATTATCTACACTGCAAAAAGGTAAGGTGTAGGTATTTGATTTTCTTCGAAAACAGGACGAACGTATTCATCGGTCTAATAGTTACCAAAAAGGTGCAGCTCTTTACATTAATGATACATTTCTCAACATGAAAAGACTTCTGCACGATCTCATACATGAAGATTCACTTTATGAAAAGGTGAGGCTACGAAATTGGCATTGCTGGGGAGGGGGTAGCATTTTTATGAGAGAATCGACAGATAACTGCTTGTCCTCAGGAAATCGTCGTGATGTTCTCTCTATCTTTATTAAAAAATCAACTTTTCTGAAATCCTGGGGGGGGGGGTAGTTACCCCCATTACCCCCCCCTGTGGATCCGCCCCTGCCCTTAACCCGTATAGAACGCTCAGAATCGCTCAATTGCAGTCGCACGTCTGACCACATTAAGGCGATAATTGCTCCGGTGGCGAGCTCCCAGCACATTCTATTCTACTGGTCATTCAGGACCAAATGTTGTCAAAAACGACGATTTTGCCCCTTTTTTCAAGAGTGATACTTAGTCGGGATTTCGTGTTTTTCCTATTAGAACATTATTATGTGCAAGGAGCTCAGCTTCCGTTAGAACTCATTTTGTCGACAAGCTCCCTGCACGTTCTATTCTCCTTGTCATTATAGAGGACCAAAACTTGTCTAAAAACGACGATTTTGCCCCTTTTTTCGTGTCTTGAAGCGTTTTTCGGTCATTTGTATCAGGAGAATATGATGTGTTGGGAGCACGGCTCCGAAAGAGTTTTTTTTTTCAATTGCGGTTGGGTGTGGCATGAAAAGTATTCTAAGTGAGCCCTAAGTATTGTCGTGGGTGAAATCGGGCACCCCTTGAAATGCCGATCTCTTAACCCGTTTAGAAAAGGCTCGAAAACGCTTTCGAATTGTGAGGATCAAAATCGGAGATTTTCCCAATTTTTGAACTGCTTTACGATGATTTTCACGTTCCATTCGACTAAGAGAGTTTGATTTTTTTTTTTTTTTCAAAGGTCGGTCCATTCAGCCTCAAAATTGACCCATCGGAATCAACCTAACCAGAATGAAAAGGTCAACTCTCGTCAATTCTCGTGTTGCCGATTGGTATTTATTCGAATACCATGGGACAAGTTCCATAAATGTTTACATGTTTGGACAAATCGCAAATTTGTATGACAATAAGGGTAGCTCCCACCGTGTCGTGGCGTCCAACAACTATGGCTGGTATGTGGAAAAGTTGCCGTTCTACATTTTTGTTTGGAGGTGTACGAAAGAACGGCGGCCCATTTCGCTCATAATTTCTCAACATTCTTTAAAATCAATGAAAAACTCGCTGACTGGGCATTCATCGGTAAGTGCCAAGGCAGTGAACCTAAAGCCGAGGAGTATAAACATTTCTCTCCCGTGAATTACTCACTCACGAAAAACTCGTCAATATAGCTACAACATTCTGAAGGAAAAACTGGCAAGTGCAGTGAGAGGTTTAAAGCACCGAAAAATATACACAATAGATCGAAAAACGACGAGCAAGCAGCAAGCACGCTGCACTAAAAAACATTTTCGAAAACGACGCACACACTAAAAAACTGGGGGAAAAAACATACTAAAACGACCTAAATCGCTAAATTTCAAGTTTTTTCGCGTCGTAACAGCAAAGAGAAGATAAGCCAGTGAACGATCAAAAATGTACTCAAAACAGACAAAATCGGGTCGTCACTTCGTCAGGCGTTGATTTTTCAATTTCCAGAAACACCAAAAAAAAAGCGAGCGAATTTGTTTCAAAAGGAGAAAAACCGATCGTCCAACAACCGTCAGTCTGGCGTGATAGCACAAAAAAAAAATCCTCTTAAAATTGGTTCTTGAATATGCCGCTGCAGCGCTAGCAGTCATGTTAGCGTCCGAGAATTGTTGCTCTTAGACTCCAAGTCGGGTATATATCATAGGTCCTACGTTCAACTCATCTTATGGCATTGTCAACTGATCCCTTGAGGGGCTGTCATTTCTCAAGAACTGTTAGACAAAAAAAAATGATGTTAACCTCTTCTCAATGTTTTTCATTGACTAATAAGGAATATTGACCTGTTCTGAATGTTTTTGCTCTACGTTTATTTATTTATTCACTGAACGATTTACGATTTATTCAACGACATTTATGAGTCGCAAAGATATTAAATAATTGTTATCGACGTCAAATTTTACTGTTACCTTTCTGGATGTTTTTCTTCTGAGAGCACGCTCACGCCCGTTCATCTTCGAAAGGCCTCGCACGCAGATCGTCTAGTTCGCGCGACATTGACAAGGATTTTATCTCCTACTGAAACTTTTCTTTTTTATTTCGGAGTTTGTACAGCTCGAGAATTTCAATTTAATGCGTGAAAAGTATTAATTTTGACTATTTTTAACTCTTACACCGAACTATATATCAGCACATCGTTCGATGGTCTTGTATAAGAAATTTTGAACGACGATGACCACTGCGCTGGCATCTTCGCTTGTAATATCATCATTTTAATTATTCGCACTCGCAGACTCGCGCGTTAACTGAGCGTGTGAGAAGGAGAACCTCCGTGTTGGGTGAGTGCCGATATTTGCAAGAAAACTAAGTTATCGCGTGTGTCAGTTTTCAAGTGTTCATAACTTCTAGCGCTGTAGCAGCGATAATGTGCTGGGCAGTTATATCCCGACCGTGAAGGGACCGTACAGATGCTTTCATTCGTTCGTTTGGACTGAGAGCTCGGCCGGAGCTACTTTAACGTAAGCATAAACCACCACCTATATATCGTTTATATCCAGTTTTCCATGTGCAGGTATTGCAACGAACCTGGGCCCTTATTCTCTAATGAAATAGAAACTTTGCTTCGATAGAAAAATTGAAATCTCATTCATGAAATTAAGAAAACTGAACGGAAACGTATGATTTATGAATAAATAATATTTTACATCACATAAAACGCCAAACTATTACAAAGCTCCAAACCACAGTAATATGAGGCCCGACCACAGCAAAACACCGACCACAGAAAAGCTCCAACCATAAAAACCAGTAATAACAGTAAGGTTCTCAAACTGTATGTACAGGGTGTTCAGGAGGAAACGTCAATACTTGGACATGTTGTAGTAGGGCGGACCAAAATGACTATATGAACATAGGGTCGGAAACGCTTTGTTTCAGAGTTACAGGGAATTTAGTGTTTTTTAAATCACCTCTTTCCCACAAAAAGCGATCTTAACGGGCTAACCGTTCAACATAGAACAAAATAAACTACATTTCTGAAAAGAGCACAAAATTTAACATTGGAAAAATCAGGAATAACATTAAGTCATTTTTGGAAAAATCGAAAAAGTGTTACGTTGAAATTTCGTGTTTCTTTCAGAGGCAAATTTCGCTTAATCTTCAGTTGGTCGGGCATTGACCAATTATTATTGTAAAAACATGCCCATTATGAGAGCTTTCAATTGACGTAAGAAAATTGAAAATCGGTTGAATTTTTACTGAGATATGACACGAAAGGTTCGGAAAAACAGTGCAAAATCGTCAAAATAAGCCATATACAGCCATAGTACATGGCAGTGATTCGACCGTTGAACCAGCGACAACGTGGCTCAGTGACTGCCTGATTCAAAACCAATCACGCGCGTTTGGCACTTTCAAAAACCAAATTTCGTCATTTTTGACTCTACTTCCAATAACGCGGAATTTTGCTATTTCAATTGCGGAATCGTCTCCTTCAAATCGCAATTTTGTGAGTTTGGTCTTTCTGAATAAACCATTTCTGTGGATTTCCGCCCTTTCGAAACCCAATTTCCAATCCTCTCGTATAGCTCTGACACCCGAGCGAAATTTCTACCCCAAAAAGCTGTAACCTAGGTTTTTCTAGTAAAGCTCCAGCCACATTATTAATCTTCAACCTCGAAGAAGAATCCGCTGCACCTCGAAGCCGAATTTCTTGGGCTTGGCCCCCTATAAACCAGAATTTCGGTTTATAAAGCTCTTTATAAATTCAGTTTTGCAGGTTTGGTTTGTTCGAAAACAGACGACAAAACAACAAATTTCGTGCTATTGGTTTTTTCATACACGAATTTCACTGGAGATTTTTGCTCTTACACAAACAATTTTTTTTTTAATTCGGCGCCTTAAAATTCAATTTCACGGATTTTTAAGCTCCGTTTCGATTTTCGGATTCCCGGTGGCAGGACCCCCCCCCCCTCCAATTTGATTATTTTCACCAAAAACGCCTGTGGTTAGGCGTGTTACGGCAAGAGACAAAAGCGGATTGAGGGTTCCTCAGATCATGCTCAATTGACGAATGCGCGCGGTCGTCCCGGCAGGACGCCCCTTAGGGCTTGCTCAGACGGTAGTCACTCCGTAAGGCTGTGTGCGACTACGGTCTGAACAGCCCCGTAGTCAGTCCATGGTCACATTCTCCATTTCTTCACATTTTATATTATTATGTATAATGTTACAGTCAAATAAGTTGATTTATACTAAAGATTATTGCGATTCTCTAGGTAAAGTTGACTTTTCCTGCTCGTTTCAGTCAAAATTGGTTGGAGCCCTTCACACTCGACTTTGTTTAGGGGTTGTCTTCAATTAACTTTGAATGAAACGAGTAGGAAAATTCACCTTTACATAGGGAATCTCAACTATCCCTAGGAAATCAACTTTGACCGTAACGTAATACATATAATAAATTGGTCGGTGTCAAAAAACTCATTTTACCCAAAGGAAGAAGGGCAAGAAGCGCAGGTGACTACCGAGTGACCTGACTACCGTCTGAATAGAAATGCGAGTCTCTTTGTAATAGTAAGTGGGAGCGGCACAACATGCTGACTCGCAGTCTCGACAGAGTCAAGAGAGGATGACTAAGTCAGTGTTTACCGTAACCACTTACCGTGAATTTAATTTGAATGTAGTCACACCGTAGGCTGATACTACGTTGTCAGTGACTATAGTCTGAACAGGGCCTAGGTTTTTTCATTTGTTGAAAACACTGACTATTTTAGGGTTATATCAATTAATGATTTCTGTTCAACGATTGTATTTTTTTCTCCTTTTCGCGAGACTTGTTTCGGCCACTGCGTCCCATAATCAATCTCTGGCGACTTTAATCAGCATGTAGCGTCAGTTAACACAAGACACACCCACAACGCCAAGTCACCAACCGAGACTGTTGGCTTTGTACGTGTGTCATGTCAGATGTGATGATTGACGCTACATGCTGATAAACGTCGCCGGAGTTTGATAATGGGACGCAGTGCCTGAAACTAGTCTCGCGAAAAGGAGAAAAAAACATACAATTTATAGTTGAACAGAACTCATTGATGTAACCATAAAAGAGGGCCTTGAGAGGGACCGTTAGCTCCTACTTTTCCTGTGCTCGATTTTCTCATTATTTTTCGCCCACGTTCTTTCGTTGTCCGCTACAGAAAATCCGCGGTGGCTCCTAATTCTATTCAAAACACTCTACTTCTCCTCCCCCAGAACCATAAGTTTCGTCCCTTCCTACTCTACAAAGAAATTGTAATGAAAATTTTACTTTTTTTATTGTAATTTCTCTTTTTTTAACCATCGACATATAAACGAGAAGAAACGTTCAAAGGTAAAAATTATAAAAGCAATGGAAATCTTCCATTTACTTTTCTTTCTTTTTAAAAAATAATACAGAGAAAAGGTTTGGATAAAAAATTCGTACAAGCTAAAAAATTTGTTTCTTTTTTCTTCAGCTACGACAAAATTTTTCCTTTTATCCCTTTTTTGCTTTTCGAAAAAATCAGGAACCTGAAACGTTAATTGTGTGTATGTGTGTGTAACACCAGGATTCTTGTAATCTGTAGCAAACTTTCCTGCGCTGATAATATTAATTCAAGAATTTTAATATTTCGGCAAGTTAAAAATAAAAAATTGAAAAAAAAACAACGAATTAATATAACTTCACCCCCTGTTCTTTTAAAAAAAAATAACAAAAACTTCCGACTTTTAAAATAAATATGCAATGTAGCAACATTCACGAAATACATAAATATTGAGTACTCGTTAAGGGTGGAGGACCTCTTTTTAAAAGTTTCTTTCGAGCCCCGAAGACTTGGGGGGGAACTCGTGCATCTCCCCGAAACCCCCCCCCCCCAGTGACTCTTTTCAAGAAAAAACATTTAATTCTTAAGAGAAAAGGGTGGGTCACACAGTTTTTTCTCAACATTTAGTTTTTTTTTGCATTATACGACAAAAAGAATGTTTTTCATCCAATTTTTTTTTCTTTTAGTAGTCCACATGACAAATACAACTAGACGTAAAATGTACACGTTTATCAACATCGGGAGTTCTTTTGTTTCCAAAAAAGATGGAAGTGTGGGTGAAATGGGGGGGGGGGGAATCAACGAAAAAAAGTTCAGGATGACTTTTTTCATTCAATAAAAAAAAACGGTTTTAATTGCTCCCAATGATTTTTGTACGAGTATAAAAAATGGGGCACTACCTCTCCCCCAATGCTTTAAAGAAAAATAAAAATAAACCAAATTTTAGCGTCGTTAAATGAGAAAAGGCGAGAAACTAAAGACAACAAAGTATAAAAATTAACTAAAAGAACAAATAGTTTTCCCCCATCCACGAAAGAATGGGAAGAAAAAGAGAGAGATGGTTGCGAGGAGAAGAAGAGGGGGATCATTGAAGTGTTTTCTGGTTATGTACATTTAAAAAATAAGACTGAATCCAAGTGCACGTAACATATTTCTAGGTACTATATATAAGTATGTATAAACCGCCGCTTTATTCTTTTTTCACGAGGAGAAAAAGAATTAAAAAAGCCTCGTTCTTAACAAGATTTTTTCCTTTTCTTAAATCCCTCGAGAGAAATTTGAAGAAGTACAAAGAATCGCGAAGTTTTTCTTTTTTTTTAAATAAAAAAAAAATGGGCCGGGACTGGGGGTTAAAACGGTGATGTTAAACGACTGACGCAGTACAAATCGCGATCGATTATTTTTCGCAAATAAATGGAGTTAGGGGCGAAACTTAAACGTGAAGAAAGAAAAAAAAGTTTGACCGGGAGCCAAGTAAAGTCGATTTTATTTTTATTTGGGGTTATAACCTCAAAAAAAGAGAAATATTCTAAAAATTTAATGTGGAATCTAAGAAGTGAGACAAGAAAAGAGAGATAATGGGGAGGAGGAGAGCTAAATATTGAAGAGACGGGAAGGGGGGAAGGCAGACCAGAAAAAACATAGGAGGGGTGGAGGGAAACAAGGAAGTAGTGGCGCGCGGGGTGTTTTTTTGTTTGTTTTTGTTTTTTCTTATAATGTAAATGTAAATAATTAATTGTCGCCCCCTTCTTGAGGCTCGTCACCGTCCCCTTGCGTATCGGACGTCCACAGCGTAAGGTTGTCCCTCAGCAGCTGCATAATGAGCGTCGAATCTTTGTACGAGTCTTCGTTTAGCGTGTCCAACTCGGCTATCGCGTCGTCGAACGCCTAATGAGAGAGCGTTGGGGAAAAAAAGCATGGTACGGTGGCGGGGGTGAAATGTGGTCAAAATTAGTTTATGAAAACACAAAAAATTCAAAAATTTACTGTTCTACGCAAAACACACTCAAGGAATTCGTAGAAAAAGGAGTCAAGACCATTAAATTAAAAAACAAAAGAAAAGACATGAGCAAGTTAGTCAAAAATGCAGCGGCGGCGGTGGAGGGGAGTTAGTTCCAGTACTTCCAAAGTTCCGATAGCGAAAACACCCAAAAACTTGCTCATGTTCTTTTTTAATTTTTTTTAAAACCTCCAAAACGCCTTCGTTCGTTTTACCTGTTTAGCCAAATGGCAGGCTCGCCCTTGGGAATTAATTATCTCGTAGTAGAATACTGAAAAATTTAGGGCGAGACCTAAACGTATTGGATGCGTTGGCTGCATTTTTGATTTGGCAATGTCGAACGCTTCTTGATACGCTTTCTGGCTGTCTTCAACAACAGCTGGAAACACGATCAACAACAATTCTGAAGTTTCTCTTTTTTGCTTTAGTTAGCAGCGGGGGATTAGAGGTCGATTTTAAAATTGGCCTGTTCTTGACGTTCCTTTCTCTCTCTTCCTCGAAGTGTGTTTTCAATGTTTCGACAAAAACGAATGGTTGAGAGCGTGTTTTTTTGTATACCTGTTTGGCGAGATGACAGGCCTTATCTGGCGAATTGAGGATTTCATAGTAAAAGACCGAGAAATTAAGTGCAAGGCCGAGCCTTATCGGGTGGGTCGGCTGCATCTTGGACTTGCTGATTTCAAAAGCGTCCTGGTAGGCTCTCTGAGAGTCGTCTACCACGGCTGGAAACACGTATTTATAGGGAATTTATAACCAGAAAGGAAAAATAGCCAAATTACACAACAAATGAATGTTTGCTGCTATTGAATAATTTGGAGAAAGAGGTAAAGAGAGAGAGAGAGAGAGAGAGAGAGAAAAAGAAGGATATTGTTGCTAGCAAGAGCTAACCGCTGAAATCTGAGGGCAATAAAAAAGATGAACGTCGAAAGCTTACCGTTTCTGGTGTCTCCCGTGGCAACCTCAGCAAGGTACCTGTAGTAGTCTCCCTTCATTTTAAGATAGAAGACTTTACTTTCGGCATTGCTGGCTTTAGGGATGAGGAACCTGTCTAATAAACCCTGCGAAAAAACAAAATCACGAAGAATTAGTTCAAGATTTGTTGAACAAGAATAACATGATAATTAGAAATGATCAGAAATCAAGAAGGGAGAAGCCCTGAAGCGTGTCTTTTAGAGCCCCCCCCCCACCCGTAACGTCTCGTCCAGGAATGGAAGGACGTCCTGTAGTCTTATCCTCCCAGTGGCCAATATGCACTTCTCCAGCCTGTCCTCTTGGACCAGTGAACAACCCTGCTCGCCGCGAAGTAGTGGTCGTTCGCACTATCACGACCCCCCGGACCCACCGTTGCCTGAAGGACCCGGCAGAGTCTCCTCGTCCTCGATGAGAGAAGAGACGCGGTCCACAATTGGTGAGCATTATCCGAGGTAAGTTGGGACCCGTCGGGATAATGTCCTCAGCTCACTGCCTTGTCTATGAACTCCGTCTCGGCAGAGGCATCCGGAACCGATTCCTTCAAGTTCAGTCTCAACGAGGCCGCGTCAGGCTCTAAAGCCGGCCACTCACGTGCAGTTTGAACTTTCAGTTCAAACTGTCAGTTTGGACTGTTCAGTTCAGTCCCCCACACACGAACAGTTCAATTCGAGATTCGAATGAGCAGGACCGTATTGCCGTTCTCAGTTTAATTTGTGCAGTTTTAAAAAATTCTTTGAATACTAAAAAACGACAACAGTGGTGCAAGGGCGGAATCAATCTTCGGTTATCGGATTGCTAGAAGAACTCAGTGAAGAACCATTGGGCCCAATCCTATCGTATGGGAGCGGGAATCGTGCGATTTCAACGTTAAGCGCCTTGAGCTTATATCCGTCCGTCTACACAAATAATGCATTTCGCTCCCTCCACTTCTTTTTCTACCTTTAGGTCAAAAACAGACACGTGGTTTTGGCAATTGAACTGAGAACTGTACAGTTTAACTGTGCAGTTCACCTTAACTGAGACAAAATGCCCACTCACGTGCAGTTTAGACTGTTCAGTTCAAACTGTCAGTTAAAACTGCACGTGAGTGGCGGGCTTAAGCAATGTCCACACGAAGCGTCTACAAGCGCTCTATTTCTCAACGGAGCTCTCGCGGCATGCTGCAAGGACGACGCGACGGCCACTCCTCCGATCATTCCTACCTAACCCAACATCATGACGGGGGGGGGGGGAGAAGGTTCCATAACACCAACGACAGAAAAAGATCCTTTTGGACGCGACCCTGACTCCTCCACCGCCCATGACCAGCAGACGCCAACCGTCAAACGCGCCAAAAAAAAGTGGGGGGGGGGCTGGAGGGCATCCAATCCAGTGCCTGACTCAGTCGAATCCAGGTACACCACAAACGCCGCCGACCCGGTGCGGCTTTTTGCATTGAAAGGGGACCACTGTCACATAAAAGAAAGGCCAAAATGGTGCTTCCCCTCCCGACCAGAGAGACGCGAAGTTGCAAAATTAGTGGGTAAGAAGCGCAATTTTCAAAAATCTTGTCCCCCTTCCCTTCTCCTTCGGGAATGTTCCGATGTAATGAAAAAGGAAAACCAAGTCCTCTGAGGCACACAGCTACCAGAAAAGAGTCTTTATTTTATTATACAAGGAACGCTTTTTATTGTCTTTACTTCCCTTTCATCAAATCTAAAGACTCACAATATTGCGCTTTCTTGAGAAAGTAGAGGGATGACATGGTGGGGGGCAAAGGCTTAGAAAATCGGGGTCGAGAATATTTGGGAGAATAGTCGATATTGTGTCGGGCAACAAAGGTTTTTTCTCTCTCTCGACAAAATATCAAGCGATACACTGACCACGCCCTGGAGAAAGATAGAAAAAAAAAACAACAAAAAAAAACGCCCTTTTCCTCCCATCACTCCATTCCGTCGCCATTCATACACAAAATCGTCAGTTTTGTGATTTTTATAAGCTCCCCCCCTCACATTTCACAAAACCGGAAAAAACGTGAAATAATAAGTCATTCGAGGAAAATTGGACTAATTCATGAATCCTAATTCATCTTTCCCAAAACTCATCAAAATGTTGGCCCCTTTTTTTCGCGCTAAGAAGTAAAAAAAGGTCTATTTTTCATTGACAAAATAAGTAGGAATTAGGGCACTGCCGCCTTATTCAGACCGGAGTGATAACTCAAGGAAGCTCACCACCACCCACCCTTTCCCATTCTAGAAGAATGTGAAATCATTACATGGAAAGACCGCTTGTAATGCAGCGCATTTCAAAATAAGCCCCCCCCCCCCCAACATATCCTTGGCATATCGTCATCTGTGAATATTTGATCGGCTGCCACAAGTCTTTACCGACTAGAAAAGTAATACTATTTTCAAAAGAGTCAAAGAGTTCCAAAATGAATAATTTAAATGGCGTTTAACACCCTCGCCACAAAACTGGTTTGTGACCTAAGCAATGCTGGCATCCCTCTCACTGTGCCTTACATGGATATCGAAGGAGAATACGATTGATAATAATAACGAGCAATTCTAAATGAGAAACAGGTGAATAATAACGGTGGAAATAATACAAATAATGACTCGGAATTTTTCCAACGGAGGTGAATCAGTAGGTAGTCCCCCCGCCCACCCGATCATCAACTTATCTCAAATTAATTTGAAATTTAACTCTTACGTGGCAGAATTTCTTGCTCGAATACGGCTCTTTGCGTTGAGCGGGCTGTAGGTAGTGTTGAATCGATACCAACGGTATCGATAAGTATCGATACTCATATAATTTGTTTACAGTATCGTATAAAAAGTATCGATATATACTCGGTATCGGTACAAAAGTACCGATACCAAAAGTACCTGGTATTGATTCAAAAGTATCGATACTTTAGTGGTATCGATTCAACAACCTTGAAATAAAACCCCTCCACCACCACCAACCAACAAAAGCACTACCATCTCTAATGATTTTTCGAGTCGTCAATCACTCCTCCCTTATACAAATACAGATTCATTTTAATTGAAACACAATGACTACTTAAGCTCGATGCATGCTATGCAACTTTTGAAATAGGATTGCCTACCGGTTTTAAAAAATATCCGGTCACTACCGGGGACCATATATTTCCTTTCGACCTCCAAATAAATAGCAATCATGCTACGAAAAATGCATAGTGTGCACCGAGCTTATAACTCTCTTACTTAACCGATACTTTTACGATACCGAATGAATATACCCGATACCGAATATCTACTCATTTGAATCAATACCCATTCGATACCGAGTAAAAGTACTCATTTGAAACGATACCCATTCGATACCGAGTATTTCCTTGTTAGAATCAATACCCATTCGATACCGAGTAAAAGTACTCATTTGAAACGATACCGAATCAATACCCATTCGATACCGAGTAAAAGTACTCATTTGAATCAATACCCATTCGATACCGAGTAAAAGTACTCATTTGAAACGATAACCATTCGATACCGAGTATTTACTTGTTTGAATCAATACCCATTCGATGCCGAGTAAAAGTACTCATTTGAATCAATACCCATTCGATACCGAGTAAAAGTACTCGAATGGGTATTGATTCAAACAAGTAAATACTCGGTATCGAATGGGTATTGATTCGGTGTTGTTTCAAATGAGTACTTTTACTCGGTATCGAATGGGCATTGATTCGGTGTTGTTTCAAATGAGTACTTTTACTCGGTATCGAATGGGTATTGATTCAAACGAGTAAATACTCGGTATCGAATGGGTATTGATTCAAATGAGTACTTTTACTCGGTATCGAATGGGTATTGATTCAAACGAGTAAATACTCGGTATCGAATGGGTGGGTATCGTTTCAAATTAGTACTTTTACTCGGTATGGAATGGGTATTGATTCAGTATCGTACTAGTTTTAATCAATACCCATTCGATACCAATTAAAGTACTCATTTCAAACGGTACGTTTCCGATGCCGGGAGTTTACTTGTTTAAATTAATTTAAAAAATTTAAAAAAATAAAAAATACTCGGTATTGATTAAAAAGTATCGAATCGTACTCAGTATCGAATGAAAAGTATCGATTCCTGAAGTACTCATTTCCCAGTATTGAATCAAAGTATCGAAATATTACTTGGTATCGAAAATAAGTATTGATACCAAAACTACTGGGCATCGATTCAACACTAGCTGTAGGGCACCCCCTCATTATCGCGACCCAGCAAAATCGATACCTAAAATCTGTGACATGTGCGTGTCACCGTGAACCACTCATGAAACTCTGAGCTCCCAAACCTGGGAATTCAAGACCGAATCAAGTTCTCTTAACGACGGTCTCACGACATTAAAAAGCCTCGATTACATTACTAGTGAAAACCCACTTCCTGAGCCTTTAGAAAGAAACCAGTGGGGCTAATATTCAATGGCTGTGAGTTTCCTGGTGGTTCCTAAAATAATACATATACAGGGTGTTTGGGGAGGAATGATCCGGATTGAAATATGTTGTAGTACTCGGCAGGGCGGATCAAAAAAGCCATATAAACATAGGGCCGCAAATGCTTTGTTTCGGAGATAGAGCCAAATTAGTGAATTTTTAGCCACCCCCCCCTCTCCCTTTTTCCCTCCAATAAGTGGTCGAGACAAACCCATCGTCTAACATAGAACAAAATGAGTGACATTTCTGAAAAGAGCACAAAATTTGATTCAAAAATACCTAGTTTTTTCAAGCTAATAACGGGTTTAAGTATCCTCATTTGTTTATCGAAAGAGGTGAAAATGTTGTTACTGAAATTTTCCGTTTTTTTCGGCGACGATTTCATCATACTTAATCATGCCACACCATTTGGCGGAATTCGGGGAAAACATGTCCATTTTGTAAGCTTTCAAACGGCTCAAGAAGATTGGCAATCGGTGCTGTTTTGACCGAGATATCGCGTTGAGTATTCGAAAAATCAAGGCCAAGTGCTCAAAAACAGGCATGTTGTACCAACAAGAAAAAATTCACGTGAAAGGTTCATTGTAATTTATTGTTGTACGATTCATTTATCAGCCAACATATTCATACCAACTGATTCGGAAAATTACTATTCATCACGCTCCCCCCTCCCTATAATCAAGTTTTTAGCTATCATAATGAACGAGAGTTAAATGTCGTTCCAGGAGGGTGGGTCAATTTGTAGGAAATCAAATTACTTAAAATGCAGTTTCACGATTAAATTTGAGGAAATTATTATTTCGTCCGTCATCATAGGACCTATGACTTTCAGGTATAAAGCCTACATATCTCGTCTCAATGTCTTCTAATTTCTACCATTACCCCTTCACTGTTAATGGCAATTAATTGAACCAATAAATTACATTACATTAAGCCATCACTCCAAAAATAATCAAACAAACAAACAAACAAACAAACAAAATGAAAAAATATTTTTCGGACTTCATTCAAGATTGCATTAAAAGTCACTAGGGGGTCAGTGGGGGTATCCGATGAACAGCACAAAAGTAATTGAAGAGCAAATAGCGAAATGGGTCAAAATGACTCATACCGTCCTTCTAGTGTTAAATAAACATTCAGATCGTAGGGAGTCCTGCCCCCCTATTCTGTAACTCCTAACGCGTGCGAAAGCAAAATTTCCCAGCTGATCATTTTCAATTATTCACCTTGTTTATTTCGCTAACGCACACGTTAAGAGTTACAGAATAGAGGGGCCGGGGCCTATTCTCCAATAAAAACAATACGTTTTTCGTAGTCACACGTACATTTCATTGACAGGCCTCATTCTGGGCTTAAGTTGAAGCTGATTAGACTTACTCCAACTTCGTCTCTCGTGACTTCTTTGTATGCTCACTTCTTGAGCCGGCATTTCTCGGGCAGGATGTTCAAACCTTAAAAGTCTTACTTTGGGGCAAGAATGACCAATTTTAGAACGGATGTATCTTAGGATCAATTAGACTTACAGAGCTCCGCTTGGGCTCAAAATTGAGCACATTTTGTGTTATCTAAAAAATATAATAGTAACATTTTTCGAGAAATGTGCTTTTGTGGAGATATATGTGCCAAAATCCGAAAAATGTCTGAAATTTTCTGTGTTTTTCGAGCACCCTGAAGTTAGCACAGAGTTTTCGAAGCTGCTAACTTGGATTTACACTAGTGGTATCTACCTCAACAACATACTAGAAATTCAGATTTACCAGATTTTTTGCAATGTTTGACCCTTTTTTTTTCTAGGATGACTGGCCTATTCCGCTTTTCAGGCCGAATAACTGGACTCCCACTGAGTAAAGTGGCCGCACTAACTAGTTTGAGTTTTTTGATCAAAGTAGCCATTTGGAAAAAAAATTGACAGATGTTCCCTGCCTCAAATCGTCTGTTTGTGATCCGATTGAACATTTTTTTTTTTTTTTTTTTTTTTTTTTAAACAAAATACCTACTTACTCGCGTAAAAGGGCAAAGGGGCCTTAGGGAAAGAAATCGTAAACAATTATTGACAACAGGCGAGCTTTACAGATGAATTTTTTTTCCACAACGCCAAAGGTCCTGTATGAGGTGAACGATCTACAAGAATTCAGCCCCTTAGCGCAAGAGAGACATCAGGCCCGTTCCATTGTTTTGCTCTAGCTACACTAGTGTAGAAAACCATGTGATTTCATTGACTTATTCTGAAAATCTGAATGAAACCAGCCATCCGCCAGGCCATTTTGACGTGGCCAAAATTCCTTCAAAAAGTGGAGTTTTATCCAAAAACAGGTGATTTAATTAAGGCCCGTTCACAAGCTCTACGTGTGTGTTGTGTGGTGCCTATGCAACCTATGAAAATGCTTCATTTTTCGAGGGAATAAATTTGTTTGGTTGCTTAGACTCCACAGAACGTAAACATAGAGCTTGTGATTCCCTAGTCGTGATTCCTAGTCGTGAGCTAGTCCATAGCTTGTGATTCCGAGTCTGCCTAGTCGTAACAGAGAAGTACATTTTGAAAATTTATGTATGCCAAGTCGTTCCTCGATGTTTCCTCAACCTCGAAGCTCCCACCCTAACTGGAATAACTATAAAATAACATTCTAATTTTGATGCGGCGACGTTGTGAAGGATTTATATCAGTAGGAAATCAAGAGGACAAGTAACTATTGATTTCCTACCGATATAAAATAACATGTGATTCTACAGTTTGCGAGGAAGGTTGGAGTCGAGGAAATTTATAGGAGCGTCTTAGCATACGGGCCTAAGCAAGCTTTGGTTTCCTAGAAAAGCGGTGCCGTAATTTTACGGTAGACAATTTCCCTTTTAAATCAAACCATAGTTGCCTAGAGAGCGGTAAACAGACTGCGGCACCCCTTCCAAGGGTGGTGATGAACGTTTTTTTCCTCGCAGCTCCAACTATTTGGTAGTATTTTCTTTTAACAACAGAATAGAGTCGTTTTCGGACAGTATTAATTACAATTTCGCCACCATTCAGCGTCCAGGCAGTTTTCACGCTCATTGTAAACAAAAAACGTTCACCGTCACCGTCAAAAATCGTTGATGAACAGTTTATCACCGTCATGAACGGCCGTCTCATTCGAAGCGGTGCCGCTGTCTGTTGACCGCTCTCTAGGCAACTACTGGGGTGATTTAAAAGGGGATTTTTTCTACCGCTATATTACGGCACCGCTTTTCTAGGAAACCAAAGCTTAAGGCCCGCATTCATAGTTGCTACTTACGTTAAAATACTTCCAAGTAAAAATCAAATCAGTTGTTGGAAAAAATTATCTGTTTAGACGTCCACTTAGGAAAATTTAAGTTTAAGAAATGTCTATGAATACTGCCCTTAATGTTCGTTTTTGGGACCGAATTATTCAATTTATATAGGGCTAATGCGTCCAGAGAGAATAGTTCACTAACCATGTGGAGTTAAACAATGTGTCTTTAGACACCCCCCCCCCACCCAGTCGAGCCAGGGGAGACACACCTGTGCCACGTGGACCTCGTTCACAAAAATCACCTATATAGAACGCTTTAAAATCCTACGCTCCTCCACCCACCAACACATCCACAAAAACTACGCTCACACTTGACAGCGAAAAAAAGGCAGGCACGTTCCAATTTTGACGGGAAATGACGTCGTTTTGATTAGAACTACCGGGACTCGGAAGGTCAATGTCGAAAAAATGTCGAGTGAAATTAAATTCACAAGGGATTCACTCAAATAGGCCGGAGGTACGTTTTAACGGGGAGCAATTAAGTTTCATTTACCGTTACTTGACGGAAAATTAACTTTTTCAACTTTCACTAATGTGCATCGGTAGGAAGCCAAAAAAAAAAGTGTTCCATTGAACAAAAGTGATAAATTAACGTTCTATAGAACAATTTGTCCCACATAGAGAGCTCCTAATTATTTCACCTGTCGATCATAAATCACCCCCTCCCCCTTACTTCCATAGCATTACAGCACGATGATTGACTCAGGAAGGAAAACAAAAGGAGAGCAACCGTTTTTTGTCCCCCCTCCTCAAAGCCAATTTCCAACAGTGCCGCATAACTGCAAAGAGGTTGAAATGGATAGGCAAAACCCCTTTTAATCGGAACGCCTGTGATTCAGAGGTACATGAGTCATTTGAGAGGAATGGAGGTCAAATTCTTGAGGAAAAAAAAGAGCGAAATTACAATATGGCGAATGACGCTTTCTTAATAGGTCGACGACAGCAATTTTTTTGTTCAAACAGAACCGTCAATTGATGACTGGATTGGAGTGGGGTGGAAGTGTGGTGGGTCGATTAAAAGGCTCTGAGCCAGTGGTGTGACAAAACAAGGTAAAACTACAAAATGCAACTTTTTTTTTCCTAGTATGAAGGACGATGGACACCGCGTTAGATGGAACCGTTGATGTGAAGGGGGGGGGGGAGTCGGATCAATGAGTCAATACCCAGTGGCGTTCGGAGAGAGAGGAAGTCCTAATGAGAGGGTATACTCTCTTGCTTCACACAAACCCGACGATGAGGGACGACGAGAAGAGAGAAAAAGGGACTCCACCCTGTTACGTCATCGCTTGCAAAGCTGGAAGCGCAGGCGCTTTTGAAAATTGAAGATTTACAGTAGTTTTTTCGTTTAACGAGATCTAAATTGGAACAATTAGCGAAACAACTGGGTTATAGTAAGTTATAAGAGTCTTTACTATAAAAGGATATGGTGGGTCGGAGCACGAAGGAAAATGCTATTCATCCCAAGGAATACGATGCGGTGGGTGGGTGGGGGATAAAGACAGGATACTCAAGGAATGCGGTAATATCCAGCCGGCCTACTCTTAGCGCCCACTAACAGTAAGTTTTGTCCACAATTTGTGTGACACCTACATAAGAGGACGCTGAGGGGGACATGTTAGAGGGACGAATGGGAATTCGTATTTTTTTGTGTGCTTGAATAATGGACATTGGTCGGAAAAATCACGCGATTTCGTTTGGGAACCTTATGTAACGATGACGTGGGACGAATAAACTAGGGGGAAAAAAATTTCTAGGTAAATTAAAAAAAAAAAAACTTACTAGAACGTCGTAGCAGATGTCTCGAAGTTCTTTTTCGACTTTTTCCCTGTACTCGCGCGCCATTTGCTGTTTACGTTCCGAACCCTCCGTTTTCTGTTCTATGGACGAGATAACTCGCCAGGAGGATCTTCGAGCGCCGACGACGTTCTTGTACGCCACGGAGAGGAGATTTCGTTCTTCGTTCGACAATTCAACGCCTGTCTCCGTGACGGCTTTCATGGTCGAAGCCATGTCGTCGTAGCGTTCGGCCTGTTCGGCCAATTTGGCCCTCTGAACTAACTCCTCTTTGTCCACTGACATCACTGTACCTGTTGGAGGAAGAAAGAGGAACGCTCAGAGGGGAAGCTCTAAAACGAAGTCAAGGATCTTAAAATTACAATAAAGGACATTTTTACAACTTTTCGAAGGGAAAAATCACAACTTCAGGGCTTGAAACAGATGACTTTTATAGAAACATCTGCCATACAAAAAATTAGATTTTTATGTACAGATCAATGACGCCTTCGAGTCGCACGTACCCCCCCATAGAATAACTTCCTTACGTAAAAGCACGCAGTTACGTTCATTGAATGAATTACGAGAATGAACGCTATAAAAGGAGATCTTAAGAAGTCTTTTGATACTTGTTAACAGTACAATTTTGTCGGTAAACAAAGGGACTTCCGGTCAAAATTCCCCCTCGACGTAACAAAAATGAAAATGTAGGCTGAATGAATCACAAGAGACGAAAATAACGATTAACTAACCCGTGAATTGGCAGCGCTATGACAAATTGCAGCATCAGATTCAGCCAAAATAAAGAGGGGGATGATAAAATTAAGCCACATGGTACGCTGACTTGCAGCAATGTAAGGTGCATTGAAAGACCCAACATAATTATTCTTTGTTACAGCAGCAGCAGTTAAGCAATTTCATAAAACGGGTGAAGCAACAGGTTTTTATTACAATCACCGTGACATATGCGGTGATACTAAAAATGGAGTGTCGGTAATGCGGTGACAGTATTGGTTGGGGGGGGGGGGTTTATCACGTGAGATTAGCCCATTACCCCCCCCCCATCCGCAAGACGAGGGAAAAGTTTGGTTCAACTTAACTTTTCGGGTACAAGAATTTAGACTAAAATACAGGTCAAAGACCGAAAAATAGCGATTGATACGAAAGTATCAGCGACCCTGAATGGGCTCGATGACGATTAGCGTAAAAATAGCGCATTAAAAAATGGCTAAAATTGGGCACGAGGAATTTCATCTTTCCTGCCAACTTCACTTACCTCGTTTTCCCACCCGGGGCAAGCAAAAGACTGAGAGAGACCCTCCTGAAAACCACCTCACTCACTTGTGACCAGGGGGAAAAAACACCCGGGGGATATCACTTCGACGTTTGCAAGGACGGACTGTCTTGTCTAGTGGTTCACTAGATAAAAATGCTAAATTTCACTTCGAAAATTTAAAGATAAAAACTGACCGAGACAACCATTTTTTCCCACTAAGGCGTAGTTTGAAAAACGATGGTTGGAAATGACAGGGAGGGCGAAGCGCGGAGGAATCTAGAAAAAAAAGGAGTTGTGCGCATGCGTTCACAGGCAAGGCAAGAAGGGAAGTTAGGAGAAAAAAATTTCCCCCGCTCCCTCTCCAAACGATTCCACCACGCGGAGACTCTTGAAAGGGATCGATCCGCATATCCCGCCGCCGACGACCCAACAAATCTCCGGCGAGCCACCAGAGATGTTGCACTTTTCCTCCTTCCCCCTTACTGCCCACACCCAAAATGATGGAAAAGCTGGGGGTTGAGATCAATAATATAAAAACCGCATTTCCTTTCCCTACGAAAAAAAGAACTTTCAAAATTCAGGGGAAAAGGGTGGATGCCCTTTATGCGCTATACCTCTTACAAATAGGACACAAATTATTATCACCGCGTGTTTTAAAACTATTGAACACAGCTAAGTAGGCCTTGAAACAAGCATTCATAATAAATAGAATGGAAGAAGAAGCCTTTAAAATGAAAACCCCGCGAATCTGTTAATCACGTGGCCCAACCCTAAAGAAAATTATAACCGGCCGGCCACTAGAAAGGCAAAAGGGGCGACAGCAAAAAAAAAACTGACCTTCACGTCCAAATCGTAGCAAAAAACAGACCGAAATCCAGTCACACTCACTTTTTCAATAAGCCACGAAGTAGAGGACAACAAAAACCCTCAAAAAGTCTTCTGGACACCTCCAAACCCCGCTCACGACGAGTTCAAAAATCGATAAGTTTCACAGTCCTTTAAATGAATCTCACATGAAATTGACACACATATTCCGTGTATGAATCGAATAATAAGACTAACTATCAACAACTATGAAGGAATAAGCGTTTTAAACGCTAAAATTCTTTCCTTTCCTTTAAAAAAAACCTTACAAAAGACTCGCGGTGTCTGAGGAACGACGAAAAGGTACTTACACGAAACCAAGATGGCGCCTCTACGATACTACAAGCTACACACACACACTCACACAGACATAGAGGGCAGGGCCTGTTCGAATAGACTCCGGGGGAATCTCAAAAACTGCGTCACCTTCATCACTCCCAGAAACCCCTTACCCACCCCTCCGCCCTAACCAGTCGAGACAACCAAACCTCATCACTGCAAAACCATCAATCATTTCGTATGAGAGAAAAAATTGCGATGAAATGCCCAGAAAATTAAATTTAACAAAACAAGGGAAGGTAAATAAAGAACTCACCCTTGCCGAAATTCTGTGCGTAGACAATATAATGATGAGACTTGTGCCACTCACGAGTGTATGCTCCGACCAATCACTTTTTTAAGATTCAAACCACACAATCAAAAAAAAAAACTAACCGAATTCAGGGGGTGGGAAAGGGATCCGACTTTTTTTTCTCGCGAAACTGTTCCAATTTAAAAAGGAAAAAAGAGGAAAATTTTCGGCTCGCGGGTGGGTGACTTTTTCGCAAAAAGACGAGAGGGGAAGCACACGAGCGAGACAGTGATGGAGAAGGTCACGGGGAGAGTCTGATACTAAAAGCGCTGCTGTTGTGCCGATGCGATGATGACCGAAGTTGGGCAGGGTAGTGGGAGGGAGTGGAAGCCTGGAAGCCCACGAAAAATGGTGGCGCTTCTGAATCAAATCGAGGCACATCTCTACACTGCTGACATCTCTACTGAAAACTTCAAGCTAATCGTTAGCGTTTATGAAAATTGGAGTTAATTGCTTCGCGTAATTTGCTTTACGTCTAATATAGCTATCAACTCGTCTCGAAACGAAATTTATGACAAACCTGAGAAAGAAACCTTTAAAAACGTAAACTTTTAACGTCATATAACAAGGAGGGAGGTTCTGTAATCTAAAACAACGTGCTTTTCTACGGTCGATCCAAGATCCGCCACTGCAAGTGATCAACCCTAGCAAGAGTACTCATCATTTCCAGGATGCCGAAATCCAAAAGGGATAAAAAGGGTGAGTGAAACAGCCCCAGCATTTAAATTTGAAACATTCTAATACCGCCGTCTGCCTTCAGTCTCCTTGACTAAAACGACAAAGAAAGGTCTTCAAGTTAAACAGTCGCTCGTCGAAGAGATACGGAAAAGTGTCAA
The DNA here is from genome assembly GCA_038030265.1 of Corythucha ciliata. Lineage (NCBI taxonomy): Eukaryota > Metazoa > Arthropoda > Insecta > Hemiptera > Tingidae > Corythucha > Corythucha ciliata. The sequence goes on from CM075939.1 coordinate 4,041,277, forward strand.
AGAGTATGACAATATCTACGTGTTTACGGTTGACAACGTGAGGAATAATAAATTGAAAGATTTGAGGCAACAATGGAAAGCTTCGAGCAGGTATGTTTTGTCCGATGGATTATTGTGCCCCTCCCCCCATCAACAATGTTTCCTACTATTGCGCTACTTAAGGAAAATTATACGTTAGTCTGGGTCAGTATAGTTCAGTCGTCTGAACTGAGAAAAAGTGCCAATTCGTGATTTCTCGATGCAACGCCCTGGCCTGATTTAAGGGAACAACTGCAAGGCAAGTCCGCGGGTTAAATTTGTAAAACACATCCTTACATTCGTGTAAGGATAAATTGAGAGGCATGCAGCTAAAATTGAAAATAAGCGCCCCCCTCAAATTTGGGGTGTTTGAGGAATTATAACTCAGGTTAAACCACTTTGTACCAAATTGGAAGACCCGGGGGAGCTTGGTTTGGGCTCAACGAGAGCCAAACGACGCTACGCTAGACCCACACATGTAAATATGAGCCAGAGAATGCTTTACTTTTTAGGCAGGAACAACTTTTTCATCGGATGCTTCGACCTCAAATGAAGTGGGTGACCTCCACGAGAGCTCACAATACCCCAGAAGGATTTTTTTTTTTTTTCGATGGCTTTGCGTGCGAGTGCATTAGCCAGACATGAGTTTTTTGTTTTGCATGTATCCTGTTCCAACTGTGCACTTCACACCCGTATTCGCGGTCGGTGCGCGGTTTGTTGAACGTACACCGCCGGGAACGCCCACACTAAGTCGAGTGCGCCGTGTCACAGCTCGCTGCCATCAGCGTGGATGACTACTTGTAACATCACCCAAATCTCGGTGACCAAAGCTTTATTTATCTCGTAGAGGTAACCCACTGCATTTGAGGTCAAAACATCCAATGATAAAGTTGTTCCTGCCTCATATACATTCCTTCATATCAGTTCATACATACAAAATAATATCCCGAAAAATCATATCTCGTAGGGTTTAGATTTTCTGACCATGATATATAGGAAGTTTTCGATCACAAGTGAGGCCTATTTTCACCAAAATTATTTTTGTAACACTTATCCTGTTCTATCCCGTATAATATGCCTATCATAGCGTCGTTTGGCTCTCAAGGAGCACAAACCAAGCCGGGTCATCCGATCCGGTACATAGTTGTTCAACCTGAGTCAGACGCATATTTTGACACAAACGGAATCTGTTCATCAGCTCTGGTTGCTGAGTTATGTATAATTTTACATTTTGAGGGTGTGGTAGGCTGTGATAGCAGGCGGGGGCATTGGTGCGGACTTGGTTTTAAAATATTCCTACAGGCATGTGGAAAATTCCTACCAAAATTGACCGCGAGAAGTTGGGTAAAAATACAAGGTTTGGTGACCAAGATTTGGGTAGGTGCTACTAGTTCTCCTTCCCGCTGGACAACCCGTTGGATATCCCTTTTGTGTCATTGTGAAGTCTCGTAGAGGTCACCCACTCTAATTGAGGATAAAACATCCGATGTAAAAGTTGATCCTGGCTAAAAAAAATTAAATCACTCTCTGATTCATACATGTCTAGCGTAGCGTCTTTTGGCTCTGAGTCAGAAGCACATTTTGGCCCCAAATGGAATCTCTATATCTGCTCTGGTTGCTGAGTTATGTCAAATTTTATACTTTCGACGGGGGGGGGGGTAGGCAGGCGCGTAGCCAGCTTTCTAGGGGGAGGGGGTCCGTTGTAGGTCTGTTGTGGCCAGGGGGGGGGGGTATTTCCACTCTAGGCCTACTCTTTTAACTTTTTAACTACATACTGTTATTATTATTATCATTACGATTATCATTATTGTGCGATATTAGCTCTGTTCGTTTATCGTCCGGAGCTGCACTAGCAGCACTGAAAGTATGTACTAACTTTTATAATTTTTTCCCTGTTATTCCACATGATAACCCGCGAGGTTACAAAATCTCGTGCTGCTTGGAGTAGTCCAGGACTGACAAACGAACGGAGCTATTAGCTATTATTCCAATCTCCAATGCGTGAGCGGAGAAATTGAAAATAAAAAGTCACCTTCAGGACATGGGAAATAAATCTGAAATTTCGGGGGGGGGGGGTCTGAACTCGATGGACCCCCCCTTCCCGCCTGGCTACGCGCCTCGTGGTTGGCTGTTTGCAGATTTGGTGGGGACTTGGTCTTGAAATCATCCTGTAAAGAACATTCCTGCCAAGTGGCATCGCTTAGCGGTTATTTGGCCTAAAATTTAGCCTTTAACTTCCGGACTACAATCTGAGGAAAACTCCTCTCATTTGTTTTTTTTGTTTTTGTAAGAGAGCGAGCTTATTCAAGATTTATGGTCCATCTATAGGGATGGGATTATCTGGTCATTTTCATTGAGTAACGCCGCAGGGAAGTGATAGGTAACCGTCATTTATGTGGTGGGCAGGCTGTTAAGACTCGGCGGGGTATGGAGGCTCAGTTGTCTGTTTTTGGACTGGGTGATTCGTAGAGGGTAAGTGATTAAGGAGCGGCATTGCCAGTTTTGCGACAATCCTACTCTTTTTTCTTTTTTATCAACTTGATCTCAAAATTCAGATGTTTACCACGAATTATACAGTTTTACAAGCAAAAATGTCAGTTATAGGGCAGAGTAGCCAGTTTTTTTGGCAGAATTTCCAGTTTTGGCACTGTTGATTCTGGCCTACATCTTCATACCTTTCCTGGTCATAACTTTTTTGTGTTCCTCTCGGTATTATAGGGGAACTGAACCAACAGTTTCCAGATTCTTTGACGAAAATTTGTCCATTCCAGGCGGGCCAAAGCGGGGCACGCAAGCGTCTCCAAAATGAGAGAGCTATCGGCTCTCGGAGCTTTTCTCACCTAATTGGTGAATGTAAATGTTAATTTGAACTCAAAATTGTCTCCCCCTCCTCCATCAACTAACGGAGTTCACCAAAAAAAGTGACGTATGAAGCCCTCTGCCTATGCGCGTAGCGACCAAGAACCAAGAATGGTTACTTCATTCGAGACTGTTCCTGCGGAGGGTATTTTTCCCCCTTTATTTGTGGGTTATGGCGGGAGAAATTATCCCCTTTTCGCCCCTCCTTGGGTCCACCACTGGTGTACCGAGACCCTCTCCCCATTTAAACCAACCAAACCAAGATTCTTTCATTTTTCGAGGTTCCTCGTTATCCTTGTTTTGCAACAATAAAATAGGTTTTTATTTCAGATTTTTTTTCGGGAAGAACAAAGTTATGTGTTTGGGTCTGGGCCGTAAAAAAGAGGAAGAGCTCGAAGCCAATATTCACAAGTTGACACCTTACGTTAAAGGACAGTGCGGTCTACTTTTCACTAATTCGTCCAAGGATGAAGTCACCGAGTAATTTTATTACCATTACTATTAATACTTGCCACGTTTTCTAAAAACACCCCCTCCCTCACTTACATGAATAGATTTTTCGACAAATTCGTCGAGCGGGATTACATCAGAGCGGGAAGTGCCGCAGATGAAACAGTGACACTGGAACAGGGCCCTCTGACTCAATTCCCACATTCGATGGAGCCACAGTTGAGACAGCTCGGACTGCCCACGGCTCTTGACAAAGGTGTCGTGACTCTTTTGTCGGACTATGTCGTGTGCGAACAGGGTAAACCGGTGACTTCGCAGAATGCGCGACTTTTGGTAAGTTTTTTAACACTCTCTGCAATTTTTCCAACTCGGCTGAATTTTCATTTGGTGTGCCTTTGAAGAAACTTCTGGACATCAGAATGGCCTCATTTCGAGTCTGCCTGATATGTACGTGGTCGAAAAAGGGGGAGTTTGAGGTGCTGAAACATTCTGAGCCTGACGAGACACCAAATGTTAAAACTAGTAGTAAAAGGAAGAAGAAAAGGAAAATTTCGGAAAGTGTGGCAATGGATGAAACGTAGGTGACAACCTGGGTGGTTTTTATACAAAATAAATATACAACAATTTGTTAAGGCAGCTCGTTATTTTGTTAAGTACTACTTATCAAATGATCACAGGCAAACTAAATGTCATTTTGTTTTTTAGAAAAGGTTTCTTTTTTATAAAAATGATAGAGAGATTGTACTGTTTGCACTCAACCGAGATGAGTGGGCCCCATACATTCACTTCGTATACGTTGGCTCCCCTTTGAATGTACAACCAGAGTTTTGAATGATCTGGGACGCCGCCCAAATTCCGCAGTCGATACACACGCTGTACGGTTCGCCCAGGACTAATTGTGCTAAAAATCCTGTAAATAGTGGTAAAGAGTGTGTTAGTGTGGCAATCAAATCGTATTAATTAGGGGGGGGGGGCTACCTCCTACGAAAGCGTCGCCAGCACCATTCGTGTCGACGATCTTCTCACGCGGGAGTTCTTTGACTGGAAACTCTTGGACTTGGTCGTCTAAGTTGAAAAAAATTGTGCAAAGTGATTTCTTTAGAAAAGGGTGAAGGGTTAGACCTACTCTGAGCCAGCAGAACGGGATCTTTCCCCTGCGTGATGACGGCTACTCGTGGTCTTGCATTGTTCTGTTTCGCGAGCTTGGTCATTTTAAGTGCAATTTCTTTCATGTCGGTCGTTCCAAAATTTTGCTCTTTGGCGAAAGCGAGTGCTTCCTTTTTTTCGGGGTGGCAGATATAAAAGTTTTAAGCGTTAAAAAATAACAAAACAATAGAAAGAAATCGTACGGAAGCACGTGTGGTACCGATTCATTGCCGAAAATAATATCGACGTATGGGAACACCATCATCATCTCTTTTTTAAAAAACTGACACAGGAACGGAGCGCTCAGGTTCATAGCGTACATCTTGTTTCGCTTCAAGGCAATCTGAGCCATTTCCAACACAGTTTGGATGCTAACGGTCAGGACAAAGCTCTGTGAATTTCAAACAAAACTGAAATGAGTTAGGTACTGAGTTGGTGGATGGGGCTGGAGAACCCATGGTGCCCGACTAACCGAAGAATAGTAAAACTCGGCATTTTCAAGAGCTTTCTTTAAAACATCATCTTCCAAGTGTTGAGGCGTAAGACACTCAGCAGCCGACAAATTCGCGCATAGCGAACGATTGGCGCCGGTAATGAGTACGGCACAAGTCCCTATAAGGATAAAAAATCAGTTATCTCGTCTTTCGACCTTACTTTTGATCTCGTTACTGAACGATATGATAAATAGCGTGATCTAATTACGTTTCATATCTCGAGTGAGATAAACCCTTAATACGTAATTACGAGGTCACTTCTTCGTACAACGTACCTGTTGGTCGTTCAGTGGTGTATTGATACAAAGCGTTCAAACCGTCCTCGCAAGCTTTATTTTCAAGAATTTCGCTGTATTTGTCTCGGCCGACGCACCCGGCGAATATGCATACGTTAGGCTTCCTGAGAATCCACTATAAATAAAAAATATTAGAAATGCGAGTAAGAATTAAAATTTTAAAAATTAAGATTTTACCTGTGCAACACGAAGCGAGTTCTGACAGGAACCACCGGCGATGTACTCAACCTGGTACTTCTTTTGAAGTTCCTCGTACAAAGGTTTGTGTTTATCGCCGGCCAGTATCGCGTCATTTGGTTTCAACCCGTACTTGTCTAGTAAATGCATGTCGACGACCGCGGATATATCGAGAAGAGGATTGCCCAAGCCGATCAACATGCCTTCCCTTCACGTTTTCATTCGAAGAATTAAAAAGACGAAAAAACCGTTTCCAATCCTCCGTAAATAACTTCTTTTATTTACCTGAGAGTGTCCATTTTATGTAGTATTCCCCTTCTTCGGAAATTTAATGCACGCTGACCTCACAGAACGGTGCGGAGAGCTTTTGTGTGAAGGCAATAATAGCTATAATAATTTCACGAGCGCGAGCGATAAGAATACATTCTCCCCCCTCTTTTAGAGAGAATCCACTGCAAAGAGATTCGACGAAAACCGGCCACTCCTCCGGGTATCCAGTACTACTGTTCTAGTAGCGAGCACATGTTGAAAATCACTACCTGGAACGTATAGGAGTTTTTAAAGGGCCAAATTCCACCCTTGCCGTCATGACAACTCAAATGTTCGCCTTTAGCCGGTTTAAACACAAAATTAGAGTATTAAATAAATGAAAAAACGTGTAATTCCGCGTCAATTGTTAACTTGTTATCAATATTTTTATCATAGCATAAGCGTTTGCTTTGCTCGCTCGCTCTAGACCGTAACACTAGGGATAACTCCCTCTCCTTCTTCATTGGTTTTTTGGCTCCAAAAAATCTCAGACAAAACGCAGTTTTTGGCACATTTTTGGCATACTGATAAATATGGCAGAAAAATTGTCCGACCCAAAACTATAAGCGACTAGAGCAGATGAGACTACGCAGGGGAAGACCCCCCCCTCGTCCCTTAAGGCATGTTCAAATCGTCCTAGTTTGGTTCTGCAAGCAAAATCATCTTGTTGAATTGGATCGGAATCTGTATTTTTCCAGCTAATTCTTTATGGGGTGGGGAGATGAATAAACACCAAATTTGACATTTCTGTCGTACTGTCGTTCGTTTCGACGTGACCGACATTCCCTCAAAAACGGTATATCATAGCCCCAGCGCAAACTGTCGCGTGATACTAAAGACCCGCAAAACACCACTGTACGGCCAGGGAGTCGAGTTTCCTGTACCTATAGTACAGGACAAACTCATTAGTACATTTTCCCCTCCCCTTCCCCAGAGGCGGAAATTTAAATGTTTATACCAAAAACGATTAATTAATTGCAACAGTGACCGTAATTGATGCGTTCTAAGGATACTAGGTGGAATTCTTAGAAAATTTTATAACATGCTTAGTGAGGGAACAAAAATGGTTTAATTTCAATTCCAGATAAAACCACATCAACACCTAAACCTAGACTCTTCATAATTAACCGTTATTTAGTGATTTTTTAAAGGGCATCAGGTGAGGAAGAAAATGTGGATTGGGGAAATGTTAAATTCGGCATAATAACACTCCCCTACCTTACTAATTTATGCTACTAGCGAACATGACCCTTTAAATTGGCCAAAAAACAAACATTTTGCCCTTTTGTTTTGGCTCAAGAGTTACTCAAGAGAGTTACAAGAGGTCCTCGTGATTGAGGACCATCCGCTCTTCCATTCACTTCAGGGAGTAATCATAGATCATCGAATAAAATGTGTGTCCCCCCCCCCCCCAACCGTGATCAAACACCTCACCGTTTGATCACGTCGGGAAATAAAGCCACATCTGCCACACAGTAACATCGGGAAGTTCTATTAGTTGCATTAAAACCGCAAGTCTCTTAATGAGGTTTTCTTCATGCTATTCATTCCCAGGGCAGGGGTATTTTGGGGGTGTTGGTGTAATAGCTTGGCCACAAAGGAAAAAACGGGAGCTTTAAACGTGTAATTACAATGAAATTGAGCGTTAAACTTTTGTTTATGGAAAAAAGGTATAAACGGTGGGGCGAGGGGTCGCAAATCATCTAAAGCTCCGTTATTGTTTTGTTTATGGAACGTATGCAGAACGTTGGAACGTGTAGACAAGTGTGGGAGAATAATTCGGAAAGAATTCATAACGTTAACACCCCGGGCGCTAATTTGTTTTTTAGAAATTACTCTGGGAAGTTACGGTTTACAGGATGGGCGGCGTAGGGTGGGGCAATGCGGCTCTCATTGAAGCGTGTACAGACTTTATTCTTTCGACGCATTCCACGAGCTTTACCGTTGCTCCACCGCCGCTTATACGTCCCTGAAAAATTACACGGTCGGACCGTGAAGAGTCAGCTTTGTGTGGACCACTTCCTGCGTGGCTGCCTCACCAGCTTTTAAAAACGCTTTTGAATTTAATGCTATTAAAACCACCGACCGCTAAGCTTTTTACAAAACTATAAAATCTTTAGAAAATTAAATTTCATCTATTTTGTCGTTTATAAGAATAATTGCACATTATTTTAATAAATTAAAGATAAATAATAATGAAAATCTGATAAATAAAGTATTTAAAAAATTCGAACGTTGGGTTAAAGGTCAAAATTTAACTGTTCTAGAGAATTCACTACCCTCGTTGATTTGCCGGTCGACTTTTCTGGATCTAAAATTCGAAAGGGGGCATTTAGCGTTATTATCACAAGAACGGGTGTACGTCCGAGCCCTGTAGAAGTTTTTGTTTATAGTGCTTACCGGACAAGTGGAAACAGGTGGGACTGTAGACGGCGGTTCGCGACCGATATGGCATCGTTTCAATTTCTACTGGGTAGGATTCCTCTTGTACGACCACTGTTTGATCATTATTGGCACATTCCGATTGAGTCATTTTCAGGCTCTTGAGACCGGCTTCAATTTGAGCCACGTCTTCTGAACAGGGAGGGGTGGGGAGGGCCGGCGTTGATTTCCGACTGGATCGCGACTCGATCTCTTCTGTGGATGAACGAAAAAATTTAGTGAGGGTGGGTACATAGGGGGGGGGGGACGAACTAACCTCCGTGACGAGGAGTGTCTTGTAAAAGGTCGACCGAATGACTACGACGTCGTTTATGTTTTCTCCGACTCTGACGCACCCATTCGTTCAACAGCTCTTCAGTTCGTTCCACCCTCTCTTGAAGTTCGTGACGCGTCGCTCGAATCTTATGCTTGAGCTCGACATTGCTCTTCTCAAGGCGTGCCTCCATGTCACGAAGGAAATTGGCGCAGTAGCAAGTTAGCCCAACACCCACTGGACCCTTCCGTATGTTACCGGCCAGGTCCAAATAGTATTGTTCGCCTTTGCCCAACGGCTCGCCGGGCAGTGAATCGAGACGAGGTTGTGGAAAGGCGTTGGGGTCGGGGTAGTAGTGACAACCGTACGGGGACCATCGTACGGCCGAACCGCACGCCGCTGGGTCGTGCGGTGGATGAACTTGAACCTCGCGGCTCCTTTTATCCGAGTCAGACGTTTCCGAGTTCTTTTTCGTTTTCTTTTTAACCTTTTGAGGTTTAACGTTTTGAAGAATCGAAATTATCTCATTCAAGTCTTTCCTCGTGGCGATATCACAAGCAGTTTCATATTGCTAGAAAAATAAAAACAATAACAAAAAAACGTGTCAAATCTTCTCAGCATCCCAGAAACGCTCTTCTCAGCAAGCTAACCTTATTCCGTATATTCTTGTCACATCCAGCTTCCAGAAGAATCGTCGTTAATTTCCTGCGACCCATAGCCGATGCAATATGAAGCGCAGTGTCTCCATTCTACGAAAAAAAAAAAAAAAAGTACACCGCGGAATTTGCAGTGAATTGGGGGGGGGGGGCTAATGGCCTACTTTATTTTGATCGGAAACTCTGCAACTGGCTGATATTAATATCCTAGCTACTCCAGCGTGACCATATCTAGCACTCGTGTGTAATGATGTATCACCGTACTGTAATAAAATTCAGTTTTACTAACTCCTGTGACGCATAAAAAAAGGAGCTCACGTTGTTTTGAACGTCTGGATTAGCGCCAGCGAGTAGTAATTCCCTACAACTTTGATTGTGGCCCGCTTGGCAAGCCAAATGTAGTGGATAGAACCCGGCGCAATTCTTAACGTCTGGATTCGCTTTGCATTTCAGCAGGAGAGCGATCGTTTGTGAAAAACCGTGCCAACTGGCTTCGTGAAGAGGCGAATTACCGTGCTGTAACATTAAGCGACTTATGAGAAAATGCTGTATGTTGGCTAGGGGAGGGGGGATCCAACGTACGAGTTTGTCTCTAATGTTGGGATCGGCTCCTTGGTTTAATAGCTCTTGAACGACTTTGACGTGACCTCCGGTTGCGGCAATTTGAATGGCAGTGCGTCCAACCTGTATTTAAGGCGTTTTAACCCAATAATTCCAGGCAAAAAAGCTAAAAACTTACCGAGTCCTCCAAGTTCGCAGTTTTGTGGGTTACGAGGCTCTTAACCAAATCTGGATTGCCCGTAGCCGCCGCTAAATGTATCGGAGTCCTGCCACTCTATTTAATAAGACCAATAGTAATCGCCTTGAGCACGAATGCGGGAAGTAAAGTAAAACAAACATCCTCCTACCGAGTCTTGCGAGACTTTCGCTCCTTTCTCAAGCAGGCTGACAACAACTTCGAGATTTCCTTGAGCGGCGGCTTTTCGCAGTTCCTCGTCCAACATTACATGAAAACATGTAAACGAAACAACATTGATCCACCTCGACGGCTCGCGTCACTCATTTCTTCCGCGGATCTCGGTTTATTCCCTTCAAAAGGATGTTTCAAGAGCGTCCATACCACTGATTCTTTCATTCTTTTCTATACGACCGAACGAAACTGTTATGCGGTCACTTTCACATAGCGATACAGAGCGAGAGAGAAGTAAAAAAATTAAGCGTAGATAATTGAAGTACTGCAAAAACCAGGTACTACAGCACTTAAACTGGGTCTTTCACTTTAACTCCCTTTTTTGACTGCTGTCAATCTTTCTATGGCTGTTGCGCGCGTAAGAATGCGAAACGTCTTTATTTACCCGAACAAGAAAAAGAAGGGAGGGAGGAAAAATTAGAAATCGTGTACAAAACACGTCCTTTTACGTCTCTTCCTTCACCACTTTCTTGACCACCTGTTGATGGATTCCTCGGACTTCTGAAGAATATGATTTCCAGGGGAATCCAACAGGGGCGCTGGCGCGGCCTCCGTCCAACTGAGCTAGTTTCCTTCTTGTCAGGTTATGTTTATTAGATTTCAGCGGTGAGTCGAATACGCACGTGCTTTTTATACATACCAGTGAATTTTATTGTTTTTATAGCAAAAGCATTTGTTAGTTCTGGCTTAAATTGTTTAATAATTCACAATCATGACTGAGGAAAATGAGGAAAGTGGAAGCAACGTCGAGGGAAACAGTGAGGATGAGCTAGACAAGGGTACAAAAACATCTGTCAGTGTCGAAGAGCTACGGAGTAAATTGGACGGGCCTGATTTTCTCGAAGGTGGGTTTATTCAGTTGTTACGTCAGTTTACGTGCCTTGGGCCAACTGTCATCAGTTGGAACAATCAATCGGACATTTTGTTCTCATCCGTCCATCCTCTCTGATGTTGGGGGCTTTTCCGTGGTGTAGGGGAGCAAGAATCTCTTGAATCGCGGTATAGTGATGCGTCGATTCACGATTGATTTGACGGCAAAGAATTGATAAAAATTCAGAACGTGGAGTTGCCATAAAAAAGTGATTTGATTCTCTGTGTTGCCAATGTTCACCTCGCTCAAGTTGCCCCCACAGTGCCGACTTAAAGCTGCTCTGCCGTGCCTTGATTAGTCTCAGGACTGCATCCAGGCCAGATTTGCCAGAGCCAAAGAAACCGAGGGTTTAGGCCCTCCATGAACCTGGAAACCCGCGCTGGTGTGTCTCACCAGGCATTGCTAGCTGGTTGTCAGGAGGATTCCAAGGCGAATCGTTGATGTTAGTTTAGTTGATTTTGCTGTTCTGAAATCTTGATAGGAAGTTCGTTTTTATATTAATTAATTTGAACCCACAGCGGGGAACGGTAAACCCACAGCCGCGAAGTTTTTTGAAAGGTTGCATTTCGGGTTCGGGCCCAATCCCGGTGCCCCTCCGTGCATCGCCAATAAGGGAAAATTTAACTGTTTCCACCTCTTGTCCAAGCGTAGTCTTCATACTTGGAAACTTACGTCATCACACATTAGACGAGTCTCGATGACCGTTGCCTTTTTTTTGTATCTTTTTCAGCAATTCGACAGTTTTTCGCCGATAAATCCGACTTGAGTCACGTTGTGGAATACGTTAAAAGCGGAGGAAGCGTGGCTGAACTTGTTCAACAGCTGACAAAGTTGGATTTGAAGAAACGAACTCAAACAATCGCAATTTTTTCCGCCATTAGACTAGTCATTGTCAAGTAACTAAAACACTTCGTCGATTTCATTTCCATGAAGGAGCTGCAAAGGTTAAAATTTTAGAACGTTAATCGAATTTCCGGAACAAAAACAACAACTGGACGAAGAATGCAAAGAATTTGTGACTGAATATATCGCCGATATCGTGGTCCAGATTTCATCTAGAACGCCTCCCAGACATAAGACCATTTGTTTGAAATTGCTCGCAGGTGACCCAATCGATCTCTTATTTTTTTTCCGTTCACGATCGATTAAACTCGATGTTATTTCAGCGTTAGCGTCGATCAGCGACTCGCTCGCCCTACAGTTACTATCGTCCATAAGTTTGACGAAAGAAGCCGTCGAGTCCCTGGCCAAACAAACCGATCCGTTCGACTCTGACAGCGTCCGAGTCAATTTTATTCTTTTTTTAATGTCCTTTCTCATCGACCATTCGGCTAAAATTATTCAGAAATTGTGTTCTAACAAAAGTAAGGCCCTCCTTGTCCCCAAAGTGACCTATCACTAAATATTGTCTTTACAGGCTGGTTACCGAGTATATTTCCTGAAATGAAGTACGATTTATTTTCAACTGTCACTATGGTTTTAACTACGTTAGAAACACGTCTGTTGAAGAATCCTTACATTCCTAAAACCCAGAAAATGTTCGTATTCAACTCGAAAAGTTTGGTTCATTTGTACAATTTGTTCAACTGGGCGCCGACGTCTTTTGTCCTAGACAAGGAGGTTAACGTGAAAAAAATAAAAATTCAGGTGAGTGCATGGAAATAATGGCACGTTGACCGTGTTTTTGAGGTAAAATGTTTTTGGTTTTAGGCTACCGACCCGAATGATGAGACCGAGGTTAGAGAAATGGTTCACGGTTTTTTGTTGATTTTGGTGTCTTCGACAAAATTGGGTGTCATTTTTGCTGATCCGTCGTACGGGACGTCGCGTTTGGCCGCCAATCATACGTTCACTTATTTCTTGCAGGTATGTTTTCCGCTGTGCGGAACAGTCGAGGACGCTAATTTTTGGCTCTGTTGTAGGAAATCGGGCAGCCGTGGAGGGATCCGTTGAAAGTGGGCGTGTTAGCCAAATTGCTCGGATGTTGCCCCGACTTGGTTCGCGTGTTTTGTAGTCATTTAACGGACTCGTGTAGTCATTACCATCTCGATGACTGGCTCAACGTTACCGATCTACTTTACCAGGCTAGTCAATTTTTAAGTGTCGTGGCTTTTTGTTGTTCTCGTCAGCCCTGGACCCTTACCACCAAAAAACAAACAATTAAAAAAAAAACTTGAATTCCAGGTCGTTGAAGCCATTGAATTCAACCCAGCGCATTTCCGCGACGTACAATTCGCCCAACGCGTCACATCGCGTGTTCTATTCGTGTGCACCAAACTATTGGCCATAGCGAGCAAAGATGGTTCGAAACCAGTCGGCACCAATTTCCGACCGCCCATGCTCAAAGTGTACAAATGTTGCCTGAAGAAAATCTCCTCGATCGGCGATTACTTAGCCGCTAATTGCTGCAACCAAGGCGTCAGAAATGATTATCTCTCTCAGATAACGTCTGAAATTCAAGAAGTACGCACGGCCGACACAAAATTCGGAATGTTTCTGCAATAAACCCATGTTTTATGGTCCGTCCAGGTTTGGCCAGGAAGCGACCTATTTTTAGTGTCAACGGTCGTTTCATTCAGTGCTAAAAACGAGGAAGGATTCAACCTAGCCTTGGACTGTTTGTTTCTTTACGCTAATTTATTCCCAGAGACCATCGACGCCTTAAAGTAATCACTTTCACCTGTCCTCACCTATTTCACTAATTTATTCGTTGATGGTGTTTTTATCCTCAGATATGACTCAAATGCGCTGGAAAATGTGAAAAACATGATAAATTTCTTTGTGAGTGCTCAAAAGAAAGTTTTCACTGACAAACAGATCGCTCTAATCAAATTAATAGAGCTAGAAATATTAATTAACCCACAGTTAATAAAAAAGGTAAAACTGTTTTGTTTTGATTACGAGGGACTAATTTTAAAAATTAGTTTTTGCCTCATGTAGGGCGGTACATTAGAAAGATTGGGCGAGCTTTGCAACATAATTATTTTTGCCGCCAATGAGGAAACACGTCGCACCGCCTTGAGCGTCGTTAGAAGACTACTGGAAATCACGAACATTTTTACAGGACATGCGACCGAATTAGATCTGTGGATGCACTGCATTGGCCACTTCCTGCAGCCACGGGACGGTATGGCCATGGCTGTAGCTGTGAGCTACGCCATTGAGAAAAAATTTGAAATAACTAACGTTATTCTTCGGTGTCGTCTTGACAATGACGAGTTGGATGAAGTGACCGCCAACTTGGAGGACTTTCTTTCGAGTAATTTATTTTTTATTTTTTGTCGCGAGGTGTCGTAATTTTCGTTTTAAAACCAGTGGAAGGCGAACGTGATGGAGACGTGGAATCAAGCGGTCAAATGGTGACTCATTCGAGTTTGTCGCCGTTGTTGCCCGCTTTCGTTCGGGTAATATCTTCGCTCGAAGACGAGGGGAAATTTTGCGCGGACTTGCTCTCCGCGTTCGTGGTTCTTTCGTTTCACGACGGGGTTAGTACATTTCCCTCCCATCACTGTCTCTGCAGGTTTTTTTTTTTTTTAATACATTCCGGGACGATTACAGACTCCAGCTAAATTATTGAAAGAAGTAGAGGCCAACTACAAGGGTGAACACTTGAAAGAGGCTTTTCACTACGTCGCGTCACTGTCGAGCACTCCTCTGACATTTTCACCGTTCGGTGGCACTGTTTTCAGTAGGCTAGCTAAAAGTTTGACGGATCCTGACTTTGCATTTGAAGACGACGTGACTCAAGTGGATGCCGATCTGTCGGATAAGTTAACGAGTCAAATTATTACCTACGCCGTTGAGGCGAACCACAGTCAAACGCTCGATGTATGCGCGAAACTTGCGAGCCTCTTCGCAACCAAATGTACCGCGGTTGGCCTCAGTCGTTGTTTGTCGCGAGTAGAACTCATTAAAAGGTTTGGTCTCGGTTTTTTTCATGACTTATTTTTTGCCCACACCTCCCCAAAAGTTAACGATTTGTTTCCTGTAATTTTTCAGATTTCATCCGATTTTAAAAACTAGTTCCGGGCGCGATTTAAGCTCAGTGGTGATCATTTTAGCCTCACAGTTTTCATCTTCCTCCAGTGGGCGTCCTGTTGTGAGGCCCTACGCTGAGAGGTAAACTCCTGTCCAAAGCAACGGAGGAATTTGAATTTATTTTTCTTTGGCGCTTGCAGATTCTACTCCGAGCTGAAATACGCGCTCAAGATGAAAGACAAGGTGAAAGCGGACCTTCAAGAATGTTTAGCTGCTTTCCCACCATTTCCTGATGACATCAAAAGTTTGTTTTCATTAATTTCAACACCGAATTTCAGGTTAGACACATTTTTATTTGTTTGTTTGATGTCCAATTCATGTTCAACATTTTTTGTTCGCAGTGACTCCCGTTGTTTGTCGCGGCGAAACAGGGAAGTCCTCACAACCTCGCTATTCACTCTCGGAGCGCGGTTGAAGATCGCTTTCAAAGGTTCGCATATGGCGCGCGTCATGGACGACGTTCGATCGTTTACAAGCGGTGGCGGTGAAGACGACCCCATGGGGGAGGATTTGATGACATCATGCGCTGAATACTTGAACGCACTTACTGGCGATGACTCGGTTGATTTGAGCGGTCGATTGTTGGATTCGTCGAAAGGTAGGATTTCTCCATTTTGTTTGATCTTGACGTTTGTTTGAGGTGGGGTCGTCTCGCGCGAGGTGGGGGCGCAGTCAGGTATCTTCCACGAAGTTCGTCGTGGTCCTTAGCAACACCCTGGTGGACGTGGGCTGTACTGTTCACCGGTGGTTTATGAGAGAGGGGGGAATACAACTCGTGAGATCCCGCCTGAGGGTCGCGGTGAGCTCGAAAATGAGACCTGATCGTCTGCACGAAGAGTTGTAATAGACGAGCATGATTAGTCCCTTGCCATGTGGAAAACTTGAGGTTTCGAACGTCTCCTGCTGGGTTTGGTTGAGTTTGGCACTTGAATGTTGGCAGTAAGTGATGGTGAAGGCGAGAAGGAAGTTGTATGTGCCCAAAACTTGGGGGGGAATGGGATACGGAGGCGCTGAGCGACGTTGTTCGGCTCGTGCCTACGTTCTTTACCGGTTCGTCTTATGTACGTCCTGCTAATTGACCCCGTACAGCAGGAGTCTGCTTCACACAGCTGTAGTATCTTATTGACCGCTTAACCGCGCTATGTTGTCGTGAGCGCCGATTTACACGTGTCTGAAATTTTTCAACTAATTAATTGTGATTTTAATTCCCCCCCCTTTTTTTAAAGAACTTCTGACTTCCCTGTGTTCGGCCGACCACTGGTATGAGTCACTGGCCGTCGCGCTTGCCTCTTGTCTCGCTCGCTCTGGTCAACAATTAAATTTCTTGCCCGTCGAATTTCCCTTGAATCGTCAGGTTCTCGTGATGGACGCCGCCGCTGCCGGCAATGCGAAATTGAACGGAGCCGGCGAATGCAACAGCCCCCCTCGTGCTATGTCGGTCCCAGCCACCACCCTGTTGGCCGCTTTGAAAACGCTCGAACCACCCGAATGGCTTGACAAACTTCCTCGTTTGATTGATGACGGTCGACTCATCGAAAATCACCGACTGGAGCATTTGATTAAGAAAATCGAGAAAAAATCAGACTCCGTCGTTCCTACTAAAAGGGCTTTGGACGTTGTCAAAGCTATTTATTGCTCCTGTAATCAGGAGATTTCTTTCGCAAGACTTTTACATAAATGGCTAATTAATCAAATCTCTTCCGACACCGGGCTAAGGTAACAAACTCATTTAAAGTTGCCCCTGACGCTCTTTTTTACCTTACTATTTTTTGCAAAGCGACGAAATTTGTCGCGTGTACAGCCTTATCGAAGCAACAAACCCTTCAGATCTTCAATGGTCCGAGGATCTAATCAAATTTCTCGTCGACGAAGCCCTTGACAAGAAAAAATCGTTTGTTCTAATGTTACTCAACAAGGCTGTGAAATCTTCGTGGATCACATTCGACCCTTCGTTCATATTCGAACTGATTGCTTCGCATTCCCAGTTTATGTCTATACTCATGACGAATTCATGCTTGGAAACTAAAAGTGAGCTCGGGAAAAATCGATAAAATTGTTCGCCTAATTATGTGTTTTTTTCTTCAGAAAACATGCTCAACATTCTGTTGACCCTCGTGCAGAAAGACAAAAGCCTAATGAAAACTAGTCAGTTGGCCTTGTTTTTCTCCGCATACACTGCCACCCTTAGTGCTTGTGACCAAATGATTCTTAAAGTAAATTAAACTAGTTTTGGCGTGAATTTGCCTTAATTCGGTTGAATTTTCAGCTACTTCAAGAGTACGAGACGAGCGGCGTAAATCTTTCATCTTACGAACCGTACTTGTGGGGAGAAGCAGCCGTGGAACATTATTCCGTCCACAGAAAGCCGGCCATGTCGAAGAGCAGTCCTCAACAAACTCTCGACATTCTTCTGCCTAATTTGCTGCTAAACACTATTGCTCACTTTCCTCTAAATCGAGAATTAACGGTAAAACTTTGGGTGTAAATATGTGTGAAAGTCGTTCTTGAATTTGACTTTTTTTTTTTTTTAGGGTGACTGCGCGGAAAATGACTCAGTGTACGATCCCTCTTTCCTTATACCTGTCATTTGTCAGGTCGCTCGCCCCGGCAATAAAATAACGACTCGAGCTATTTTTCAAAGCGGTGCCGTGTCGATAGTTTTTGCGAGCTTGGCTTCGCGATGCGAACCCATACGAGTAGCCGCTTTTTCTGTACTGAGTAGGCTACAAGCCAACACTAGGTCGGTTGTAAGCTTTGTTTCTGCCTTTTAGTGCATTTCATTCAGAACATTTTTTTTTTTTTTTTTGGCTAACCTTTGTGACCCCACACTTTTATCCTGCAGGGGAAAAGATCAAGCACTGTGGAAAGATATCATCGAATGTATCAGGCGTGGATCAGTCGATCTCCTCGAAGACTCAGCGTCTCAAGTACCTCGGCTCTCTTCCATAGCGTCAGTGTTTTTGGCCAAAGCGTCTCTAGTTCTCACCAAACCGTTTCATCCAATGTACGAACCGTTACACGGTTTCTTCAGGGCGAAGGCGGCCGTCAATTTAAAATCAGTGCCCGCATTTCTCGAACTATTTCACAGCGGTCACGTTGAACATCACGAGTACGCGACTATTCGTATTTGAGCATTTTGCGACCCGTCTGAATTATATTATTTAATTTAATTGTGTTTTGTTTGTTCAGGGTTCATCAACAATGGATTTTAGAAGTCGTCAAGGAAGGGCTACGTGAACGTTCCGATTTGATTGTTTTACTGTCCAGTATGGCTTACAAGTTTATACTTGATTTTCACTCTTCGTGCTTAGCCTCACAGCGCAGTAAGGTAAGACTCTTGAATTTCCAATTTAATTTTGTTTATGGGCGGAGGGGACTTTCAGTAGTTGACCTCCCTCCAAGGGACAGCGAGGGGAAGGAGAGCCGTGTACTCATACTTCAGAAACTGCCTCTGTTGCTGCTCCGTAACAAAAATGTTACAGTGGTGGTGGTGGAGGGGCGCAAAAATGGGCGTTTCGGGATGTACTTGATTCCTGGCTACTTCCTTGCCTGAAACCTTGTCGATTAGCTCTGCTGCCCCTGTCTGTGGCCATCCTTGTTTTGGCATTTGTTGGGCTCACCCAGCCTAATCGGGGACGGGCACCGTTTGTTTGGCGTCCAAGTTTTCTCGAACAAGACTGGTAGATTCTTGGATGCCACATATGATTTGATAGACCGGCGGGGGCGGGATTTCCACAGTAACGGTGCCATTTCAAGACCACGCCCGACCCCGATGCTTCCGGCCGAAGACACAAATGAACAAAGAGGTGACACTTGTAAGAGACGCCTGGTGAACGGTTTAAAGGGGCTTTGACAGTGCAACCCCGGTCCATTTTCACTTGGGACAGCCGGATGGTTTTTGGCTGTACAAGACTCAACTTCACTGCTCTAAAACGCATTATTTTCTTTTTCGCAGGCATTAATCGAGGAAATCGTCAAAAAATGTCTCGTCGAAGTCGACGTGGACAACCCTTTGTTAATTCGAGAATACAGCCTGCTGCCTTGGCTTGTACTACGCGCTCCTCAGCTCAGTGACTTGGTACCCGAGCGCCTTCGGAAGCCATTCGAGCCTCTGTTTTCATTTCGGCCTACTGTCGCGGGTTGAGTGAGAAGAACTAAGGCAAGTAATTACTCCTTTTTTTCAGGCATCTTTTCTATGTTTAATATATATATTTATATACTTTCACTCTGTACCTATTTACAATTTTTTGTACATTCATGCCGAGACGACAAAAATAATAAACAAAGACTGAAACGTAGAAAAACATGTAAAAAATGTACAATTACGTAAAATCAAACGTATGATATCTTACAATGAGTTTCGAACCGTCGAAACTCCGAGTCCGTGCAAACATAATGTTACACGTGTTTAGAATGCCGAGCAGGCGGCACTCTTTTCAAACCTCGTCCTATACGCGCACTAACGACGGACGAGGTTGGGTTGGTCCTTGGTAGCTCGACATTCCAAACTCGCCTAGGAAACACAAAAATGGGCAAAAGGTATCATTTTTTGTTTTGCCGGACAACTAAGCACAACCATATTTTCATTCAAAAATAAAATCTCGCAAACGTATACTTTGTCTTGTTATATAACTATTTAAATTTCATGTTTTACAAAGCTTCGCATGTTACGAAGACATTGTCTTTCCAGTGTCTTAGTAAGAACAAAGCTTAATATCACGTTCACGCTGAAACAGCCAAATTGGAAAGAAGGGCCCCTTACTCACGCGGAGCAAAATTGCCAGGTGGAAAAGTCAAACAGGACCAGTTTGTTAGTCACTTTTGCACGAGGCCCCCGACCTGGTTGACCTTTTCCATCCATTTTTGGGTCACGAAGGGATGGGGTTGCCTTCAGCTTTGAGATCACTTAAGCATTACTGCATCCCCTCCTCACAATAACCAATTGGCTGTTTCGGCGTATAAGAAAAACTAACGCAAGCGTAACTCTTAAAACTTTGATACTAAAAATACGAAAATAAAATCATTCCGTTCGAATATAAAATTAAAATATTCAACTCCTCAATAATGTCAGCATCAACTATGTGAACGGAAGCTAAACATGGTTTTCGGCCTGTCCTACGCGTTCAAAATTGCGTAAAACTAACCGCCCTTATAAATTAATTTAAAATTATAGGATTTCAGACAAGACTAGAAATAATGAGTAGTTAACATGTTATTGCTCCCGATGAAACAATTCAAGATTTCATTTAAAACTTTAATTTTAGGATCATCTAACTGGATAATTTAAAGTAAACTTGTGGGGAAAAAATTGTCACACCTGGATTAGACGGGGATCTGTTCACGACGACGTAGGCGGGGACGAGTTCGAAGCGTAGGACTCACGTGCCGGTGGCTGTTGTAGATGGGGCCATGCCCTGGGTCGCGGAGGTCCGAAATTACCGCCACCACCACCGACACTGTTCGGCGGGCTTCGTTCGTCCTCGTCGCGCTCATCGTCCGAGTTGGTCAGTCGAGGTTTTTTCTCGCCGATAAAACTGGAGTTGGAGGACCGCCGCTGAGAGGAGGGTGACAACTGTTGTTGTTGAAGATGGTGATGAGGGCGATGGTGATGCTGCTGGTGAGCATTGTGGTGTGGGTGTTCAGGCTCGGAGTCGGTCTCGTCAGAGCCGCCTGAGTCACCTGAATCTCCGACGCCGCCAGCACCACCGCCCTCTCTTTTTACACCGCCTCCTCCACCTTCGCCGCCGCCACCGCCACCTTCCGAATTGGCGGACTTACGGCGCTGATCACCCCATTTTCGTCGCGCTCGAAAATGTCTCGGTCGGTATTCGTTGTTCTTTCCGTCGCGAACGCATTTCGGACACTCCCACGAATTAGGCAAGTCCTCGTTCACTTGACCTTTCGAGTCTGGGCATATTTTTTCGACGCAGTCGGGGTGTATGATTTCATAGCACACGGAACATTCCATTAGAGACGATGGCGCATCCTGGAAAAGAACAAGAAACAAAATTATCTAACCGAGACAAATTAACACCCAGTTCCCTACAAAAAATTGCCTCTTTATGCTTTTGTAGAGCCCGGCCGCCTTAAGTATGCCAAGCAGGCCAATACTTACCCTCCAGGCTGGGAATATGTTCTTACTGAACGTAAGGCAGGCTGTGGTCCAAAGCTAGGCCACACTTTAAATGGTTCGTCTGAAAATCCGTTTATATTATCGGATTGTGGTCGAGAAACCACAAGAAACGCGGTTTCGTTCAATTCGAAATTTTGCACAAATCGTCCGTTTAGTGGGCGTTTTGATACTTCTTAAAAAAGTTATCCGACAGTCCGACACGCGCCGTGCGGACGTGGTTCGTGAGTCCTTCAGACTATGTCCAATTGAAAAAATGCAGCCGGTCCAGGACAAAACACGTCTAGAAAGGCTTCACCCTCTCTCAAATTTGGAGAAAGTAAGTGTTTCACAATGTCGTTGCGATCGATCGATTTTCTCTACTCCCGAATCGGCCAGCGAGCGCCTCGTCGAGGCTCTCCCCTTGACTTTAGGGCCTTCACCTGTGCGGCCCCTGAAATCGGGTCAATGCGGACAAAAACGCCGGGAACCCTAGCTCGTCTGATTGTAAATCCATTTCGCTTTTAGTATTCCTCGTATCTTTGACCCCAAGGTACGTATTTTCGTCCTTGTGGTACTGGTTTTTCGGTAAATTCGCCCTAAACCTTGTCAATTTGCACAATGATAATAGTAATAGTGATGAAATTCCTACCTTTGCCAACTTGTGAACAGGTAGAGCCAACTGTTGTCCCCAGCCGTCCAAACCACAAGCGCTACACGCCGCCGTCACCGGTAACATGGGTTGAAGACACTGACGCATGATGCACGTCTGTTTGGCCCGGCCCGAACCACCGAATTTCACCATGTCCTGACAGAAGACACACTCGCCACAATCACTCTGATGACAGGCAGCGCACTTTTTACACCGCGTTCGGCGTCGTCGTGGACCAGCTTTCGCCTTTGTTTTCGCGCCAAGCGATGGCCCTTTCGCATGATGGTGATGATGGTGGTGGTGGTGGCTCGAACTATGGTGGTGGTGATGATGGTGACCTCTTTCACGGTCGTGATGATGTCCAGAGCTGTGAACGCGCCGCACTTTCTGACCGTGACCGCTCAAACCGAAGGATTTCATCATGGGCAGTCGACGCTCGCCGTATTTAAAGTCCGGGTTGCACAGAACGGGGAAACCAGTGAAAGAGTATTCATTCATGTCATGCCTTAAAGCCAAAAAGTAAAAACAAATTTTCATATTTTTATTTTAAACTAACAGTTATTACCTGTGTTGTTCAACTAACGTTCGAACATCTTTAATGAGCGCCACCGGGTTCATAATCAACTCTGGGATGTTCTTTTTTGTATTGGGTAACGAGTGTAAGTAAGCGACGATCGCTTTAATGCCGTGAAGTTCAAGCGTCGTCAAATGAATGTGTTTCGTCGGTGGTTCGCACTCAGGTATATCGCGAATGTGCGAATGCCCGAGGAGAACGTGAACGTAGCGAACCAGTACGTACCAAAGCATTTCCGTGAAAAACGGATAGCGGAATTTCTGCGGGACTTTGGTCGTCTCCTCGGCGACGGCAACGCGTATCTGTTTGTCTATGCCGTAAGAGTGGAGGAAATTACCGCCGAAGACGAGCGAGTCTTTGGGAGTGTAAACGGCGTGAATCCAACCGGTGGGTATGAAAAAAGTGTTGCCTTCGACGAGAACGATCCGCGAACATCGCTCGACTGTGTCGCCGAAAAAAATGTCCTGCTGTTTCCCAGATAGAACCCACTGCTCGAACAGTTTAATGTTGTGCTCCGTGGGAGGAATCAGCCAAAAAACTTTGCTTCCCCGCAGAATATGGTACCTGAAACAAAAAATACAAAAAAAAAGAGAAGTGTTTAAACAATTACGCTTTTAAAAAATGAGACCCTCTGGCCATTTCTAAATCTGATATTTAACCCTATAAAAGTAACAGGAAAAAATGTCACGCATTAGCTCCATGGGTGGTAATTTAACCATCAGACACAACTGTTAGGAAACAAGACTGTTGAATGATTCCAACGAATCCAAAACCCGGTAATTTCACCCCCCTGAAACCATAACTTTAGCCATGAAACAGAAAATTGGGCACCAAACTGCTAATCATGCCCCACCTGCATTTTAACAAATTCAACCGTTCGTCATGTGACCGAGATGCTCCAGTATCTCACTCCAACAATCCAATACAGGATGACGGACGTAGAGGGAGGGGAGTGAAAACATTCAGCTTCTCGGTCGAATGCTACGAGGAGACTCCGAATTATCGTTTTAGGATAAATGGAGATTTATGGAAAATTTCGAGTGGATTTTTGGCGTAACAATAAAAACACTTAGAGCCCCTCTCCGCCTTGCATAATTCAATCGCAATTTTCTCTGTTTCTTGGCCCTGTGAAATCGGCTGTTGGGTAAAAAAATTGCATAGCTCCCAATAAATGATTTTGATCGTTATCGTGAACCGTAAATCACTGCAATTCGCAGTTGTGTGAGCGGTGCCACTCACAATCAGTTGCAATTTGGACGGGCACACTGCCTGGCCAGGCCTGCGCTATATCAATGATTTACTTTTCATTAGTCAGTTTATGTTCCATCTTTTCAGAGTACTGAACTCTACTGACTGGCTCCAGCAATCATCCAAACTATGCTGGGGCAAATTAACTGGCTAGAGTCAACTGGCGTCAGAAGCAGGCCTCGTAAAATCACACATTCAATTTCTGAACATTCTGTTTCCGGGGAATCGACAATATCCTTGTCACGAGCTTTGAAGGACTAAACAACCTGTTAATATACAAAAAAAGAACAAAAAAAAAGTTTTAAATGGTTACATTGTCAGTCTCTAGGCTGAGTAGCCAGTTTCCAGAGTGCAACTTCCGGCTCTCCATCATTCCTGATGGAGGGGGGGGGATGACTCTAACAGTGGCCGATATTCAATTTTTAGGGCTAAATCTATGGAAAATGTTTAGACAGACCGTAATAGGTAAATCACTGTGCTCCAGCAACTATTTCCTCAAAAATTAACGCCCCCCCCCATCAGGTTGGCTTACGATTAATTAGGTTCTTCTCCCATTAGCTAAACCTGGTGCTCAGGGCTCCAACCCAGTGGAAACACACACTGCACAACAAACAGTGAAATTCGAAAAGTGATCGTGTTTATACACGATGGAAGGTGGACCCATACAGTAATCTACATTTCTCAAGAGCCTCCTTGTACTTATGCCATAGAAAGCCAGCGCTTATTCCGGGAATAGTGACTTATTCCTACCGGCCAACACCAATAGGAGGGCTGTTTGGGTTGGGCGAAGGTAGAAAGGGTTTTTTCACTTTCTCTCTCTGATTACCCTTTTTCCGTAGACAAGATTTGTGACCTGAGTATTTTAAAAAAGAGAATTCCAGGTAGCTAAAAAGAACCTCACCAGACCGAAGAACCGCCGAAGTCGATGTGAAAATCCGTGTAGCAGCCTTTAACGGACATGAGACAGTACTTTTGAACTTTCGGGTAGTACATGTCGTCGATGACGTTTGTCGCTTCCGTTTGGGCGTCTTTCAAGTGTCGCGGCCAGACACAGTCGACCCAGTCAATCTGTCGAACTATGGACGGCGAGTGAACGTAGTTCTCCAGTTTGGTATGGGAAAATTCGAGGGATATGACGTTCAAGAGTTTGTCTTTGGCTGGCTCCTCGTAGTAGCGCTGCCACTCTTTCATGGACATTTCGAAATTTTTCTGCGTACTCACGTCCATAACGTCGAGCATTCGCCGGGAGCCAACACAGGTTCGAACGTCATTGACGGTGAAATTTTGGCTGGGCACGTGGAGACCGAGCCCTGTTTTATCTTTGAAGAGGAGCGGCGTGTTGAAACCGTGTCTCTGAAGGTATGTGATGGTGAAGTCCGACCCTTGCATTTCTTTCACGTAGGACGACGTGTAGCTGTCACTTTCAAGCTTCTCTTGAAGGCTGAACGACCTCTTACCTTCCAGTTCATCATCGCCGAGAGCCCAGTCGTCAACGTAGGCCTTTCTCTCCTTTCTGTCGCGAAGTTGACGCTTGGTGGAAGACGAACCTCCTCCCTCGTTGGACGACTCGATCGAACCGGGAGGACTCGAGCTCATCGCGGAACACGTTCACACTTTCTTTCAGTACACTTTTTTCAAGAATACGC
Source organism: Corythucha ciliata (assembly GCA_038030265.1). Classification (NCBI taxonomy): domain Eukaryota; kingdom Metazoa; phylum Arthropoda; class Insecta; order Hemiptera; family Tingidae; genus Corythucha; species Corythucha ciliata. The sequence continues at coordinate 4,066,485 of CM075939.1, forward strand.
GTCACGGCGTCACCTTCGACCGCTTTTCGGCAGTCGCGGGAGGTCAACGAGCGAAATCTCCGCTCACCTTCGCCATTAGAAACTGGTCTTCTGTCACGCTCACGAGACGTACAAGGATGGATGGACAGGGAAGTGAGTGACACGTAGGTGGGAGGTGTGAAGGGGTGGGTGTCTGCTACCAGGTTGGCCAATCTTTCTCTCTGCTTGGGCCGTCATGAGTAAGGGGCTGGTAGAGGAGGGCAATCAATGTAATCTGCTGAGATTAGGAGCGTGAAGCTGAAAAAAGTGTGATTCAAGTCAAAATAACTTCCTTTTAGTGTACTTTTTGTGTAACTTGTAGAAAATACCCGTTTTTATGACGCCAATTAAATAGATTGTCAAGCTAATAACTGCGTACAATGTCACACAGGCACGAGGATAAATCAGGTAAGGCCCTAAATTAAGTTCCTGCGCTTTCATTTGTTGTCCCTTCACCAGTCGTGATTTCTTGACAAAATATTTCACGTACCTATTTCTCCCTATCAAAACTATAATTATACCCTTAATTAGACACCGGTTCCTAAAGAATAATAACATGGGGCGAATCTCTCTCGACCTGTTTTTAAAAATCGCCAGTGTTTCTTCTCGCCTTGACCAGGAGGAGGAGTATCAAAGAAAACGTCGAGCGGCGGAAGTTGTGGTGTCAGCGCGAGCGGAAGAGGTGGAGACGGCAGCGGTGGACATCTTCACGCCTCGTCGGTTAGACTGGGGGAGAAAAGACCGGTACCGCCGCCGGCTCCCATCATATCTGGGTCGAAGTCATCGTCATCATCGGTTGGTGTTAAAAAACCAAAATTGGCTTTCAGCATTGGTAAAAAGCCTGAATTGTCAAATAATTCGCTCAAAAGGCCGCAGGTATGGCAATATTAGCACAATTTTAACACATCACCTTCAATTAAAAAAAATCGACAGGACGACAAATCACAAGGGCGAAGTGCACTGAGACAAGCCTTCAATTCCGACAGTGAAGAGGAAGAGGAAATTCCCAGGGAAGTCAGAATGAGGATGAGGAATTTTGGAAGGTAAGTTTTTGTGCACTAACATCACTTTTCCTCACCAAAGCCACCCGAAACGACTCGCAATGGTTATAGCTCGTCAAGTTAAACATGAACCTCGCCCTCGCGAGATGAGCCCTTTGCTTTGACTACTTTCCCATGGGACCACGGCTTGAAAAATACACCTTGATAAATTGATCTTTGAAACCACTTTGGTTATGGAAGTAGAGGGCGGAGGATTTTCAACTAATCAAATGAGAGAGCGCTGTCCATGGGTTCATGTTCTTCTTGACGGGCTATAAATGGGTCACCTAATGGCCCAATGTAACCTGTCCGTGTTTGAGCGTGCTGCCATATGATCACAGTCGAAAAAAAGGGTACTCAATTTGAAACATTTCTCACTGATTTACAGCATATTCTCCAGCTCCTTATGTGAGTGCTGTGGGAAAGAAAGTTCCCTAGAGCAAGAACGCGCTTTGCCTTACCGTGTTATTCCATAATCAATCCCGGCGCCCCATTATCTTTGTTAGGTTCCTCTCACAGCGATTCCACCAGCCCGGGGCATCGTGGGTCCTTGGTCTTGTTTCTGTGTCCCTGTAGGAGTCCGACCGGGCATGCAGCTTACACACTTGGGGTTGGGGGGGGGCCTACACCTGACAGCTACGGTTCACTTTTCTTGCCGCAAGCGACCTTCGTAAAGTGCGTATTACCCTCTCTCCCCCGTTTACGGCTTTCCAACCCTGCTCATTCAAGCCGCACAGCTAAATTATGGCTACATTTATGCACCAGTACAGCAATTTACATTCCCGTTGTAATTTCCAGTGAAGTCTGCAGACGCGTTAGACTTTATCCGGTGTCGCCCATCAACCATGGGCCACGAGGTTTTGTGGTTTTTCCTTTAACCAAAGATACCCGCGACGATCGGCTGGGGGGAGGGAAGGAGACCTGGGAACCAACGGCATCTTGATCACGGAAAATTTCTAATCCGCAGCTTTTGATTTTGTCAGCAACTCCCCCTCCCTCCAAAAAACTGCTTGCTTTGAACAAGATTTTAAACAAAATATCAAAAGTTAGTTTCTCTCTATCTTCTCTCTTTTCAGAGACACTCCGACTTCTTCCGGCCCCAACTCTTTTGGCAAGACGAAACAAGGATTTTGCGACGCCAAGCACATGTTCGAAAAGAAGTTGAGGGCGGCCGCGGAAAAAGTTACCAAATAAAATAAAAGGTCGACTTTAAATGAGATGCGGTGCGTTTCATCCTTTTAAATTTTGCGTTGTTTTTCTCAGTCTTTTTGACTTGTTCGTGAGTGTTTCTTAGCATATAAGACCACAATACTGTAAATATTCATGTTGAAATATTTCTTTCCAAAGCAATGTATTTGAAGATAAGTGCATTAGAAATGTTGGGTGGCATCCGTGGCGTTTATGCTCTCCTCACCCCTCTCTCCAAACATTTGAGGCATTCCTATGGTCTCAGCACTTCGCCAGAATTGAAGCTGCTGCAAGCAGTGAACAACTGTGGAATTCTGGATTGCTAAAACCTGGACAGTGCTCCCCCACCCCTAAATTCAAATCCTCCACAGAACAAGCGACAAAAGACTAATGTACGGTCACGTTCAGAATGCCGGACCCTCCACCCTAATGTCTAGTAAATTAAGGGAAGAAGAGAAAATTTAGGCTGTTGAAGCCTTGAAGGGCAATTTGATGTCGGGTAAGGAGAGCCCTGGAATTTGGCTGGCTCTAGACGTAGTCAGTCAATTGAGATAATGAATTCAATTTTTATCAGATAGCGAGAGTAAGCGTAATCTTTGCGCTTTGCGGCATGTTGCTTTAATTCATCCAAAACACTTATTATTCCAGCACTTCCGAGAGAACTCCGAAGGCATACAAATGAATGAGACAGAGATATAAGGCATGGGAAGCCTATGATGCCATCCTTCCGGGCAACAAAGTGACTCTACCGATTCGACCTATTCAAGAAGTGAAAAAATGGCAGAGTCATCAGGATCTGCTACTGGTAAGTACCGTCAAATCCATTTTAAGAAGAGAGATTAATAAGTATATAAGAAGAGCAACGTAATGTTTTGTGTTTACCTCCTCCCACCCCACAGGAAATCCTCGAAATAAGGTGGCGTTACAACCCGGCTACTCACTCGTGGGCTGGATACGTTTGGGCAACAGCGGAGTAGATCTAGCTGGCACCGGTGGAAAAATCAGAAGTGTCTCTAAAGAGGAGTTAGCCAAACATGGGACCAATGAGGACGCATGGATAGCCATTCGAGGTACTTGATTCGTCCGTACCAAAGAGACCAGGTGGACTGAGAGCAAATGGGGACGCTCGCCTTCTGTGAGGTAGAGGGGCGGGAGAGTGTTTCTCGGACGCGAAAAATAGGCCTAGCTCGGGAGTCAAGCCTCTACTCAGTGTTAGCTGAGTTCTCGTCAAAATCAGGAACGCACCAATCAACTCATGAAATGTCGATATAGCCCTCAACCTAACTGTAGGGGCCTAAAAACTGGTAATTTAGACTCAGGTCCCCCCATCCGGGGGGGGGGGATATCCATATCCATTTAAACAGCTGACATTTCACGCTAAATCGAATGCTACAGGACGTCTGGTCACTGTAGCCTATATGTGCACAACGAATTCAAATTAATCCTATCGTTCTATGGGTGGGGGCATGATTAGGTAAAGTGTACAACGTCACCCAATACTTGAAATTTCATCCCGGTGGTGTCGACGAGCTTATGCGTGGCGCTGGTACTGATGCCACTGAATTATTCAATCAAGTAAGCGGTCCCACTCCACCCTCGTCATTAATCTCCCGACCAGAAGTAACTCTCTCTAAGGGACTTGGTTCAGGTTCATCCGTGGGTCAATTATGAAGCTCTGCTGTCCAAATGTCTAATCGGTCCATTGACGGGTAACGGTGACGACCAAGAGGCAGCACGTATATTCGCCAATACCTTAACACTGTCTCCACCGTCGTCAATGCCTTCGACTCCTTCCCCACTTCCGAGCTACGTGAATAAAGTTGACTGGTACCAACAGAGCAATTTTGTTGTCATCGTCATTTACTTGGATCACTCAGTTACTAGGGTAGGTTGTGAATTTAGTTTGATGCAGGCAGTTATCCTAAAACGACATTTTATAGCTCCACATTAACAACAAAACCACCGGCGAGCTGTGGTGTCTGCTCAACGAAAATTGGATGGGCTGGAAGTTACACTCTGCGATTCAGTGGCCCCCAGAAATCACACTGTACTCCGAGAAAAAGGCGAGCTTTACAAATAAAATGATTTCTGACAGCACTAATGAAACTATTTCTATCAAGATTGAGGTCAAGTTGACCAAGGAAGGTGACTCCTGGTCCCAGCTCGAACAATTGACGGCCGTTTCAAAACCACCGCCTTCAAAAAGCGTCAAATTAACTGTTAAGTCCGTTCAACGCGTCAATCACGACGTTTTTATAATTGAAACTTCGTACGTGGAAAAAGTTTACGAGTTTGTGCCTCTTGGGTGGCATGTTCTAATCAAAGCCAACGTTAAAAGTAATTACGTAGTCAATTCAACTTCGAGGCCTAATTATTAAATTTGAATGGCAAACCCGCTAATAGATACGCCCGTAGAAAGAAATTACACTCCAATCAGCATTGGTCGTTCCTCGGATGTCACTTTTATGATTAAAGCTTACTCAGATGGACTTTTGAGTCCGTGGATTACTTCGAGAAAAGTAATTTTTCCGGGGTGAGGGGGGTGGGTCAGAAACCGGAGTTAAAATATTCGGTCCATTTTCTGTATTGCAGGCCAATGATGTCTTGACAATCAGCCAACCTATCGGCTCCTTCGCTGTTTCAAAACTACACAGCGTGAGTCATCTCGCCCTTATTGCTGCCGGCGTGGGCTTCACTCCGATGAATCGCATTATACAATGGGCTCTACATTCTACGAAGTACTTAACTCTTTATCTCCTCACTCTCTTCTTTCCAACAATTTTTTTGCCCACCCGGCTACTACGAACCTGATGCGCACTATGCACACCACAATTTCCATGTCTAATGCACCGATTCAGGGATCAAAGACAAGTGATCCGGGGGGCGGGGAACCACTATAATGGACAAAGCACAAGAAGACAGTCCCTCTTCCCTTGTGACCGTTTCATGTACGCTAAGACTAACTCACATGGTAACTGTGCTGCCACCTCCAATCCAAGCCCAGCGAACTGGCGATTACGGGAACAGGCCAACTGCACCTAGATGGGAGTGCCATTAAGACTTATGGGACTGGACAGATTGGTCCACTCCTACACAGTTTTCTGTATGGAAACGCCCTTCCAGGTTGACCGGTATCTCTATGAGCTATGATCGGCGGAGACTGTAACTAAAAATACCTGTGTGGGTAGATACCCCCCCTTAAATGTCAGAACGTGAAATTTTAATTTTCGCGATCAAATTGTCAGTTTATTCGTTTAATTGCGTCGAAAGAAGCTAAATTGAATTTCCTGAGATTTGGTTAACCCTTTTCCTAGTATTTTAAAACATAAGTGCTGCAAATTTTAAAAATGCGACACTTTCAGGATAATAGTCAAACTATTGTTTTTCAACAAAACTGAGAAAGATATCTTCTGGAAAAAAGAACTATCGCTACTAATGAGCACCAATTCGCGGTTTACCGTCGAGCACGTCCTGTCCAACGCTGACACCACTTGGAAGGGGAAAAAAGGCTACGTGACCCTTCAATTACTCCAAGACGTTTTGCCCGATTTCTCCAAGGCTGAGACCAAACCTTACTACACGTGTGTCTGCGGGCCCATACCTTTTACACAGCTGACGGAAAGGTGAGTGAGGATCCGTAATAAACCAAAAGTTTATAGCCTAATGCTCATATTTTTAGGTACCTGCAATCAATGGGGTATACCTCTGATAATTACTTCTGTTTTAAATAGATCGTTTGGTTTAAAGATCGAGTCAATTTCCGTTGTTGATTGACATAATCTATTTTTTATATCGCTAAATTGTCTCTCAGCGCCATTTTAAATTATAGTTTAACTTGAGGAAAGAATCTGTGATTTGCAATAGTTCTTAAAATGACTGAACCAAGTTAACGAACCCTATCACCCACTCACCCTTATACATTAAGGTCAATCTCTTATTGTACAGTATTGAAACGCACTGATGCATTTCTTTAGCCAGGGGCCATAATGCAAATTATTAAGCCATTCATAATGTCGTGGAAATAAAGTTGGGAATAAGTACTACACTGTTTTGACATGAACATTCCTCCTCCCACGCTTAGGATCATAACAATAATACTTTACTTAATGCTAGACCTACCTTTAATCACTCTTCTCGGCGGCTATTAGAGTGTTTTTCATGAGCATGGCAACTGTCAAAGGGCCGACCCCACCCGGAACTGGCGTTATCCAACCGGCTTTCTCTACAACTTCTGCACACACCCAAAAACGACTTGTTATAGGCGTCTTGAAGCGGAATAAAATTCCCATAATGATGATACCTTCAAAAGCGACATCACCCACTAATTTGTGCTTTTTTGTGGACTCGTCGAAAATTCGGGTGATGCCGACGTCCACGACGACGGCGCCTGGTTTGACCATGTCACCGGTTACTAGTCGTGGTACGCCTAAAAATTAAAATGAATTTTTAAGAATGAATAATTTATGGGTTGTGGAGGGAATAAGCTTACCGGCAGCTGAAATGATGAAGTCGGAAGACTGGCAAAGGCGGGTCAATGTTTCGTGTTTTGTGTGCCGATGACAAATAGTTGTAGTCATGTTCAACCCAGGGCAATTTGCTGTACAAAAAAAAAATTAAAAAAAATGCTAACCTCAAACAAACAAAAATGAAAGAATGCTGATTGTTTCACCTGCTCTGGTCGAAGAATGAAGCATGAGGGCAATTGGCAATCCGACATGTTTCGACCGTCCAATGACTACAGCGTGTCTCCCCTCAGTTACTAAGCCTTCGCAAAAGCAAAAGTCACGATTTTCAATCAAAGGACAGGGAAATCGAAGGGGTAACTAACCTGTAGAAGTAACGATGTGATGAACAGCCTGAGCTGTGCACGGTAAAAACGAGGAATGGTTCAAACAAAGATCGCCTAGAGAGTTACTCGTAAACCCGTCGACGTCTTTTTTAGGAAGAATACAATTTTGTACCAAATCTTCCGATAAATGCTTAAATAACGGTAACTGGAAATAATTTTCCAATTAAACCGGCTCTACTGAAATTTCGAAAGGGGGGGGGGCGGTCCAACCTGAACTAGAATTCCGTCAACGTTGGTATCTTCGTTCAGGTCTTCAATCACCCGCTTGAGATCGTCGTTTTGAATGTCCGTCGAAAGTTCTATCAACCGGCTTCTGATACCTAAAAAATAAAAAAATACGGGAACATGGAAGTAAAATGCTAAATTAAAAAATCAAAAAAGTAACAATAATCGCAACGAAGTGCTTACCAACGGTTTTGCAAGCCTTCAACTTGATTTTAACGTACGATTTGGTCGAAGGGTCATTACCGGCGACAACGGCCACCAACTGAGGCGGTGGGCGGTTCAGAGTGGCCACACGTTGTTTGACTTCATCGAAGACTTTTTCGGCGAGGGATTTTCCGTCGATAACCGTACATTGACATCTTCTGAAACGTTTCGACAATGGAAATATTTTAGGCAGAAGAGGATGACAACTCTGCAATTCTGTCTTTTAGTAACACAGGTCAAATGGGTCTACTACCCAGCGAGCTTCATTCTCGGCAATTTCAGCCGTGAGCGGTCGCCAGGTCTCACCCATTCTAACTAGAGGGACTGTATCACCGGATGTTGGTAGCCGTAGCCCCAAATTCTTCATGCAATGTTTTCGAGAATGCAGATCCTTAGGCCTTCTAGGAATAATGTAGACACGACTCACTTGACTTGGAATCATAAAATTCACAATTCTGAGTTTTCGAGCCCCAATGAGCCGCATATGACTCGAAAGAACGGAAAATTACGCCGAACGTACTGAGGAGCACGACACTCAAGCATTGTACCACAAGTTGTGTTCGTGAACGCTGTTCTTTCCACTAAAGCTATAAATCAAGCGTCTTAATTACCTGAAATTTTCGATAAAATGACGACGTATAAGCAACACGGCTGGATTCTGCATAATTTCCCAGAGAAAAAAGCCGGCGTGTTCCTAGACAGTTGTATTATCTTGGAATCACTTCGATTACAGTCTTCAGTCAGTAACAGTCTTGAAGCAATAACCTTCCACCATCATGCGTCTTATCTCTGGAAGTCATAAAAACAGAAATTTTGTGTAATGGTTTTGTTAATTTTGTAGTTTTTGTAAAGTTTTTCAGTTATTTTAACTCGTAATTTCTTTTCGGACATTTGGCTAGCACTTAGCGTGCGCTATGCGAAGTTGCATGAGCGGTAGAAACGATGGTAAGGCGTGCTCGTAGTTTTTCCTTGTTCTTTTCAGTCAGTTCCGGCAATTAAAAACCTGGCAGCCCATTTAACTATCTGATTTTCAAAGGGAGGGGTCTAAGCGTCGAAATATTTGGGCAATCTGTTTGGCATTAAATCGTCTGAATGCAGAACAAGGCGGTTGTTTGAACGTTTTAGATGTCGAAGTGGTGTAGTAACTGATGTTATTTTCTTGTTGTAGTCTTTCGAGCATGATGAAGAGGACCAATTCAGTCAGAGTTACGAAGATAGAAAGGAATTTACGTATGGTCGAAGTAACGACAATGAGTTTGCCAATGAGGAGTCGAGGTCGTTGTCGCCGCTTCAGGACAAGCCTCGAATACTGCTGATGGGATTGAGGCGAAGCGGGAAGTCGTCAATCGAAAAGGTCGTGTTTCAAAAGATGTCGCCAAATGAAACTCTGTTCTTGGAGAGCACAAATAAAACCGTCAAAGAGGACGTGGCGAATTCGTCGTTCGTTCAGTTTCAAATTTGGGACTTTCCTGGGCAAATCGACTTATTTGACAATGCCATCGATTTTGAAGGGATTTTCGGCGGTTGTGGTGCTTTGGTTTTCGTCATCGACGCTCAAGTAAACGCTCCTATGCCGTTACCCTTTTATGTTTACTTCATTCACGGTTCTCCCCTCTCCACCCCTTCAAAGGACGATTTCATGGAAGCCCTGAACAAGCTGAACGCGACAATAACCCGAGCGTATAAAATCAATCCAGACATTCTGTTCGAAACGTTCATACACAAAGTGGACGGTCTCAACGAGGACACCAAAATGGAAACGCAGCGGGACATTCAACAAAGGGCGAACGATGATCTTCGCGACGCTGGCCTCGACAATATCCGACTGAGTTTTCACTTGACGTCCATCTATGATCACAGTATATTTGAAGCTTTCAGCAAGGTGGTCCAAAAGTTAATTCCACAGTTCCCAGCGCTGGAGAACCTTCTGAATATTCTGATATCGGTAAGTCGGGTCGTCTGTATTCGAACGAAGACTCGAATGCACTATTTCACCCGTCGGAACCCAACCTTATGAACACGTTTCCATCTTTGGGATAGGTGAAGTCATTTAGAAAGCATGGAGGTCCCTCTTAGAAACCCCCACTTTCTAAGAGGTCCATTAAGTTTTTCTGCGACCATGAGATATTTTCAAAAACGAAAAAGATTCGGTTGGGACTTTGCTTGTACCGTCGCCGGAACCGTTTGGAACGCAGTATTTACCTGGTTTTCCGAAATCTAAATTGCGCAGTACAAGTTAATGGAAATTGTTGCAGGGTCGTAAAATTTCATAAAACGCCCAAATTCTTGACTAATAGGCTTTGCACCCCATTTTACCGTCAAACATCATTTTGGAACACCCGGGAAATACCCAAAAAGAGGGGGGTAAAGGCGCAGAACAACTTAATGAAATTTTGGCTAAAGTTCCTTAAAGTTTAGGCCCCACCCACGTGAAGAGGATCTACACGCCATCTACGGGAGGAACAAAGAATCAATTTGGTGCCATTCGGTGCTTTGTACAAAGCAGCCTCAAGTACCGTAAACAAAAAACTGGGGACTGCGCTTTTTGGGCGGTTTTGACGGTACAATGGGGTACAAAGCCCATTAGTCATGAATTATGGCAATTCCAAAGAGATACTTCATGTCTCTCCACAGTTTATTCCGCTTTACCGGAATCGATTTTCTACCCTTACCGGGTCATCTTCAGCGGTACAATATTTCCACAAAAGAATCAAAATTTAAACATTCATCGTGCGGGTACACACTAGTCAAAATCACTGTAAAACAACTATTGTACCTCTGAAAATGACCTGGTAGGGGCAGAAAATCGATTCCGGTGAAGAGGAATAAACTGTCGAGAGACGAAGTATTGCTTTGGAATCACCCTTCGTACTCCACTACAACATGGCCTTTCAAACATCATGAATTATGGCGTTTAATGAAATTTTACCACCCTGCAAAATTTTCCATTAACTTGTACTGCGCCAACCAGGTGCGAAAACCAGGTGAATATTGCGTTCCAAACGGTTCCAGTGACGGTACAAGCAAAGTCCCAACCGAATCTTTTTCGTTTTTGAAAATATCTCATGGCCGCAGACAAGTTAATGAACCTATTTCTAGGGCAAGTCTTCTAGAATCACTCCTGTGAAAATTCTGCTCCATATAATGAGCCCACAACCTGTTTTCGATAGGAAGCAAGGGCTCCGACATCTCCCAAGTGCGCTTCATCGGGGGTGGGCGCATCGACGAACTAATTAATTGTTCCAAGTTTTGATCGTTTTATACGTTTTCACACAGAATTCTGGGATTGAAAAGGCGTTTCTATTCGACGTTGTATCCAAGATATACGTCGCTACGGACTCATCGCCGGTCGACATGCAGAGTTATGAACTCTGCTGCGATATGATAGACGTAGTCATCGACATATCTAATATATACGGGTACGTAGAATGAAAAATGGGAGGGGGGCAGCCATGTTAATTTTCGTCGATCATTTGTTTTTTTTTTCTATAGAATAAAAGATGAGTCTGAGTACGGGGCGTTCGATCATCAAAGTTCTAGTTTGATTAAACTTAACAATGGCACCGTACTGTACCTGAGGGAGGTGAATAAATTCCTAGCTCTTGTGTGTATACTCAGGGAGGATAATTTCGACAAACAAGGTAACAACATGCTGAATGCCGCGTTTAAACATTTTACCCACATTTGCAAATCATTCATTCAGGCGTCATCGACTACAATTTTCTTTGCTTCAGAGAAGCAATTCAACAAGTGTTTCAAGTCGGTAAAATCATGAACTACGATAATCAAATTGAGGGCTAACGATTAATTTTTGTCTCTTGTTTTGATTTTTCGCCCCTGCGTTTACCGTTCTGTGTTCCGTTAGGTTATTTTTGTTCACCGAAATATTTATTAAGTTGGATAAAAAAAAAACATAAAAATTATGGCGTTTTCTTAGGCAAGGACCTTACACGTAACTTTGAGAAAATTTCTACCTGTTTTTTAGTGTTCTTCTCGATATTCTGAAGCAGGGAAATTATTTGGGAGTCCCGCTCGCATCTCGCCTTATTTTCAAGTTGTTGATGCTTGGTGTACTCGACAAACCATTTTGGTGGATCGTCGTTGCTTCTTTTGCGGGGAGCGAAATCGATTTCCAAGTCTTCCGCCGAATCGGATGCTCCACTGTCTGAAGGTAGTAAAACGTTAATCCCGGAATTATGGGCAGGACATTAATCAAGTGGAATACCCGATAATGTGGACGTTACACTAAGGGCAGTGTGGGATGACTGTGTTTCTTCAATGTCAGACGAATCAGATTCAACAGTTTGTGTATTTAACGGTTGAAGGGTTATGGAACGCTCATTTGGAGAGTTGGTTGCACCCAGTAGGCGCGCCATTGAACTTTTGACCGATTGTTGTAGTTTTGTACGAGGGCTCGGCGGTGAGCCGTTGACACACTGCACCAGCATGACAGGCTTGCTACGTGGCACCACTGGACTGGAACCCTCACAATCTTCTTTCAGAATTAGCTTCTTGGCGTTTTCATCGCTGGTCTTCAGTCGCATGTGAACGATAGGGGTAGTCTTGAGCTCACTCTCCGGCCTTAGGACCAACCCACGAATCTTGGCCCCACAGGGAGCGTTGCTATCCTTGAAATGTCGATCAATTTCGTCGAAGTAGGGCCAGGTAATGTCATCTTTTCTTTTTTTCGCCCGTTCCTTCAGTTCTTCGTACCTTTTTACTAAATAACGGAATCTCAAATAGCAGGATGCTCCTCTAGAATCAGGGAAACCGCTACGATGCATTTCTTCGGCTATCGCAGTCCAAATTAAAGGATTTTTGTCCAGCATTTTCGCCGATTTCCGATGCAAAGCCCATTGTTCTATGAGACACATAGTCTTCTTTTTGGTCCAACCTGCGGGACGACAGTTGAATGAGTCACCAAATCTGCGACGCTAAACTAAAAAAATTACCATTTCCGACACCACCTTGGTCTGCGAGTGAGATTGTTGAATCCTCCTCTTGCTCACAGACTGGACCTTCCCGGTTCGATTTGGGTAAGCGTATAGTAGGGACGGCCGAATCTTCTAGAACAAACCTTGAACCTGTAATAGACGCTTATTATTCACAGTTCTGATGGACTTTACATAACTACGAAAGAATTCCCCACCGACTGTTTTAACACGTTTTGTTTCGAAATGATGCGAGCACACTCGATCCTCGTCCGTTGCTTCAGCACCGCCCAACAATCTTATTTCCCAAAGGCGTCGACGACTGACGACGGCACCACCATTAGTCACGCTCGGGACGAATGAATTTTCATTCCGGTCGGGAAATTTGAAGAAACGTCGAGTGCCTGACGATATTTTGTCGCACCCGTCAACGCAACACCGTCGTCTTTTGACAGTGGCACCGTCGTTCAACTGCTGTGTTGACCATGGTCTATTCTTGTCGAGAGGAGTGCATTGAATCTTGTGATACTTAGCGGGAGGATTGCGGGACGCCAGTTGGGGTGTTTGAAGCTTCTGTCTAAAGCAATAAAATGAATTTCCTGAGTGACAAAAAAACAAAGTAATAAAAAATACCGTACATTAGGCCGTCCATAGCTGGCGACTCCGTCTGTTCATTCGTATCCATCGACAAAATCTCCTCTTCTTTACTCATGATATCGTTAACGAGTTTCTCCAAGATATCCATCGCGATTCGAACTCTCACGCTTCATTGAATCCTCCAACAGTTCAAAAACTTTCAATAGGCTCACGATAAACTAATAAAAACCCTAAAATTGAGGGGTAGATCGCACTCGAAATTTGGACAAGACACAAACTCGCACAGAAATGACAGAATGTTTAACTCCGTGTAAGGTTATGTTAACAAATGCATACCGCCAATGGCTGCGTGGTGCCACTTGCTCGCGCCGGTTCTCCTGCCTGTGAATATATAATTTGCGTACAAATTAACCAATTAATTAGTGCCGGATTGTTCTTTGATGTTTCAATACGAAAAGCTTCGAATGCCGCAGTTAAAAAAGTAAGCCTACTGTCTTTGATTAAAATTACTCTTCATTTCATTTTACTGCTTACTCGACCATTGCTGGGGGTGCCGAGCCAGTGTAATAACTTTATCTATTTGCCACGATTTTTTTTATTTTCGGCGTAAATCAAAGGTTTTTACTAAGTCAGGCTGCTCTCTTCGCATTTCCTTGAAAGCTGGACAAGCCTCCTTGTTTGCTTCTTGCGAGCGTAAGGCCCGACTGCGGAGTGCGGACTGATCATATTGGCCGGCGCCGGGGGAAGGATATTGACAGATCCAAGCACGATCCAAGGGACGAAATTACCGAATGTTTTTCGGCGTACTGATACTAGGTAAAGGCTCTAGCTGGATAAGATTCTTTGAGTAAACTGGGAAAATATCAGGATATTTTTTAAAGTGTCAGTTTTTGACAACTGTTCAAAGCTAGACTACATCTGCTATGGTGCTCCCAGCGCCTGGCAAATTCCTCTAAAACTGGATGAAGTAACTTAGTTTAATACTTCATGCTTATTTTACTCCTGTCCTTCGCAATGTTTTGAGAAAAATCCATTGTTATACCAAAAAATAGGCAATTAGGCCCATTTTGAGGGCCTAAAAGAAGATACGAAAGCTATTCCAAGAATTGTTTTTCAGCTTATTCCACTTTTATTTGTCTTTCCTCGTAGATTAGCATAGGAAAAGTGAATTAAGCTGAAAAACAAGTGTAGGCACTCAAAATGGGCCTAATTCTTATCAAAAAATTGCGAAGGACAGGAGTAAAATAAGCATGAAGTATTAAACTAAGTTACTTCATACAGTTTTCGAGGAATTTGCCAGGCGCTGGGAGCACCATAGCTGATGTAGTCTAGCTTTGAACAGTTGTCAAAAACTGACATTTTAAAAAATATCCTGATATTTTCCCAGTTTACTCAAAGAATCTTTCGCTATCATTAGACAAATTGTCTTTTTATCCTACTCGATGTGAAAACGCGTGCTTTCATGACTCGCAACTGTCATGAAAATACGATTTTCATGTCTAGGCATGAAAATGTTTGCCAAAATTTGTCACCAAGATGCGCTTCGGATAGGTATAGCATTTCGTTTCCTATTCTTGCAGGGGGTTTTCTCGTTGCCACGAAACACACCTCTCCACACCGACCGACTTTCCGACTCACTGAAGCGTTGTCGCTTGTCTAGATGCACTTTTATTTTGTATTTTTTCAAGTACAGATGGGCAAACGTTTTCTTTTTATTCCACCATCCAGTTTTAGGCCCGTTCACAAGCTCTATGTTTACGTTTTGTGGAGTCTATGCAACTAAACAAATTTATTCCCTCGAAAAATGAAGCATTTTGATAGGTTGCGTAGACACCACACAACGAAAACATAGAGCTTGTGAACGGGCCTTAAACTCAATACTAATTTATTAATTTTTCCCCCTTCTTTCGTAGGATAAAAAAAGTTTAGGATTTACCCAGATTCTTGTGTCTATATTGACTGGTCTACCTCGCAAACCGGAAAAATTATAAAATAACGTGTGCTTCTAAGATTCTACAGTTTGTGAGGAAGGTTGTAGTCGAGATAATTTTTAGGAACGACTTAGGCCCGTATTTATGAACGTTTTTTGAAGCTTCCTTGAGTCAAGGAACCGTTAAGAACGGTTTTTATCACAATGACAACATCTGCTCTAACGAATGTCAATCATCCCACTATAAATATAGTCCAGTAAATGAGTGTTCAAAAAGGTGGTCTAGAGGGAATGAGCGAAAGCAGAAATTTCGACTCCGGAACCATGTTTGGACTACCTAGGAGGTGAGCCCGAGTGGGGGGAACACAAAGAAGGTACCATTTTTAGGATTTTCACTGATATCTCGAAAACAGAGCATCGTAGGCAAAACATTTGTGATCACCAATTAAAGCTGACATAAATATCAGAAACGTTTGGCATATGCATGTTTCACAAATTCCTAACCGTTCTCAAAATACATGCCCCGCAAAAGTAAAAATGTCCGAAAAAAAAATTTTATTCCACGTTTTCCGTTGAACATTCTTTTATATCGTCTAAACCGTTTATCATAGGAGAAAGCCCTCAGGAAGGAAGTTTTAGAGGATTTAATTATCTTTGGAAATTGTAGAAACATCAACAAATATACAGGGTGTTCGAAAATTCGATGCACAGCCGAAAACTGGTCATAGTACAGCTGATTTGTGGTCGAAATTACTGAATTCACTTTTCCGGAATTCAGCTTGGTTTTCCAGTTATTCCACCATCTTTAATTTTTCTGTGGGGCTATATTTTTGTTGAAATACTTGCTCCCGGCCGCTCTAGAATCAATTCTAGCTCAAAACTGATTGGGTCATTCGAAAGAGCGCACAATTTTCTTCAACATGACTGTATTGTATTATGAATTTGGTCATTTCCTCAGGGCGCTAAAGCTGCTTGAAAGTGACGTTTTTTTATCTTTGTATCTTTCCCATGTTTTTCAGCTGCGATTTTCTCCACTCCTTAAAGGAAAATATTTTTTTGGGTTTATTGGAAAAACTTCCTCATTTTGTCAGCTTTTAAATGGAGTGCAATAGTCTCGGGATTTTACAAGTATTCGTGAAGAAGTAGCTGTTTGAATAGTAAAAACCGATGGGCTTTGATGAGGAAAGAGAGATCGTTTTTGGATTAGAAGTATGTTTTAAAGCCAGAGTTGGTGAGGGGAGAGGCAGGGCCTCTCAGAATGTCTGAATGTGAGCTAATAAATTACAAGAACAGCATAGATAATATACGTAATAATTGAAAAAACAGCCAATGTTTAAGGAAAAAGTGATTAGGAATGAGGAATCAGCTAAAAGTACGAAGTGCCATTCGTTGTGTAAAGGGCGACCATTCATCTACAACCAAATGTTCCTCCTTATGTGTAGACCGACATCAGCCATTCGGCGCAGCCTTCGTAAAACAGAATTTGGATGAGTTTTTAGCAGTAACGCAGAAATACTTTCACTGATCTCTCAACGGATATAAAACGTCCTCAATCCGCTCAAAAAGAGCCGTACCGCAAATACTCGGTGTATAGGAATCTACCGATGAGGAATGAGTCGTGAATGATTTTCTGCTCGTCATAACTCGACTTTTTAGGTTAAGGAGATATCTGAGAGATCACCCCGATGAGGGATTTAAAATTGCTGAAGTTCCCATGGCCCATGACGAAGGTAACTCATTACATTACCAACACCAGTTTCGAGTGAGTGTGCTTATAAGAATGATGAAAATGCAACTTCTTAGGCATTTCATTTTTCGCGATTGTTTCAACGATTACGTCTTCTTGTAATGCACAAAAACGTCGCCAAATTCCTGGTTGATGTCCCTTTTCGCGCAAGGAGAACATTTGGCTCAATCAGTTATCGTTCCCCTCATTCATTACCCATCAATAATTCCGAATATCGGCTGTTTTTTCAATTACTATCAATATTATCTTTGCTATTCTTGTACTTTTTGTATTTATTAGCTTCCATTCAGACACTCCGAGAGGTCTTTGTCTCTCACCTCACCAACTCTGGCTTCAAAACATACTTCTCCTCTAAAAAAGTGCTGTTATTCTTCACAAAGCCCATCGGTTTTTACTCTTCAAACAGCTACTTCTTGCGAATACGTGTAAAATCCCGAGGCTATTGCACTCCATTTAAAAGCTAACAAAATGAGGAAGTTTTTCCAATAAACCCAAAAAAATATTTTCCTTTAAGGAGTGGGAGAAAATCGCAGCTGAAAAACATGGGTAAGATACAAAGATGAAAAAATATCACTTTCAAGCAGCGTTAGTACCATGAAAAAATGGCAAAATTCATAATACAATACAGTAATTTTGAAGAAAATTGGGCGCTCTTTCGAATGACCCAATTAGTTTTGAGCTAGAATTTATTCTAGAGCGGCCGGGAGCAAGTATTTCAAAAAAAATATAGCCCCGCGAAAAAATTAAAGATGGTGGAATAACTCGAAAACCAAGCTGAATTCCGGAAAAGTGAATTTAGTAATTTCGACCACAAATCTGCTGTACTATGACCAGTTTTCGGTTGAGCACCGAATTTTCGAACACCCTGTATATTGAACAGGTCAAAAGTTACACGAGTTTTAAAAATGTTGGCCAATTTCAACTTTTTTGGTTGAACTGTTGTGAAACTTCAAGAATGGTATAAATTTTCTCAATAGGCAAGTTGAGAGATAGGTGTGGAAAGGAAAACACCTGTAGTGTGAATACAAACTGCTTTACCAGCTCAGGAATGGGAAACAGGTTGCTTTTTAAGCTGGTACGGTGCAAACAAGATGGATACCTCCCTCAACACCCATAGTCTCTAATGCTTCCTAAAGTTTGGGTCGATCATAAAACCTGGCATTTCATCCCTCCTACTAACCGAGGGAGTCACCCAGGAGCAAAACTTCCAGGTTTCCGGCCTCAAATTTCGTTTGGAAATGCATTGAGCCCTAAAACTGGGGACGGGATCAGAACAGCAACAGCCACCTTGCTCCCATTCAAACCAAGCAACCAGCTCCACTGCACCGGTATACTATACCCTCAAGCTTATATTATTTCGTCGGTGTATTACCGACCGAATTAGTGGAAAATTTGGATGCAGGAAGGCAACGATGCCATGCTTCAACATCTGCGAAGCTTCTACGGGAGCTGCGTCTATAGGAACAACTTAACGTTCAGGAAAAGGGCGATGATGATGATGACACGGATACAGTTTTAGTGCCATCGCCTCAAGAGACTAGTGACCTGGACGAACAACGGGTTTAAATCTTCCTCCCCTCATAATTGTAGTGGTTTATTATTTGAATTAATCTGATATGTTCAGACTTTTCATATACCTACTAAAATTACGTTCAGCCTTAGCAGAACATAAATATACGTATATGATACGGTGAAAGACCGACGGCTGGTAAATCTTAGCGTTTACCAGTGAATCCTAGCGTTCACCAGCGCCGTTCGTTTAAGTTCAAATGATTCATGAAATTCGGACTTAGGCCCGGGCCGAGCAGATGGGCTTGAAGTTCTGTTCTCTACGCTGAGCTTAGGAGCTTAAACTCCAATCCGAATTTTTGGTATTTTGAATACAAAATCGTTTAAACCCAAAGTAACGCTTAAACAGACCTAATAACCCTCCTTATACCCCTAGAAATACAAGAATAGTAAATTCTGAAATTCCTGGAATATAGTAACATCATCGGACTTTTACTAGACAGTTTTGGTACGTAATCCCCGTGCGGCGTTGGTCCACTGTTCGACTACGCAAGCCCTCCCACCCAATCAAGTTTCCCACGGCTCATCACCCCTTAAAATGAACTGATAAAAGGCAGAGAAGTTTAACAGGAATGTACATTGCGTGTATGAGGGGGGGCAGTACATAAAACTACACTGTTCATGTTGATTGTCTACAGTTGAAGGCTTCAGGAGAGAAATGTCTACAGAAAATAATGGATTGGAAACAGTTCAACCAAAAAAGTTGAAATTGGCCAACATTTTTAAAACTCGTATAACTTTTGACCTGTTCAATATATATTTGTTTATGTTTTTACAATTTCCAAAGATAATTAAATCCTCTAAAACTTCCTTCCTGAGGGCTTTCTTCTATGATAAACGGTTTAGACGATATGAAAGAATGTTCAACGGAAAACGTGGAATAAAAAAATTTTTTTTCGGACATTTTTACTTTTGCGGGGCATGTATTTTGAGAACGGTTAGGAATTAGTGAAACATGCATATGACAAAAGTTTCTGATATTTCTGTCAGCTTTAATTGGTGATCAGAAAAGTTTTGCCAACGATGCTCTGTTTTCGAGATATCCGTGAAAATCCTAAAAATGGTACCTTCTTTGTGCTCCCCCCACTCGGGCTCATCTCCTAGGGGTGGGGACTTTTAGTTTGTTTTCCTCCTAACTAGTCCAAACATGGTTCCGGAGTCGAAATTTCTGCTTTCGCTCATTCCTTCTAGAATCATTCGTTGACTGGACTAATACCCATTTTTGTCTAATCTTATGTATTCATGAGCTACGAGTTATCAAATATATACATATATGTAACATTACTCATACTAACTTTTACATTTACATCCCAAAACTCAACAAATTTTATTAGGGTGTTTTATCGTTGGGTTGTCGGACAGTTGCCGCAATCTAATGGCAATACTGGCCAATTCATAAGGGTTGAAGATCATTTGTTAAGTGGAGTTCATTTTGGCTGGCATTGCCTTTCTTAAAGTTTTTCTTTTTTCTCGTTTTTTAAAGTTTTTAGTTTCATAAATGGGTCATTTTAGTGCATTTCATTCAAAAAACGCACTATTGGTCTCGCCCTGATGGTCGCACATATGGGTTGTGATACATTTTTTTCACGTTTCAGAACCCCTAGAACACGAATCCGAGGTCGGTTCGATTTGCTATATATATAGCCCCTCGCTTGTTAGCACGATCACGGTCGCAATTTTTTACTTAGGGCAACCAAATTTGGTATAAAAATCAATAGCGTGAATATCTCGGACGAGTTCGTGATCCAGATAAATCGGTCCACGGGAACGGTGTGAAAGTGGGGTTTGAATTAGTTGAAAATTCGCTACCGCACAGCTGTTGCTGGAATTGCCCCCAAAATTGACTCGAGTAATGAAAAATGAACGCGCTTTCGTATGAGACCCTAGTGAACCAAATCCGTTTATATGGCAGGGGAGTTCTCGGCGGAGGGGAGCTATTAAATTAACGCTATGCCTTACTGGACCACCCAATTACCAAAAAATTTCATTGACATTGTATTCTGAGCAGTCTCTTTTTATTTGATTTTGCCTACAGCTTAATACATCTTGAGTAAAAAATCCTGAGGTGTGCCAAAAAGGGAGAAACAACAAATAATAAAAATTGTTTCGGATTCGAACCCAGGCACTCCGCAATGGTGAAAAATTGTGACATACCATTTAACGTAATGTAACTTATCTGAAAATTAATGTATAATCTGAAAAGTTTTTCGGAAATGTAGAATGCCACTGAATTACATATAGTAGTAGAATTTCCAACAATTCATACTTATAGTTTGCATTGATTAACAGAAGGAACAGCGATAATATTGGTCCAAGTACCAGCGGCGTTGCGCCAATCTCTTATTTCGTTATACACGTGTATGTATCAGTATTGTTGCTTTGAAATGAATTTCGATTTGTTTTTTACTAACGCAAATCACAACGCAGACATGGTAATAATTACCAAAATTATAATTTTGGACCCTTCAGAGGATGAAGAAGAGGAAGAGGATGGAGAGGAGGGCGAGCAGGAAGAGGAGGAAAAGGAGGTGGAAGAGGAGCTTGGAGACACGGAGGGGGAAGGGGTGGAAAAAGGGGTGGGGTTTAACCGTTATTTTTCAATAATTTTAGTTTTATTAAAATTATAAATTTAAACATTTTGAAATTTCATATACTTTTGTTCTTTGCTGAGTTTTGATTATGTATTTTTTTTCAACGCAAGATGCTTCGTTGTAACCATGCACCACCAGCTATGCCTACACTAGAACGCTTTCACCTTCTAATTTTGATTCGACATTCTGTGCGACTTGTGACTTCACTTCAACTGCCGCATAGAAATTCAAGATCAAAATTTTTTGGTAACCAATAACTATGCAGATCAACCTTTTTGCCACCAACTGGGGGAGGAGAACAAAAAGACAATACACAATACATGTACCACCATCCTACATCAATGAATAGCGCGGCCTACATTTAGCACAAAAGTTCCATTACCACAAAAGTGGTAATGGAATTTAAGTTGGATTTTATTTACTTTTATTTATTTTATTTACCGCAGGCTATTAAATTAACGCTATGCCTTACTGGACCACCCAATTACCAAAAAAATTCATTGACATTGTATTTTGAGCCGTCTCTTTTATTTGATTCGCCTACAGCCTAATAAATCTTGAGTAAAAAATCCTGAGGTGGGCCAAAAAGGGAGGAACAAAAAAAAAATTAAAAAAAAATTGTTTCGGATTCGAACCCAGGCACTCCGCATTCCGCAATGGTGAAATAGTGACATACCATTTAACCTATTGTAACTGATCTAAAAATTCAGCCTGTCGGGAAAAGTGCATTTCATTCATGCGACTATCGAGTCAAACCTCATAAGTTAGAACGATAACAATCAATTATGAATGAAATTTAGGCCGGAATAAAGATTTTAATTGCAAGTAACTCCTCTAACAAGAGTCCACCTTCCCATATCGTATAGGCAACCAAACCGACTCTGTTAGTGCATTTCATTCCGAAAATGCACTATTGGTCTCGTCGTGATGGTGGCAAACATGGGTCATGTCATGTTTTTTCACGTTTCAGAACCTCTAGAACAC
This sequence comes from Corythucha ciliata, assembly GCA_038030265.1. Classification (NCBI taxonomy): domain Eukaryota; kingdom Metazoa; phylum Arthropoda; class Insecta; order Hemiptera; family Tingidae; genus Corythucha; species Corythucha ciliata. Next base: position 4,088,358 of record CM075939.1, read on the forward strand.
GAATTCAGTGGTCTCCAGGATTCATATATACAGGGTGGTCGGTTTTGAGTAGCAAAAAAAAATTGGGTTATAGTACACCAAAAATGGGTTAAAAAAGTCCTATTCGGATAGTGACCTATCTCTTTTTGTTTTCGAGTAATATTTTTTTTAGTGATTTTTAGGCGCAACTGTATTTTTCAACGAAAAACTGCTATTTCTCAGCTTCTACTTCACTTTTTTTCAAAAGTAATGGCAGTTTCATAATCTACGGAAAATTTTCTATGGGATGAATGCAAAATCAATATTCTAAATGGTCAAAAGCGCCTAAAAACGTAACGTTTTCGTTGCGTCAATGCAAAAAAACCAAAAATTTGACTTCAAACAACAATTTACAGTGTCGCCAAAAATTGCTTCACACGTTGTCAAGAGTCATAAAAACTTCTCCGTTTTCCCAGCTTTCCAACGGTGTGCTCGAAAGTGGAATTATCTCCCTCCTTTGGCAATAAAATTCGAAAAGAAGCGAAAAAGTCATACATTTTGGGCTAAAAATGTGAATAATAATAGGTGCCAAAATTCATTTGCTTTGCTCTCTTTCTTGAGAAATCCAAGCTCTGGCACAGGAAAAATTAAAATCACATTGCATTTGAAGAATAAACGACAAATAAAAAATTAATAAAATGGACGAAGAGGTGTGCGAATTTAGGGCGTCTGCTGGTTTTTTATTTAAGTAGCGAAAAAGTCATACATTTTGGGCTAAAAATATGAATAATGACGGGCACGAGAAATGAGAAAACGAGCACGAGAGTGCATCAGGAATGGAGGCGGACACTTCGAGCAGCTATTTAAATAAAAAACCAGCAGACGCCCTAAATTCGCACACCTCTTTGTCCATTTTATTAATTTTTTATTTGATGTTTATTCTTCAAATGCAATGTTATTTTAATTTTTCCTGTGCCAGAGTTTGGATTTCTAAAGAAAGAGAGCAAAACAAATGCATTTTGGCACCTGTTATTATTCATATTTTTAGCCCAAAATGTATGACTTTTTCGCTTCTTTTCGAATTTTATTGCCAAAGGAGGGAGATAATTCCACTTTCGAGCACACCGTTGGAAAGCTGGGAAAACGGAGAAGTTTTTATGACTCTTGACAACGTGTGAAGCAATTTTTGGCGACACTGTAAATTGTTGTTTGAAGTCAAATTTTTGGTTTTTCTGCATTGACGCAACGAAAACGTTACGTTTTTTGGCGCTTTTGACCATTTAGAATATTGATTTTGCATAAATTGATTTCATTCAATTTTTCAGAATTAGTCAAGACTTTCTGCACTAGTGTAGCACCAGCGAAACAATAGAACAGACCTATTCTACATATAAATTAATCCAACCAATAACACCAATTTTCAGGCAGAATTCCGCGCTTAACTTCCAAATTAGTGGTTGAATAGTCCCCATCCATTGTTTTCTGGCGCTGAATTAGCACCTTTTACGCAGAAGCCAGCATTTCACTACCACCAAGTTATCTTCTAGGAACTTAACTTTACTGTGATTCTGTTGCTTTTTATTAAACAATATTACGTATGTATACGTCCCTATTAACGCAGTACATAGGTAGAACTTTAAAGTCTATTAATTTAAAATTTCATTAACAAACAAAAAAAAATTAATTTAGGCTTCTTGGGATCATGGTCACGACGAAATAAAATGAAACATAACAAACTATTTATTGGAGCTCCAACAAAAAGAAACCTGGGAAAACATTTGCTCGATAGTAATTCATTGAGAAAAACTGGTCGTCCTGCGAAGCGATACATTTTTCAAGCAATCATATCTGACGGTTTCACTCTGAGAATAACGGGTACCGAAGTACAAGGCAAAATGGCGATTTCAGTCACGACAGCGTCGACGAGATTGGGCGGCGTAATGTCATACAGGAGTGACAGAGACGCGACACCTTTCGCTTTTGTCAGACGGCCGTTGTTGGCTTCGTGAAAGTCGTCGGGACGACCCAACTCATTGTAGACGAAGGCGTCCGCTTGAACTCGCTCGCAAAACTTGTACGTCTCGCAGCAGACTAGAACGGGAACGTTACGATTTTTCGCAACAAGTGCCACGAGTGCACTACCCGCGCGAGACATCACGCAACCGTTCGCGAGGAGAGCGTGAGCCCCCAGCATTACTTTAGTCACCTAAAAGAATAAATACATTTTGCTGCGTTTCACGGTGTTTTTATCGTGACTCTTGCGACCACTAACCTGTCCCATGATGAATGAAACAGCCGACAGCAAGACGAAGGTGCATTTGATCCCCTCATTTTCTAAACGCCGAAGCATTTCTCGACCCTCAAACAGAGGACCACTGTCTACTACTACGACGTCAAATTTTATGCCTCTTTCTCGGCAGTCTTTGAGAATTCTGGATAAAAGGGAGGAACTAGAAACGAAAGCTACAATTTTAGGACGAACGAATCACATCGAACGATCTACCACTTCTTACCATGCGTAAACTAGAATTGTGTCACCGTTAACTATTTTCTCTTGCACAGCGTTTGAAATAGCCTTACCGGCAACATCAATCTGTTCCCTGATAAAAGTATTGGCGACGTCGCACAATTTTTTCTTCGCCTACATTTCAAGAGTAAAAAAATAACGAAAATGATCCAGCCTGGAGGGAAGCTTCCACCTTACCTCTTTCTCAGGAATGTCGTTAGGCAGCTGCGTCAAATGGGACTTGAGATGACGTACCGCGTTCGTCATGGAAACGGACACCGGCCTAAAATGATTTAAATATGTCATGACGTCAGCTAAATACGATTCGAGACCGCGTGAAAATTGTTTTTCCGCGGGAGTTACGTAATCGTTAATGACCTGAAAAAAAAAAGTTGAGACAACGGACTAAAAACGTTGGGGCGTTTTTACAAACCTCTTCGAGAGCGGATAGAAGCGCGATACATCTCGCGTTCGACCCACTGACGACTCTTTTAGCGTATTTTGTGCCGAGTTTGACTATGGACGGATGGACGTTTCTGCGAATCGAAACGTTTTACACAAACTTTTAACGCTTGAGGGGCAATGTCTTGGAAAGGGGGCCAACCTGACAATATTGTCCGGCAAATTCCGTTGGTCCACGGATAAATGTCCGAATAATTTAGCTCTATGACCAATTGTGGTGTTCGTCGCTTGAGGTTTGACTTCCTCTGCAGTCTTTTCGACTAGGGGCGGCACGTTGGAGACTTTGAGTTCTTTCTGAGGAGTAAATTGAAATAAAGACGGAGGTTCCGTTAAAAATGTGTTCAGTACACCAACTTTGATTTGTTTGACCGGCTCAGCCGGTTTGGGCGTCGGTTGTTTCGCCTCCACTGGTGCCTTCTTAGCTGACTCTTTCGCGGCACGCTGAGCTTCCTGTTTGGCCCGGCGCTCGGCCCTTAGTTCGGCTTTCGATTTTTCGACGAGGCCTACACCACCCCCTCCTCCTCCCACCCGTGGTTTGATCGCTTGATGGGTTCCGACGACATCAACATCAGGCGGTCCCGCTCGATCAGTTTCGTCGACAGGGATATTTGCCGCGGAGGGAGTAGAACTGTGTGGAGGTGGCGCGGAACTACCGGGTGTACCTGGAGCCTTTCCCTTGCCCTTGGCGGCCTGTTTGGCTTTCTTGCGCTCCTCCCGTTCCGCTTTAACAGCTTCTCGGGATTTAATTTCGTCTGGATTCAACCCTAGAGGCATGATGGCAGTCTTGTTCTTAATGGCTTTCTTACAAGAAATCAGAAGCGAAGCGGTCCATTGACTGGAAAGAAAAAAAATCAATGAAACACCAGTGACAATCACGGTCGGATAAACCGCGACCCTGAAATACGTTGTTCTAAAGAGCAAAATTCATTGTTTTCAAAAACAGATTGCTTGAAATTCTTCTTCTCGGGAAATCTTTGCTGTTCGGCATTGAAAGAGGAAAATCCGCCCATTCCGTTGTTTTAAGGAGATAATTCGATAAATTCTTCGTTTTAAGGAGACATGACCACGTAAATCAATGTTTTGAGGAGCCAAATCCACAAATATACGTCGTTTTAAGCCCCAGCAGCCACACTATACGTTTTTTTGCTGTGCGACCGTATCACCCAAAAAGTCGTATGAAAAGGACATAAAGAAATGTGTATGTGTGGGAGCGTTCACACTGGTACGTTATTTTTAAGAGAAGTGGCAAAGAGGAAGCTCATTCTATTAAATTCAAGGGCGGGATAGAGTCCATCCCTAAGTGGACAGACTATAGAGTGTTTAACGTGAATTTGCTCTATCGGGAAGGGCACTTTTTTCCTTTTTTTTGGCATCCAAGTTTTCTCGAATATGATGATGAATTCTTGGATGCCACATATGCTTTGATAGACCAGCGGGGATGGCAACGTTGCCGTGTCCGATCCCAATACAAACTGACTCTGCTTGGGTCTCCCTAATGGTTGCTCTGGTCAAGGAATTGAGGCACTGGGGCCTAAAGCCTTGTTCACACTGGTCGAGAAATTTAGTCGAGTTTAGTAACTCGCAACTTACCTCTAAACTAAAAATCCTTCTTACTGCTGGAGACTTGACTAAATAGTCGGTGTTCGCACATGTTTAGCTACTAATCTACTCATACACTCGGCTATACTCCTCGCCCAGTGTGTACAAGACTCAACGGGCCAGTCTGCTTGGCTAATCCTTTCCCATCCCTTGACCACAGACAGACATGCAGGCCGAAAGGAGGCAATTTGGCTCCGAGTTCGTACGTAACTGCAGATTCTAATTATCCAGACGTTGGGGAGCTTTCGCGATAGGCTGATTGGGTCTATCGTCAATGAACAAATGGGTCAGACAAGCTTCTTTACTCTCACTCATTTCCTTAGCCAGATTCCAGGGTAACGTACATGACAAAACTCTTATAAATGAACGCAACTTACTCAATCAAAATGGCACAACGTCAACATTATAATCGAACAAAAATCAGACGTATTCCGAGAAAATGTCTCTAAAAGTTACACTTTTCCATCTTTGTTAAACGATTTACAAGAGGTTTCACGTGTTATCACGAAATTATACTTGTTGTGATGCAAGCACTTTTGGTCTAAGTGGAGCACATTCAAGGCAAGCTATCAACCAAACAACATGAAGTTGGGGCCTAACGGCTCATTATTTTCGAGTTCCGGACACCGGGGCCCAAGATGTGCAGTCCACCTAAATATAACCTCTTTGGCCCCGATGTCGGCCTCCCATTATTTTCGAAACGCCGAAGCATTTCTCGACCCTCAAACAGAGGACCACTGTCTACTACTACGACGTCAAATTTTATGCCTCTTTCTCGGCAGTCTTTGAGAATTCTGGATAAAAGGGAGGAACTAGAAACGAAAGCTACAATTTTAGGACGAACGAATCACATCGAACGATCTACCACTTCTTACCATGCGTAAACTAGAATTGTGTCACCGTTAACTATTTTCTCTTGCACAGCGTTTGAAATAGCCTTACCGGCAACATCAATCTGTTCCCTGATAAAAGTATTGGCGACGTCGCACAATTTTTTCTTCGCCTACATTTCAAGAGTAAAAAAATAACGAAAATGATCCAGCCTGGAGGGAAGCTTCCACCTTACCTCTTTCTCAGGAATGTCGTTAGGCAGCTGCGTCAAATGGGACTTGAGATGACGTACCGCGTTCGTCATGGAAACGGACACCGGCCTAAAATGATTTAAATATGTCATGACGTCAGCTAAATACGATTCGAGACCGCGTGAAAATTGTTTTTCCGCGGGAGTTACGTAATCGTTAATGACCTGAAAAAAAAAAGTTGAGACAACGGACTAAAAACGTTGGGGCGTTTTTACAAACCTCTTCGAGAGCGGATAGAAGCGCGATACATCTCGCGTTCGACCCACTGACGACTCTTTTAGCGTATTTTGTGCCGAGTTTGACTATGGACGGATGGACGTTTCTGCGAATCGAAACGTTTTACACAAACTTTTAACGCTTGAGGGGCAATGTCTTGGAAAGGGGGCCAACCTGACAATATTGTCCGGCAAATTCCGTTGGTCCACGGATAAATGTCCGAATAATTTAGCTCTATGACCAATTGTGGTGTTCGTCGCTTGAGGTTTGACTTCCTCTGCAGTCTTTTCGACTAGGGGCGGCACGTTGGAGACTTTGAGTTCTTTCTGAGGAGTAAATTGAAATAAAGACGGAGGTTCCGTTAAAAATGTGTTCAGTACACCAACTTTGATTTGTTTGACCGGCTCAGCCGGTTTGGGCGTCGGTTGTTTCGCCTCCACTGGTGCCTTCTTAGCTGACTCTTTCGCGGCACGCTGAGCTTCCTGTTTGGCCCGGCGCTCGGCCCTTAGTTCGGCTTTCGATTTTTCGACGAGGCCTACACCACCCCCTCCTCCTCCCACCCGTGGTTTGATCGCTTGATGGGTTCCGACGACATCAACATCAGGCGGTCCCGCTCGATCAGTTTCGTCGACAGGGATATTTGCCGCGGAGGGAGTAGAACTGTGTGGAGGTGGCGCGGAACTACCGGGTGTACCTGGAGCCTTTCCCTTGCCCTTGGCGGCCTGTTTGGCTTTCTTGCGCTCCTCCCGTTCCGCTTTAACAGCTTCTCGGGATTTAATTTCGTCTGGATTCAACCCTAGAGGCATGATGGCAGTCTTGTTCTTAATGGCTTTCTTACAAGAAATCAGAAGCGAAGCGGTCCATTGACTGGAAAGAAAAAAAATCAATGAAACACCAGTGACAATCACGGTCGGATAAACCGCGACCCTGAAATACGTTGTTCTAAAGAGCAAAATTCATTGTTTTCAAAAACAGATTGCTTGAAATTCTTCTTCTCGGGAAATCTTTGCTGTTCGGCATTGAAAGAGGAAAATCCGCCCATTCCGTTGTTTTAAGGAGATAATTCGATAAATTCTTCGTTTTAAGGAGACATGACCACGTAAATCAATGTTTTGAGGAGCCAAATCCACAAATATACGTCGTTTTAAGCCCCAGCAGCCACACTATACGTTTTTTTGCTGTGCGACCGTATCACCCAAAAAGTCGTATGAAAAGGACATAAAGAAATGCGTATGTGTGGGAGCGTTCACACTGGTACGTTATTTTTAAGAGAAGTGGCAAAGAGGAAGCTCATTCTATTAAATTCAAGGGCGGGATAGAGTCCATCCCTAAGTGGACAGACTATAGAGTGTTTAACGTGAATTTGCTCTATCGGGAAGGGCACTTTTTTCCTTTTTTTTGGCATCCAAGTTTTCTCGAATATGATGATGAATTCTTGGATGCCACATATGCTTTGATAGACCAGCGGGGATGGCAACGTTGCCGTGTCCGATCCCAATACAAACTGACTCTGCTTGGGTCTCCCTAATGGTTGCTCTGGTCAAGGAATTGAGGCACTGGGGCCTAAAGCCTTGTTCACACTGGTCGAGAAATTTAGTCGAGTTTAGTAACTCGCAACTTACCTCTAAACTAAAAATCCTTCTTACTGCTGGAGACTTGACTAAATAGTCGGTGTTCGCACATGTTTAGCTGCTAATCTACTCATACACTCGGCTATACTCCTCGCCCAGTGTGTACAAGACTCAACGGGCCAGACTGCTTAGCTAATCCTTTCCCATCCCTTGACCACAGACAGACATGCAGGCCGAAAGGAGGCAATTTGGCTCCGAGTTCGTACGTAACTGCAGATTCTAATTATCCAGACGTTGGGGAGCTTTCGCGATAGGCTGATTGGGTCTATCGTCAATGAACAAATGGGTCAGACAAGCTTCTTTACTCTCACTCATTTCCTTAGCCAGATTCCAGGGTAACGTACATGACAAAACTCTTATAAATGAACGCAACTTACTCAATCAAAATGGCACAACGTCAACATTATAATCGAACAAAAATCAGACGTATTCCGAGAAAATGTCTCTAAAAGTTGCACTTTTCCATCTTTGTTAAACGATTTACAAGAGGTTTCACGTGTTATCACGAAATTATACTTGTTGTGATGCAAGCACTTTTGGTCTAAGTGGAGCACATTCAAGGCAAGCTATCAACCAAACAACATGAAGTTGGGGCCTAACGGCTCATTATTTTCGAGTTCCGGACACCGGGGCCCAAGATGTGCAGTCCACCTAAATATAACCTCTTTGATTTGTTTGACCGGCTCAGCCGGTTTGGGCGTCGGTTGTTTCGCCTCCACTGGTGCCTTCTTAGCTGACTCTTTCGCGGCACGCTGAGCTTCCTGTTTGGCCCGGCGCTCGGCCCTTAGTTCGGCTTTCGATTTTTCGACGAGGCCTACACCACCCCCTCCTCCTCCCACCCGTGGTTTGATCGCTTGATGGGTTCCGACGACATCAACATCAGGCGGTCCCGCTCGATCAGTTTCGTCGACAGGGATATTTGCCGCGGAGGGAGTAGAACTGTGTGGAGGTGGCGCGGAACTACCGGGTGTACCTGGAGCCTTTCCCTTGCCCTTGGCGGCCTGTTTGGCTTTCTTGCGCTCCTCCCGTTCCGCTTTAACAGCTTCTCGGGATTTAATTTCGTCTGGATTCAACCCTAGAGGCATGATGGCAGTCTTGTTCTTAATGGCTTTCTTACAAGAAATCAGAAGCGAAGCGGTCCATTGACTGGAAAGAAAAAAAATCAATGAAACACCAGTGACAATCACGGTCGGATAAACCGCGACCCTGAAATACGTTGTTCTAAAGAGCAAAATTCATTGTTTTCAAAAACAGATTGCTTGAAATTCTTCTTCTCGGGAAATCTTTGCTGTTCGGCATTGAAAGAGGAAAATCCGCCCATTCCGTTGTTTTAAGGAGATAATTCGATAAATTCTTCGTTTTAAGGAGACATGACCACGTAAATCAATGTTTTGAGGAGCCAAATCCACAAATATACGTCGTTTTAAGCCCCAGCAGCCACACTATACGTTTTTTTGCTGTGCGACCGTATCACCCAAAAAGTCGTATGAAAAGGACATAAAGAAATGCGTATGTGTGGGAGCGTTCACACTGGTACGTTATTTTTAAGAGAAGTGGCAAAGAGGAAGCTCATTCTATTAAATTCAAGGGCGGGATAGAGTCCATCCCTAAGTGGACAGACTATAGAGTGTTTAACGTGAATTTGCTCTATCGGGAAGGGCACTTTTTTCCTTTTTTTTGGCATCCAAGTTTTCTCGAATATGATGATGAATTCTTGGATGCCACATATGCTTTGATAGACCAGCGGGGATGGCAACGTTGCCGTGTCCGATCCCAATACAAACTGACTCTGCTTGGGTCTCCCTAATGGTTGCTCTGGTCAAGGAATTGAGGCACTGGGGCCTAAAGCCTTGTTCACACTGGTCGAGAAATTTAGTCGAGTTTAGTAACTCGCAACTTACCTCTAAACTAAAAATCCTTCTTACTGCTGGAGACTTGACTAAATAGTCGGTGTTCGCACATGTTTAGCTGCTAATCTACTCATACACTCGGCTATACTCCTCGCCCAGTGTGTACAAGACTCAACGGGCCAGACTGCTTAGCTAATCCTTTCCCATCCCTTGACCACAGACAGACATGCAGGCCGAAAGGAGGCAATTTGGCTCCGAGTTCGTACGTAACTGCAGATTCTAATTATCCAGACGTTGGGGAGCTTTCGCGATAGGCTGATTGGGTCTATCGTCAATGAACAAATGGGTCAGACAAGCTTCTTTACTCTCACTCATTTCCTTAGCCAGATTCCAGGGTAACGTACATGACAAAACTCTTATAAATGAACGCAACTTACTCAATCAAAATGGCACAACGTCAACATTATAATCGAATAAAAATCAGACGTATTCCGAGAAAATGTCTCTAAAAGTTGCACTTTTCCATCTTTGTTAAACGATTTACAAGAGGTTTCACGTGTTATCACGAAATTATACTTGTTGTGATGCAAGCACTTTTGGTCTAAGTGGAGCACATTCAAGGCAAGCTATCAACCAAACAACATGAAGTTGGGGCCTAACGGCTCATTATTTTCGAGTTCCGGACACCGGGGCCCAAGATGTGCAGTCCACCTAAATATAACCTCTTTGGCCCCGATGTCGGCCTCCCATTATTTTCGAAACGCAGCGTTTCAAATTCGGACCTCCCAGAAGATGGGAGTTGACCATGACGACCGTCCTTTTCAATTCATTGCTACGGGCACCCATGGATTGCCACGAATATATAATTAGGGACATCGAGGCTGTAATTAAGGCACGTGACACATTTTTAACTATAAATTTTATTGGGCTGTTAAAATGAACGCATAAAAACGAGGGGTTGGAATAAGGAGTCAAGAAGAAACACGACTCGTGTTTTATTTCTTGACAGCGGCCTCGTCCTCTCTTGCGTACGCCTGAAGGGTCTCCTGTTTCTTCTGGGTGATCCTTTCTTCCCTTCGTTTCTTGGCCTCCTTGACCTTCAACCTTCGGGCCTCCGCTTGGTCCCTGGCAACGTTTCAAACAAATTTTGAGCTTCAACTCCTTCTTGAGTTACAGGGGGGGGGGGGCTTACTTGAGCATCTTGGTCCTAGCCTTTTCAGCCTTCTTCTTGTGGATGAATTCCATAAGAACACGCTTGTTCTTGAACACGTTACCCTTGGCTTTCATATAAAGATCGTGGTACATTTGTCTGTCGATCTTTTTCGCTTCTCTGTACTTCTTAAGCAGCCGTCTGAGTACACGCATTCTATTCACCCAAAGAGTCTAAAAAAGGGTGATTTTAGTTGTGAGACAATTCCAAAGGTCAAAAATATTAAAAATTACCTTTTGGGGCATCCTAGCGTTCGCTGTACCCTTTCTTTTACCGAAGCCGCAGTGTCTTCCCTTCCGCCGAGCCTCGGTATTTTTGCGAACTCGAGCCCTAGAGTGAACAGCCACAGGCTTTTTGATGATGATACCATCTTTAATCAATTTCCTGATATTTTGGCCTGAGAACATGGAAAAAAGAGAATGTTTTCATTTGTTAGGCAAGACCACTCAACCACAGGTTGGGTCGGTACTAACGGGAGTTGGTGTTGGCGATCTCGCTGATTTCATTCGGATCCAACCAAACTTTCTTTTTGCCGCATCGCATAACCGAGGCGGCCAGCCTCTTTTGAAGTTTCAAAGAACTGGGGGAAAACGGGAAAAATCATGATTTGAACGATCCAAACACATGGAACTTGACACTCGGTGGGGACCCGTCAACTTGAAAGGTCACACCGACCGCTGTGATAATTACAAGTACGAAATGTAGCAACAATAAGCATTATTAGTTCGTTTTCAAGCAAAATTGAATCAATTAACGTTTTAAAAAGACCAAAATAAACGAAAATTCTCACCTCATGGTAAAGTAAACCTCAACACGAGCTCACACTTCATGCACGAAAGAAGAGTGATGGCGTGTGCGCAGGTCTGTTCTGTTGATAAATTACTAAACTTTTTATTAATAAATTGTGTTAATTTTGTGTTTAATTTTACATGCCACGTAATGAATAAATAGCGAAAATCAAATAAAACATCAATAACTCGAAGAATTTGGACGAAATGGAAAATTGCCGAAAAAAAAAAAAAAACGCTGTACAAGAGAGGCGGACCACGTGGGAGCTAAAACGATATTTTTGCGAGCGCTTTTTCTTGATTGAGCTAGGTTGGCGTTTTTACTTTTTAACTGCTTTTATGTTATAGACATTTTCCTGAAATAGCTTCACCAAAAACCTTTTGAACTACAATTTAAGCCTTGAAAACTATGGTGGGCACTCCTTGAACGTAGTGAGGCTTTTATGGCCTTATGCGTAAAGCGGCCCATACAACTACAATAAATATTGCGCAAACTAGAGGTTGTACAATAAAAAAATTGAACACATTGTGGGTTTTATTGATGGGTTGCACAATATAATGTACAACTCATTTTTATTCATTAAACAGCTGGAAACAAAATATTGCTCGAACTAGTTTGTGCAATAATATTGTACGTCTATAAAGCCGGATACACACATGCGGTACTTGCCAAGTAACTTGCAAAATATTTAATAAATTTCTAGCAATTGCCTCAGAAACCAACCAGCTGCGAATTTCAAAAATGTGTGGATCGTTATTTGGCAAGTACCGCATGTGTGTATCCGCCTTAAGGCGTTAGGCATTAGCATAAAGCAATAGTAATAATATATGGCCATATTATGGCCATTCATATTCTCCCATACATATCGTCAAAAGTTGCAAAATGTCAGCTATTAGCTGTAGAATTATTCGTATTTATAAAAGTGATGCAAGCCACGAAAGTTGTCAAAATAATAATATCTAATAGGGTTTTGATTTTCGGGCTATTGTACAGATATAGGGTGTAGTCGATCGCAAATGAGCCCTATTTTCACCCAATTTTTTGTTGTCACACTCCAATCAGTTGTTTTTTTAGCTGTTGACAGAACCAGCGATTCGGGAGTCATCTTAGGTAGGTATTTTTAATGGCTAAATTATTAGTGTTTTCAGAAGTATAACAGCCGTAAATTCCACTTCGTTGTAAATATGACCCCAGCTAAGGGGGACATTCGATGCCCTCGCTTAGCAACAGAGAAATTTTATCCAATCGAACACATGAAATTAATGATACCATTTTTACCTTTCTCAGCATAGGTGTTTATACACAACAGACCTCAGTTTCTGGGGCCCCAGTTGGACGTCAAAATCATGACCGATAACCGATAAAGTATCTATTTATATATAACTAAAAATATATAAAAAATCAATCTTCGAGGTATAAAATTCCCAGATTCGTGTACCAAAAAGAGGTAGTTTTATTTGGTGAAAGCTGACTTAGTGGCTCATAATAATGTACCGGGTAATAATAATATTAACCGGGGTAATTGATTTTTCGTTTAAAAAGCCAGTATTTTTCGGATTTTGACGATTAATTGTCCCAAAAATTGGCTATACCAGCCTTGGAATTTGCCCCCTGCCGGCTTTCTGAGCCTATCATAAACTGTGGGATTCGTCTAAAAATATTATCCTTCTTCCCCAGACACTCAGCTCACTCGTATAGTGTACTAAGCGTCATTATATGTATATATTACCCGGCTTTATTGATTGGTAGCCGCCCTTTGGGAACTTTCATATCACTCTCTTCGCTTCTAATCGGGTCAAACGTGTGTTTTATACAGACAACGATCTCTTTATTATTAAAGCTAGAGATATATCTGGGGCCAAATTGTCATGACTAGACTAGGGCTGTTCTACTTACCTATTTCAATTTAGTCATATTCATGTACGTACTACCTAATTGTACTGTTATTATAATCACCTCGAAGCTTATAGTGGTTTTCGATTACCGCCTCGGCTTAACATTATCCTTGTTTACATGAAATTAAAATTATTTTTTCCTAATTTTAAGCCGAACCTTAAGCCAAGGTGGTGAAATCCACCATCAGGGTCCTGTCTCCGTCTTTGCGCTTATACAAATTGATAGCGCTCAGGTTTTTTTCTGTTGCTATGGAACTTATAATAACAGGGTAAAAAACCCCGTAATTCGGTCCCATCAATAGAGCCTTGAAACGATGTTCAACGCAAACAACACCCTTGTGAAGTACACGAATCCAATTTTAATTGAAACGAAAACTCCGTGTCAAAAAATACCAAGAATAATAACACCGAAATACGCTAGAGACAATTTGACACCGCGCGACTCACAGGACGTACTCAATCGAATCCTTCCGCCGAAAGAATGGGAGGAAAATGGTCAGCTTTGGCGTCAACAGGTTCTCGTTGTCTGATTTTTTTTTTGTTTTTTTCTAAATAACATTATGGAGGCTGTGAAGGTGTCGTCAGAACCAGCGACGAGAGGCGACGTGATAAAGTTGGGTGAAGCGCTCGATAGAAAACTAGAGCAGAAGAGGGCGAAGGAAGCTGGCATTTGCACTGTCAGACGTGAGCTTTTTACCCAAGCATTCGGTCAGTTTTTTATTTCAATACTCACGCTACTTTGAGAAAAAAAAGTTGCCTAATTATGAAATTCTAACCGATAGATGAAGTCATTCGCCAGGTAACGGTAAATTGCGCCGAACAAGGTTTGCTTCTATTGCGTGTCAGAAATGAAATGAGAAAAACAATCCTTTCTTTTACGTCTCTTTACGAGAGCTGCATCGCGTATGGAATGAGGAAAGCGTTAATGGTACGATTTACACAAGTGCTTAGCCCTATGCCGTTGGTTTCAAATAAAACGTACGCTCAATATTTAGGCAGAGCAGGAAAAAATTGATCTCACCCAGGAGATCGATAAAATTAAAGCGGAAAACTTGGAGTTAAACAAAATTCTCAATCAATTGAAACAAAATTACGACACAATGGTAAGGAAAAATACTGAAGTTCAAAAAACAGAAATAAGAAAACATCAGGACGAATTAAACTCTTTGAAGAGTACAAATTCCCAAATAAAAGTAAGCTGAAGGCGAACAAGAAATTCTAGTCAGCACCTTTGAGCTTTCGTGTCTTCTTTCAGGCCCAGTTGGAAGCAATTATATCACCAAAACCGAAGGAATAAGTGACTCAATCCACTTCACATACACAACTTTATGTCACAGCGCATCGATAAGCCCAAAAGTGATGAAATATTGAAGAAAACATGAAGTTATATTGCTTTTAAAAAAAATCAGGATGGTTTTTGAATGAGACCAAAGAGTAGGCTATGACCCGCATTGCACTGCCTTGGAGATGAGAGTATAACTTAGCAAAGGAAAAAACGACGCGATGGCCCACGGACCTCTCGGGAGCAAAATTGACATATTGGGGGTTCGAGCTCGTAATCGTTCGAAGGAAGAGCCCGGCGACCCTCTAATAGACCAAATCCCGGACACCAAATATCTCGCCCAAAAAAAACCGCCTGAAAAACGGGCCAAAGCTGCAAGAAACTGGAGATTTTGCCCTATAATTCGAAATTTGGCCGAGGATGTAATAATCCAATAAAAAAATCCAAATTCAAAAAGCATGGCAATTTTATCATCATCATTTGAATATTCGGCTTAAATTCGACTCTATAAATATCAAAAGTGCTCCAAATAGGTGACTTCCTGTATTGGTGATTCTTTGACTTGAAAAACTGACAGTTTAATATAACGATATATAAAGAACTGGATTGCTCATCACTGCTGATAAAGAATAGCCATCAGTTAAGTTCCCACCTGTCCTCTCCACGCCCCTTCATTCCGCTGTGAGCAAGCCAGTTTTATATATATGTATAGTTGGTTTATCATTATAGGGGTATTCATGCTCTGAAGTTTAACATATGTTTTCGACGTAAACCCAAGGTGACTAAACTCTTCTATAGGTGCCGCAGATTTCGCCCTGTCCATAAGGCG
This sequence comes from Corythucha ciliata, assembly GCA_038030265.1. Taxonomy (NCBI): domain Eukaryota; kingdom Metazoa; phylum Arthropoda; class Insecta; order Hemiptera; family Tingidae; genus Corythucha; species Corythucha ciliata. Next base: position 4,103,667 of record CM075939.1, read on the forward strand.
GGAGGGGTGGGGACTGACGTCACCAGCAGTCCTTTACTCCCGATTGCTTACCCTAGAGCAGCAGAGCAAGTTAATTTTGAAATTGAAGTACATATTATGAATGCTCAAAAATCACAGCCCAATAACAATTAATAATGTACTGGGTCCAGCGCAAAGGCGGTTGGGACTGCTCATGACGTAGGTGAAGGACAGTAATGGCCGAAGATCTGCGGCACCTATAGAAAGTTTAGTCACCTTGACGTAAACCCTGTTATTACGTATTTTTTGTGTTCAGTTTCTCCGTTGCTATGGCCTTACCCAAGCTCGGCAAGGCCGGTTCACAAGCTCTATGTTTGTGTTGTGTGGTGTCTATGCAACCTATAAAAATGCTTCATTTTTCGAGGGAATAAATTTGTTTGGCTGCATAGACTCCAAAGAACGTAAACATAGAGCTTGTGAACGGACCTTTAAAAACGGTAAAACCCATATTTAAACAGGTTATGGGGCCCAGAGACTAAACTTTAGGCCAGTAGTCTAAAATTTAGTGAGTGCTTAAATGCTCAACTTCTGGTTAGGTGGTCACTCGTGAAACGCTCGAGGTGATTAGATAGAGAGGTGATGTTTGACGACAGCCACCGGCCATGGCACCGTAGGTTTGACAATTTTTGGCCAAAAATAGGTAGAAGTACCGTAGAGACGGGCAAAGTACCAGAGATGGGCTTAACGGGAGGAGGGGGAGTAGTGATCTCCTCTCACTCCCTCCTTGTGTCCCTCAGTGCTGAAATTCACCCTCTGGGTTTTTTTGAGACCGGCGTACATGTATAGAACAAGGGCCTGTAAATAGCAATTAGTGCCTCGTAATTCTGGCCTGTGACCGGAAAACTTGCCATTAAGAACCATAACATGAACGTTTGCCTTGAGAATGTGCGATTCATTCTCAGCAAGGTTGTCCAATTGGCATAACTGAAGATTTGTCTTCCATGGTTCAGGCTGAATTCACCTAAAAAACACGTTGTGAAGCCCTTGAAATTCAAAAGCATTTCGATTTTTTGTTATTCGTCCCTGTAAAAATGACTGACTTAATGGCGTTGGTGGTTATTGGTTGGTGGTGGGGGATTTAGACCTAAAAACGTAATGTACAGGGGCGTCATTACTCATTAGTCATCACTACAGACGATTTAAAAGTTAAATTAAGCTTAATTAATTATTAACATTTCTAGGTAATTAATTAATGTTTTGGCTAATACATTCTTTTTTCTTTATTACGCCTACTAGTTTCGGGGCAATGCACCCCATTTTCAAGGCATCCGCAAGCCGAAACAAATCTCTTTGTCACATGTCAAATCACACAAAATTCCTAACAATCTGCTAACAGACAGGCATCAAGGAAATATCCTTGCTGAATTAGTCCGAGTTTATTTTGAGTGACCTTCCCCGAAATGCCCCCCTATTCCCTCACTACTGATCCACCTCTCATGCTCATGCACTATTCCTCGGCCCTTTCTGCCCAAGCCGAGTCCAAGTTAAAAAGTTAAGGCGCCTTTACATGCAAGCTTTTTAAAGCTCGCATGTGAAGGTGGCTTCAAAGTTTCCCATGACAGTAGTCTAATTAACTCGAAATGCCAAAGTGAACGCTCCGTCTAAATCTAAATGGCTTTTAACTATCCAATTGTGCTCCAAGAAACAGATTTGACCGCGGGAACCGTAAGGTTTTCGTAGGTGTGGGGAAGGGGTTCATCACCGACACCGACCCATTCCTAGCCCGCTCCAGTGCTATTCCGAGAACCACGTGGGAGAGCGATATACATAGAGACTATAAAATACGTTATAATTATATAATATTGGTATAGTCCCGGAACGGATCAGGATTCGTGTTGAGGACTACTTTATCATGATTTCTGCTGTGTTATGTTATGCTAAATGATAACAAGTTTTGTGTTTTTTTTAAGTGTTTTTTCGTGGTCAACGTCCGTAAAATACCGGGGAAAAAGTAGTCAGTTGGCCTAAAGTGACGAGAACAGATGAACATGGTTTCTGATACATTTATACTCAAACGTCAAGCGAGCTCCCAATCCCAAGCCTTTCGGCGGTTGACTTTTTCCCAACAATGGGCTAATTGATAACTGACACCGTTGAACCCTCAACTTTTGGGAAAAATGAAATGACAATATGTGTCTCGGTTACGACGGGAAGAGCAACCGAAGACCCAACAGTTTTCTCTGGTTCTGGATTCACCCTTGAGAGACATCCCACGAGCGCCTTATCATTTCTTTATTGGTACACGCCTGCTCACCGTTTCGTTTTAGTGCTCAGTATAACGGCACGGGTTCAGCAAAATGGTTTTCTTGCCGTCAGTGAAAGTTTCTACAACGTACCCGCATAACCGTCGTATCGAAAACACCCCATAACCCATGGTCCGAAAATCAATACCCTTCGAGATATGATTTTTCTAGCATCTTTTTAGGATAACATCATTTTCCTGGACAAAATGCGAGTAACTCGCTTCCCTGCTGACATTCTACGAATTTTTACGATGGATTTGGGAAGAGCACACTCTTCCCTGCCAGGACTATCTACTTTCGTCAAAAAATAACTGTTTCTGTGTCCTCGGCAGCTCCTCAAAGTTTTGCGAAACAGGAATTTTTATTTTTTCAATGAAAGTCAATCACCACTTGTCCATACTAAATCTCCGCCTATGGACTTTCGATGGATCCGAAAAACTTCTTCAACGTGTCCCTTTCAAAATTACTCATGAGCATTTGTTTAAGTAATTGGCCATTTTTCGGCAGAAATGACGTGTAGAAGAAATGCGTTTCTCGTTGAAGTACGTGTAGCAGATTTCTCGACTTCAAGCAGCCCGAAAAGGTCGGCGTGCGTCCATGCTTCCTTGGACTTCAGACCCCACGAAGTAGAGTACCGAGGTAGCGGCGAGGGGGGGGGGCGCCCGAGAAGCTTAAATACGGGAAAATGAGGATTTTTAGGTTATCCATGGATGGTTAATTGTGTAGAGGTCAGACGGTAGGACAGCGATTTGGCTACTTTCTACAAATTCCTGTTTATCCGACCGGCTATTCTGGTGGCTCAAATTGAGAAAATTCACGATATCTTGAGGAAAATTCGCGGCTAAAAAGAGAAAATACACCGTGTCCCCAGTTTCATAGTAGATGCTTAAAGCCCAGTAAAGTGCTAATCGGCAATTTGCAACTTGCTGACGCGGCAAAAAATTGAAAAAATCGCTAATATTCGTGTCTATACCTGCGAAAAAGCACTTATTCAAGGTCTCGCGATGAGACATCCAGATTAAAGTTGAGGAAAAATCGCTGATTCGCGGTGCATGGAGTCCATTCTATGAATAAATTGTAGAAATCAACGCAAAAGTGTTGTTTTTGGGCACACCCCGTGGTTAAATATGAGAAAACACGCTATAATATTGACAAAAAAAAGTACGCTTTCAGGTTAAAATTGGAAAAAATGGCAAATTCACAACTGAAATTGCGAAAAATTGCCCTTTCGCGTATGAAAAGGGAATAGATGCTAAATCGCCGCAAAACGCTTTTCCACAGATGAAATTGGGAAAAATCGCTAATTTGCAGTTCGGATATAGGTGAGGAAAAGCGTTAATTCGCGGATGCAAATGAAGAAAATCACTAATTCGCGACTGAAATTGAAAGAAATCACTAATTGGCGCAGCTAAATTGGAGAATAACGCTGATTTTCTTTTCAAATTGGGGAAAAGTGCTAATTCTCAGCTAAAAATGGAAAAAATTTCTAATTTGCAGCGTCAATTGAGGAAAACGCCAATTCTAGGCAAGTATTGAGAAAAGTCGGTAATGCAAGTGTTGGAAACGCTGCGGCAGCTAAACTTTAGAAAAAGCGCCAATTCACTTCTAAAATTCAAAAACATCACTAATTCTCGTATAAAGTGTGGTAAAATTTTCAATTTAAATACGCGCCTTAATCTGAAGGCAGCTTTGTGGCTAAAATTCAGAAAAACCGCAAATTCATGCACAGTTATAAGTAAAAACAACGCTGATTCACGGGCCAGAACTGAGAAGAGGCAATAAGCTATACCCAAAAGTAGTATAAAATTGCTAATGCGGTGCTAAAATGTGAAAAAACCGCTGATTTGCGGGTAAAATTTAGAAAATAAATAATTAGTCTGGCCAAAATGAAGAGATTTTAAAAGTTAATTTTACGCCTGAATTGATAAAAAGTGCTAATTCGCGGCTAAAATTGAGAAACATTCTAATTTGCGTCAAAACTGAATAAATACGCCATTCGCGGCTTCTGAATGCAACTTTTGAGGCAGAAATTGAGAAAAAGCGTGAATCCATGGCATTGGGTGAAAAAACTGCTAATGCGCGGGTAAAACTGAGAAAAATCGCTCATGTATAGCATATGGTGAACCCAAAAAATCCTAATTTGGGAAATGCCCTATTTCTCGGCTAATATTGAGGAATACACTGAAGAAAAACTCTAATTTTCAGCTAAAACTGAGAAAAGTGCCAATCCCCTGCTAAGAAAATGGAAAAAATCGCTAATTTGTGGCTACAATTGAGGAAAGCTCCAAAACTCGTGGTAAATTAAGAAACTCACTCACGGGATAAAAACGCTACTTTGCTGCTAAAGTTGAGAAAATACGCAAATTCATGGTTATTATGGGGGGGGGGGACAAAACTGCTAATCCACGGCTGAAATTGAGAAGAACGATAAACGCGGATAAAAGTGATATAATAAGCGATGATTTGCGGGTAAAGTTGACAAAAAGCCCTCATTCATGGCTAAAATTGATAAATTCTCGGCTTAAACTGGTCATAAAGCGCTAATTGGCGGATAGAAAAGGTGAAATAGCGGTAATTCGTGGCTAAAATAAGGAAAAGGCTAAGTTAAAATTATATGGTCTTGTTCATACAGAGACTTGGCGGCCTCTTGGAGATTTCCGCGATTGTGCTCCGATAGGTGTAGGTCCGCGAGTGACCCCACGATACGCGGTTTCATCCATTTCTAAATTTTGGCCGTTTCCTCTAAAAATCGTACAACTGAGAGATTTTTAGGGTCATTTTTTCTGAGTATTTCGATTTGAGCCGAAAGTATGAGTCCCGTGGAGATAGGCTCAATTGACCAATGTGCGCGGTTTCCTTTCCAAGCCCAACATCATTGAGTGGCCACCACTGCCCCTTAAATTGGGTAAAAGTGTGCGTTTTGCATTTGCACTCGTTTCATCGACTTCGTCAATCTGCAGCCGGGAGAACTTCGAGAGACTAGCAGACTGGTCTTTATATTCTACTCATTCCATAACGGAACGATTTATCGAAAAGAAAATTCTGGAATGTCTGGATGAATCAGGGACTAATAGTAATTTTGTTCTCGGGCAAGGCTACGATGGGGCCAGAAAGATGTCCGATAGATTCAAGAGTGTGCAGGCTGGGTGGAATGATGGCTAAAATGTGAAATTACTTCCTCCCCTCACCCCAACGAGATTTCAATCTGATCCTCGCTTAGGACAAATTACTACCTACGCCGCGCCACTGCATGTGGTCGGGATTTATCGGTTCGTGGGCCAGCGTGGTCTTTGGCCAACATTTTTCCGGGGTAACGTACGTACCATGCTTAGAATCATAAGCGGATCTACTATAATGTCCCCCTTGGGGGGGGGGGGCAGCAGAATACTCTTGGGGCATGTGCCCCCTTTTCCACCCTTGGGTTACGAACGACACATCTGTTCGTACTAGGTAATGAAAACTGTTCAGGGGTAATTGCATTTATTATTTTATGTTTCATTTTATGTTCAAGTCGAGAATGTGAGTTGTGAGCCGTGTGTAGCTGTAGCGTGTCCTTTTTGTGTTAGTTTTTAGGGGTGACAGCATTTGAGTTTTTTTAATTTCACCTCTTGTCTTTTTTTAGTGCATTTCATTTTCTGTTTCAGACTGAATTTTCGAAAACGGCGCTTCGGGTTTATTCGATCCAGTCGATGGCAGCACCGGCCCATACAGGCGGAAGCTCCCTTGATGAGGAGTGCAGGGGGTTGGAACATACGGTCCCTTCTCTTTCCTTGGGCCTTCGACTGGAGGGGGTTGGTTAAAGTAGACATGGCGAGTGGCGAATGACGAAAATCGCATGAATGAGTTTTTATTTCGTAGAAAATTGTAAAGTGCCAAGTGTTTTTGTTCTCGCGTGTAGGGAAAATCTTCGAAATCGCAAGTGCTCGGAACCGTCCGAAATCTTTGAATTCCAAGTTATTTAAGTTGTGTCGATTTAAAACGGGGCGTTTGAAAAACAGACAAGGGAAGGAAGGAAAAATTCAAGGTGGATGCCCCGCGCAGGAGGAATATAATGCAAAACCTCGGCCAGGACTCGTCGCCGGAAAGGGAAAAAGGGGAGCAAATGATGAGCGGCCGCGGCGAGACATCCTCCGCGGCGTCAAGGAAACCCTCGACCCCGCACTCATCGAATAATTCCAGCCCGACGAAGTCCGACACGGATCATTTGTCCGAAATCACTACCCCGAGGTTTTTGTCGGACTCGTCTGAGAGTGAAGACGAAGACGTTTCTCTGGTCAGTTTTATCCGTTTAATTATTGGCTTTTCCTGTAATTTTATTCTTTTTTATATTTCTAATGACTTCTCGTGGGTTTTAATCAGTCAAAATACCCCTTGGTGGCCCTTATTGGTAGTGGTTAACTTGAACGGGTTGAGAGGTTAAATTCCTTTCCCCACTTTCGACTCTGACGACTACTAATTTCTTTTCGAGCAGTTTCTTTTTCTATTCCCGCGATTAATTCTTTATATTCCCATTTTCTCTATTTAGGCAGTTTAAATAATTTCAAAGTCCCCCGAGCTCCCTGTTAAGGTTAACCCAACTTCGCCCACGATTCGTACTTTCTCCTCGAATTTACTTTGTTTCTCATTTTTTATCAGTTTCCTGGATGTTTCACACATTCAATCAGCCCTATTTTCGGGGCTCTACCTTATTTGTAGTGTATGCAACGGATCCCCGATTAGCTTAAATCTAATTGGGGCAAGTTGGGGGCGATTCTCCTTCATTGTGCTGTTAGATCCACACGCCCATCCACTTGTCTTCTTCAGGGGAAAATGACATTTTCCTGTCGTTTCATCGTTTAAAACGTCATTTATTCTTGATTATCGACTGAAAGTGTCCCGAAAGAGTAATATTAAAAAAAAAAATTGAGGACGTTGGCATTCGACAGTCGTGATTGGCGTTCAAGTGGTGGGGGTATAGTCTTTTAGGCCGAACTCACTGACTGGTGCTCGAGAAATTCTCGGTTTAAGCTCATTTATTTAATTTGTTTGATGATTTTCTTTCATCTCTTTCTTTACGCCTTCGGCTCTTCCTCTTTTCACATCTCTTCATTTATTCCTCCTTTTCGTCTCTTGTTAACCACGTGACTCATTCTTTGTTCCTCGTGTCATCACCTTGCGGTCATTGTGTTTGGATGTTTGGGGATACAGGGACTTTATTAGACCGATTTCCCTTTAAAAATTATATTTTATGTTATTGGAATTTCCGTTCAATCTGTCCGGCTAGAGTGCCTCAACCAATGCATAGGTTGTCACCTTCCTGATCTCTTGCCCTAAGCCCTTGATTTGATGAATCTTTTCACTCAAACGTCCTCTAGATCTATACTGCTACAAATTGTTGCGTCCTTTTTAAATTAAAAACTTTGATGAAGCGGGGGGAGCGACATAAACTATAATTTGTAAATTATCTCCTTTGTATTCGTCCTTTTTCACGGAAAAAATTTCTCAGACTAATTAATGAGCGTGAGTCATGAACCAGACCGTTGGGAGGCGGGGTATTACCTGGACCCTACCCTCTCAAGTAGCTGTTCACTTACCTTGAAAAACGTCAATTGTTTGTTTCGAACGGATAATTTACACCATAGGACATGGGAGTAAGATTACTAAGAATTGGAATTTTCGTGACTTTTTGGCCGTTCCACTGCTCAGTAGGCTTAAAATGAATGTAATTCAATGGGTTGGAAGGGGGAGGGCTCCTAAATTACCACCCTCTCCTACCACGTTAGCGCCAGGTTTTAATTCGCCGGTGGATCTTGGGATCGTAGGTTTTACGTATGTTAGAGGGTCGTGTTTGTCAATGAGACAAAGAATGAAAAATGAGAGCAATCCCATGATTACGTAAGATTCCAGGGTGTCTGCAGACCTGGAATTGCAATGGAATGTTGTCAATTAGAAAAACCACTAAAAGAGTTGGGATAATCCTGTGTGTCGAGTTGAAGGAAACAGGTAAATGGCAACCATAGTAAATAAATAGTTTAATGGGGTCTCTACCTGAAGGGTTAGCCCCTAAAACGAAGTTCTTTATGAATAAGTTCGGTGATTATCATCACGAGGATAAATCTTCTCCTGCTCAAAACATTGGATACCTACTCCTTTTTATATCACCTTATACTTTAGCTAGAAATTGGTTGGGACCAGGAAACTGGTATTTCTGCCTCGGAATTCATGTTTTCTGTTCAAAAACTGATTATTTTGTGTCAGAAACGAACCATTCTTTTGTTTTTGTGTAAAAACTGACTGTTTGCCCGCTAATATTACAAATGGAGACATTTGTAGTGTCAATGGATGACACCCCCTCCATCAAGGAATTTGCACTACTTGACTCAGAAGTTTGAAATCGTATTTTTCCTCCAGCCCTCGATTTTACCCTAGAACGTGACTAAGGTGAGATTCCTATGCTGCGACTGCAACCACTGCGGCCGCGCGATCAGAGTCGTGCGGTCCAAGTCGATTGGTTGAATGAATTCATAACGCACGACTACTGCCGCTGCTATACAAACCTTGTGGGTGATGGATCATTTTTCGAGCCGCCTCCTCAGGATCGCATCAGCTCGACACGCTTCATAGAAAAGGGGTTTTTACTTCACATTCAACGAGTCACTTTTATAGCCGCGCGGTTGCAGTCGCAACATGGGAATCCCACTTCTCCCAAGAAACTTATAATTTAGCCCGCGTATACGTCTATAGCGCCATTTCTGAATCATAATCACGCAAATTCTCCCCGATAATCTTAGCCAGAAGGCCAAAAAGCGTTGGAACGAATCTTCGCCATGGGGAACCACTGCTAGACGCTGGGTGAGACGGTGTGGTGAACTGTCGACGTGTACTGACCGAGTTGCAGTCACTTGGAAATATCGCAACTCTTACGTTGATTCCGGGAGTCAAAGTTGTCGCTGTGGTGGTTCGGCGGGCGACTCTGGTGCTTTTGACAGCATTGGCATATTTATACAGGCCCCACCAAATGTTCAGCAAGAAATCGCCCACTTATCTCCCTGGACGAAAATGGGCTAAATAATTGAAAGTTGAACGAAACCGCGCGCTTTCCCCCATACCCCGGGTTTTTGACTTGGGGAATCCGAAAAGTAAACCGGATTTCCGATCAGACGAGACGTTTAGTGGTTCTCCATGTGATTCCTGAGCTTATGATCGCTTTGACCCGTTTTTGGGAGACCCTCGAACTTTCCCGTAAACATCGACTGCCCCGGAGTCCATGGAAGAGTGTTGACGCACGTGGACCTCGATAGGCCTTTTTGGGCTCGTCAAAATCGTTCCAAACCCAAGGACAACATGACGGATATTCTCGGTCCCTCAGGCGTGCCTGTGGCTACTTGTCGCCGGTCAAGGCAAGTGTATCGGGCATGGATGCGGCCGTAATCGACAGGTGTAGCGATCACACCGAAGGTGGTGGAGATATTTACGTGACACTACCTCATGTCATAGACGTTGATTATTGTGTGACTGAGTGGTGGTGGATCCGAATTGCAAGAGGTGGTGTAAGAGTCTGGCTCACTTTTGTGGTGAGTCGACAGCTCGCTGTCAGATATTGCGCTCCGGGTACCACCTTGGGGCCTCCTTACCCAATGTTAAGGGTCATGCCACTGTTAGGTCCACGTAAAACTGAACTTCACTTTGTCACAATGCGCATTGGAATCTACCCATAATTACTGTTGGAAATGACACGAACAAGCCCTGTCTTTGTGTTTCCCGCATGTGAATACTCCCAGGCACCTAATTTGAGCTAAAAGTAGGGAAGTCACGATAGCATCACGCTTACAAGGGCCTGAAGGGGAAGAGGGCCACTGAGTTTGATCCCAAACTTAGGGCATAGCGAAAGAGGCTGGACATCCCTTTGTCCTAGGGACTTACTTTTTCGGTCATGGCCTATCGCCTAGGCGTGAACCGGGGGTGTCGCTGCGAGATTGGATGACCCTTCATGTGGAAGTCCAGGCTACTGCCCTCCCTGCTCGTTAGCACGGTGTGGATCCCGTCCCATGTAAATTGTAATTTACTAGTACAAGAATGTGGGATGTTAAAGGGCTTGCTGAAAAGTACGAGATCACCGTAGGTACCCCGTTAGGCGTGATTCATACATTGTTTTTATTTATATTCTAATATTTATACAATGTGCCTCGAACCGCCTAGTCCGCCGCTTGACAGTTATAGCAACTAAAAAATTGGGCACAAAATCTTTCATATTTCACCAATTTTGCCATCATTTGGTTAGCAATTTTGACTCGAAAACTGTCTTTATTTGTCAACAACTTGAAAATAATGTTTTCGGGTCCGAAAAGTTGTACTCCAGGCCCGGAAGTCAAACATTCGATTCCTAATTCGACCGAACAAATTTTTGTTTGCCCTCGAATCCCAATTTTATTCTGTGGAACTCATTAGCGTTCAAAACTGCCATGTTTGGTCAGCCCTGCTAGGGGCGTTTGGTAGTCGTGGTGGCCTTCTTCGCCCTCTCGATTAAATTGGCATCATTCCTCCCATTGTCTTACAACTCTTGGGTTCTAGTAGGTCGTGAGACAGAGAGGTGGAGTACTGTAGTAAAGGTGGTGAATGCCATCTTTCCGGAGAGCGTTCTCAGTCGTGGAGTAAGGCTGTTATTGTTCCCATTCTCTTGAATAAATGAATGGACCCTCAATCTATTCATTTCAACCGTTAACGCTTCAATATATCTCGCTCGTAGCATGTCGTTCCGAAAATGCCTAGGAAATGTGATTTAGTCTGTGAGTCAGCTGTTGGCTAGTTTCGGGCTCATTCTTGTTGGGAGTTCGGGGGGAACTTCTTGTTGGAACCATCTAGCATCTAGCCTAGACTGAAATACAGCGCGATTTGAGTCAATCTTAAATTGGTGCTGTGGGGGGGGGCGAAGGGAGTGTTTGGATTCTTGAGGACGCACCTCTCTCCTGAGGGGTCTTATTGCAAGGTCTTATGATCGTTTGTAAGGTGTTCTGTTATGGCCGGTTCACACTTGCATCCTACTCTGACATAATATGTGTCCGCGGTCGGTACACGGTTCACCAGTCCTAGCCTTCAGGCTAGGGGCTTTTCTGATGGCTCTATGCCCGAACAATTAGTGATATGTAGGCCGCAGACATAGTGAGATTCTGGGGCCCACAATTTTGAGTTTCGTGGTCAAATCAATAGTTTGTAATGTAAGATTTTTCAGCCGAAGAAACAGACTGTGAAGCTTAGTTTTCCCTCTTGCAGCCTATTGTTAAGTGGGAAAATAAGGTGGCAGGAAGAAAATAAGTCGAAGAGCTCTGCATGCCCAAACATGGGATAGTGAAGTGAGGTGGCTTCAACTAGAGCCTGAAAATCGGCGTTTTAGACGTTCGCGAGTTTGAGGTGTGAACGAGTTTGCTCTTTTCCTAGTTCTTCTCCTCACGTTCGAGCCTCGCGATCGTGACTTCTTGTGTCATTTAATGTGTTCTAGTAGGAACGTACGCGCGAGGAAGGCAAGGTACACCGCTTCAGGTCTTTCTGGACGGTGCTAAAATTACACTCAAAGGAATCATTCGGTCTTCGGTGCTTACATTGTATATTGTACAATCTTACATTGTACAATTCAATCGTTCCGCGACTGTCGAGTTTTTCAAAATTTCTATTCCGTTTCCTTTTGTTGGAATGTATAGTAGGAAAAACAACGCGTCGGGGAGTATCAACAGTCGAAAATAAATTCCTCTCTTCTCTTCCCCGCACCACTCACTGACACCGAATCAGACGAACCCATTAAGACCCGTTAGATCTCGTTTGAATAATGAGTTGTAGTGGTCAACAATTTTTTTTCCTCAAGTTATTTTGAACTTGTGGGTACCTTAATTTGTTGAATGAATTTACATTGTGTTTTGATCAGAACCAATACCCTCTCCCAAGCCCTTTCTTGCTACTTTAAAGAGAAAGTTCTCCAGGTAGACAAAAATGACTCATTTCTTAACTATTTCTTTGATCTGGCTCATAGATAAGACCCCTGAGCGACTATTGTCAATATAGTTATCCGGGAACTTTTTAACAACAAATTGACTTTGTTGTTTTTGTTCTTACAGGTGGAATCTTTTGTTATCGATCAAGTGGCGGACTTGGACGAAACTGAAGCCCGTATACAGACATCAAAATTTCTGTTAACTCAAGAAGAGGTTGATAGTACCGTGGACCCAGAGACGCAGGCACGGCTTGAGGCTTTATTGGAAGCAGCGGGTGAGTTTTATAAAATACAAATTAAATTGCTTTGAATTCAATCGTTGGATGATTCTTTGTTGGTGCAGGCATCGGTAAACTAGCGACTGGTGATGGCAAACAATTGGCTGACCCTGAAGTCCTCAGGCGACTTACATCTAGTGTTTCCTGTGCGTTAGATGAAGCTGCAGCTGCTCTGACGCGGATGCGTAGTGAGAATTCACGACCTCAACCTGAACGGTGAGTTCGAGCGTCGATTGTTGGAATTCGAAAGGAAAATTATTGACTTGCATAACACAGGTCGTTGGTGGAAGCATGCTCCGACGGTGACGTGGGTACCGTAAGAAAACTCTTGACGGAAGGACGAAGCGTTCACGAGACGACGGACGACGGCGAGAGTCTTCTCTCGTTGGCCTGCTCCGCCGGCTATTACGAACTCGCTCAAGTTCTACTCGCGATGCACGCCAATGTCGAAGATCGAGGCATTAAAGGCGACTGTACGCCGCTTATGGAGGCGGCGTCGTCGGGTTATGTCGACATCGTTCGTCTTTTGATCCATCACGGCGCTGAAGTGAACGCTCAGTCGTCCTCGGGCAACACTCCACTGATGTACGCCTGTGCGGGCGGTCACGTCGAAGCTGTTCGCGTTCTATTAGACGCTGGTGCGAACGTTGAAGAGCACAACGAGAATGGCCATACTCCTCTGATGGAAGCCGCCAGTGCCGGTCATGTACCTGTTGCTGAGGTATCCAAACCCCTTTCCCTCACATTGGCCGTTATATATTTTTTAAACTTTTCTTCTTATTTTATGCAGATTCTTTTAGAACGAGGCGCAGGAATTAACACCCACTCGAATGAATTCAAAGAGTCTGCCCTTACCCTGGCTTGTTACAAGGGCCACCTGGACATGGTGCGGTTTTTACTCGAGGCTGGAGCTGATCAGGTGAGAAATTCAACTTTTTTCTTAACAAATTACACGTACGTTGATGAATATCTCGAACAGGAGCATAAGACCGATGAAATGCACACCGCGTTGATGGAAGCTTCGATGGACGGTCACGTTGAAGTCGCTCGTCTTCTCCTCGATTCGGGCGCTCAGGTGAACATGCCAACGGACAGTTTCGAATCGCCGTTGACCCTCGCTGCGTGCGGTGGTCACGTTGAATTGGCCGTACTTCTTATCGAGAGAGGAGCAAATATCGAAGAAGTGAACGACGAAGGTTACACACCGCTCATGGAGGCCGCCCGAGAGGGACACGAAGACATGGTCGCCTTACTTCTCAGCAAAGGTGTCATTTATTACTTTTAAATTTTTTGTTTTATCCTTAATAACTCGGAGGTTTCCTTGGTTAGGTGCAAACATAAATGCTCAAACTGAAGAAACTCAGGAGACAGCTTTAACATTGGCTTGCTGCGGTGGTTTCCTCGAAGTAGCCAATTTCCTCATCGCTAATGGGGCGGAAATCGAACTAGGAGCTTCAACACCCCTTATGGAAGCCGCTCAAGAGGGCCACCTAGAACTTGTGAAGTATGTCATGAATTAAGGTTGATTGTGAAGGACATTTACGTGAAGTGAGAACATTTGTGTAGGTACTTGCTCGATAAAAACGCGGATGTCAACGCTCAAACTCAAACGGGTGACACAGCTTTAACGTACGCTTGTGAGAATGGTCATACCGATGTTGCGCGTCTCTTACTGCAGTACGGCGCTGATTTGGTAAGTACCCCACTCCCTTATCATTCTAATTCTGTTTGGGATATTTTTAATTGCCCGGCTAAAAAAAGGGGTTTCCTGACAGCAAGTCCCCAGCTAAAAAGGTTGAATTCACGGCTAAACAATGTTTTATCCCGGTAAAATGCAAACGGCAAAATAAGGAAAAGCACCGCCTGAACGTGTGATCAATAACGACAATTTTGCTAGTGTTCACATCTGAAAATGCAATTGCCCAGCAGTAAAATGAAAGGCCCATCTAAAAAGGGGTTTGCACGGCAAATATGAGGTTTCCCCGACGAAGTTTTGAAGAAAGAGAGACACGATATCTTCAGAGTTGCCAACCGTTGAAAGTTCGAGTGTTCAAGTTAGCGTTCACTCGGCCCTGTGATGATGAATACAAATAAAAATTGTCTTGAACATTTAATAATAGCGTTCATGAGTTGTAAGTACAAAAATCGAAGTTGGTCTCACGAAAAATGAACCTTTCTACAACGTTGATAACGTCATGTTCCAAAGCGTTGCATATTTCTGGGAAAATGTGCACAGAAAACGAAAGCAAAATTCTTGAGGCAACCCTAAATTGGTTTTAGCGTTTCCGTTACTGATTGTGAAAACTCATCATTATTTTTACTGAGGAAACCATTATTCCGCTGTTATAATAATTTATTTGTCGGTGAAATGAATTGATGGTCGGGTGACTACTTATTATGCCGTTCATTTACACCATTAGTCGGGCGTCTTCCAAATCTGTGGGGGGATTTTTTTTTTATGTGCATTGTATTTTCCGCCGGGCGTTTGAATTAACTGACGGTATGACTCACTTTTCTGCCGAGAACTCTCACTTTTTTGCCAGGCTGAAAAATCCCACCCATTTTGCTTGGTAACGTTCGTGTTGTTGTCTAGGAACATGAAAGCGAGGGTGGTCGAACACCACTTATGAAAGCCTGCCGAGCCGGGCACGCCTGCACAGTTCGGTTCCTCCTCTCGCAGAATGCCAATGTGAACAAACAAACTACGAACAACGATCACACTCCGCTGTCACTCGCCGCCGGTGGTGGCCATTTGCCCGTGGTCGAATTACTTCTCTCTCAGTCCGCCAACCCATTCCACAAACTGAAGGATAATTCGACGATGCTCATCGAAGCGGCCAAAGGGGGTCATACGAACGTTGTTCAATTGCTTCTCGACTACCCGCATTCCATCATGATGAAAGGGGAGTCTGTGCCGGCTCAGCAACAGCAGCAGCAGCAGCAACACGTTCACGAACACCACCACCACGAGGAACCTAAACCGCCTCCTGCAACTGGTAGGTCCTGTTCTATTACGCCCACTTCCTTTTTTTCAAGTTCCTCCGTTCAAACAATCCTTCTATTTTAGGCCGTGTAAGTGACCAAACTCAACCACCGTCTGCAGCTCCAGCGCCGGCCAGCCAGAAACCAACTTCGATGGGTCAACAACAGTTGCCCGCCTCGTCGTCCAACACCGCCACTACCACCACCAACAATGCCAACAACTCGTCCAACGCAAACGCAGCGGCAACTGTAGCAGCGGCCGCTGCCGCCGTTCAAAAATCCGTTCTCCGCAAGTCTCGGCAGACGGCGGTCCTGGATTCCAATACGTTAACCTCGCCCGAAGCCCAACAAGTGAGAAATCAACCCCCTCTACCGCCCCATGGTATAGCGACCTCTGGGCCGAACACCGGTGCCGGTGGTGGTAGCGTTGTCGGCGCGATGATTGAAGAACTTCAAGACGCGGCGTCACTATCATCCCACGAGGTTAATCAAGGCGTGCCGTTGATAGCCAAACCTCCTACGACTCTAAGTTTAGAAACTCAATTTTTTCAACGGCAACAAATTGTCGAGGAGCTACAGGTACGCTGCGTGATAATATTTCACAGTTTCGGGGATATATTTAAGCCGACAATTTTCATTGGCAGAGAGTGGAACAGGAGCTCAAAGAACGAGGAGCTCGAGCTGGACTTTTAGACGGGAGGCCTTTATCCCCTACATCTGGAACATTCAGTAACCTTATAATGCCGACTACTCCTCCAGGCCCTCCACCTGATTCCTCCACCACAGGTATATACCCCTAACTCCACCCCTCATCGTGTAATTACTGGCTATTCCCTTTCTTTTATTTTTGTAACATTTTTTGCAGGTTATTTTTAACTATTTCCGTGTTCAGTTTTGTTGATTATTTTTGGTTTTTTATGCTTCCTCTAACCAGCCAATTAACTCCCCTCCCTAATCTGCCACACAGTTGTAGCTAAATACTGTTTTAACTTTGAGACACCCGATTCCATCCCGAAGCTTGCACTTTTCAAATTCCCTTGAGTACAAGTTGGCATTCTCCCTGTGTAATTGAACTGTTTTTGCAAGATAATTATAATTTCTTTTGACGCATTCGGTCAACGAAGTTTTTTTTTTTTTTCGTTTCCTCCTTGGAGGGCTCTCATTGGCTGGTTTAGGGGAAGCGGCCGTTGCCGGCGAGCTCATCCAACTCTTCTGCGAAGGTATGGTGTGCGGACCAGCGGGTGTGTTCGCTGGTGGACCGCCAGCACTCGGTGGAGGGACCCAGCTGCCCTCTACTCAAGGTCTTTTGGTTCAGCCTCAACAACCTTTGGCGGGGGGTGTTGGATTAGTGGCCTCGTCCATGAATCCGGGCTCTCCGGTTGCGGCCGGTGGTCATCAGCCTATTACAACACCCAGTGACGTAGTTCAGGTAGATTTTTGGTTTTTCGCGATTTTTTCGAAAAACTAACATTTTTCAATTTAATTATTAGGCGACTGCTATTAGCGATCGTCCTAAAGCGAAACCAGCGTGGAAAAAAGAGGGGAAAACCCTTCGCAAGCAAGCCGCCGCCCTTCAAGCAGCGGCTTTTCAAGCGGCTCTTCACCAACAGCAACAATATTTTGATCAATCGACTATTCAACATCTGAAAAATCTCGTCCAAAAAACCGAAGAAACAGGAGTTCCTCGGCAAGGTGGCGGCGCCAATCCAGCCGGTGGCCTTGTGGCCGACTCCTCAGCGGCGGCAGCCGCTGTGGCCGCTGCCGCTGCTCAGGGAAAGTCTGTCTTCTCTGCGAACCATATCATGGCACATGTCACTCAACAGCTGGACATGACTCATTTGTCCGGGCACGAAGCTCAACTGAGGAATCAACAGGATGTTGTACGCTATTTTACCGTTTCACCAAAATGTCCTACTTTTTAACGCCTTCTCTTTCCTGGTTCAACAGTTGAGCAGCCAGTGTGATCTGATGCAAAGGCGATGCCCTTTGTTATCGCAAGTGGACGAGGACGCTCTAATCGAACTGGCGAAAGCGGGGAAACTGGATCAGGAAAGGTTGGATACTTTGACTGAGGAGGATGTTCGAGTTCTACAGTCCGTGGAAGAAATGGCCAACAGCGCGTACTTCACCCTTCTGCGAGGAGTGAGTCGTTTTTTTCACACCTTTCAATTTGAAATTTCTCAGGGAGGGGAGGGTAACAGGCACTTGGAAGCCTTTGGAAGCTGATTTTACCATGCCCTTCTTTTTTATTCATAAACTGTCGCCGTGTCTTGACCGTACTCCCGTGACGTGTTCTGCCTTGTTGGTTGTTGGAGGGGGAGGGGTGATAGTGTCGGGGTACAATATTTAGCTAAACTTGGGGAAGCCTTTGAGTGTGGTTGGAAAAGGGGAGATTACCGTAGTTATCTACCAACCCAAAATATGCCCCATTATCTCTTTATTTTACGCACTCCCCTGGTTTTGTACGAGTGTGGTACATATGACATCGGCTTATGACGGAAAAGGTCCCATTTTTTGTAAGTAAACTCCATAGTTAGTTTGGAATGTTACTCCTTGGACGATGCACGAATCCGAGGTGCGATAAAAGGCTTCGAATTTAAAGAAACCGCTAGGGCGTTCCCTGTCACTGGTGTTGCAGTGTGAAAAAAAAAGCATCTGTTTATAAACTTGTAGTCTAAATTCCACGTGATGTTCCCCAAGTTTTGTCCCTCGCACTTCGCGTTTTCCGTTGGAGCTGTTTCAAATTTTAAATCATTTCAACTCCTCCAGGCAATTATTGTGTACTCTTGGACTTTTTGGAGGTTTCATTGGCTTCAGGATTTTTTTCCATTTAATTCTCCCCCGGAAGTTAAATTTTAGATTTTTATGATTTTCCTTGCTTACGGGTCTGATTTATAATATTAAGCTATGCTTTTAATTGAAATTTTGTGGTGGGCGTTGAAAAATTTCTGCTTGTTCATTCGTTTCGAAATGGAAAATTTTACAAGTTTACTTTTAAATGTTGAAACTATTACGGTTTGCTCCTATTGATTTATGTTTAAATTTTGTCCTTTTTTGTTTCTTTAGTCCAACGGAAATTACCAACTGCCGTGCCAAGAACTTCCCATGCCTGACAAAGGTCAAGTCGGTCGAGGTAGCGGTACCATCGACCCCAATCATCAACAACAACAACTGCAGCAGCAGCAAACGTCTTTGTGTGCGAGCGCTGGACCACCGTCGCTGTCATCGTCTACGCCTTCATCTTCGATACTTTCCCCGCCGTCGTCGCAGACTGCCGCTGCCGCGGTGGGCTCGGCGAGTGCTGTCCAGAACGTTTCGCCCACCCCACCTCAGTTTCAGCCTCAACTTCTCCTCAAGGCTCCACCGCCTTGTAAGTTGAACAATCCTTCACTGTCCAGTGAGTAACCGATAGCTTTTTTTGTTTTACCATTTTTCGGCCCGATAATACTTTTTTAATCAATTAATTAACTATTAATAACAATAGTTTACTAGAAAGCCTTTACATTTTGAATGTATGGCATGTTTTTCCCATTGCATGCCAGTTCTACAGGCAATAATAACTGTTTTTGACACGATTAAAATTCTAAATAATTGCGCGTAGAACTGCTGGATAGCTTCACTCTTGTGATCCAATTTCAAGTACCAAAGAAAGAGCGGGAAAGTCCGCCAACTTCAGGAGAGGGGGGAGGGGTCACAATTCCTGAACTAGCAAAGAATTTAAAATGTACGCATCTCTTGCAAACTGACATCCACCAACCCAAACAAATTCTCCTTAAGGGGTCAAAGACAATTCCGGGCTGACACCGAACGCAGTAGCGGCTGGAGCCGCACTTACGACTGGAGGTCATGTTCAAGCAGGTACGCAGACGTCGCCCGTGACCGAAGCAGCCCCACCACCGATGATGGCGACGACGACGACGTCGTCGACTACGACATCGCCATCGACTAAAAAATCCCCACAAGGAGTGGCGGCGACGGCTGTACCCGCGGCGTCAACTGTATCGCTGCAGCAGCAGCACCAACAACAAGGGCAGTCATCGCCGTCTCAGCAGCAGCAAACGGGGCAGCAGGCGACGACGAATGGAGCCTCTCCCGTTTTTTCAGTGACAACAACAACGAAACGGGGCAAAAAGTATCACTACCAACCGAAAAGCACTCAGGCACCTCCCGTTCACTCTGACTCTGAACACTGTACGTAAAAAGAAACAAAATTCTATACTTCCGTTAATTTTCAAAGGGAATTTATCGAACTCCTCAGTTTTTATTAGTCGCTTTCTGCTTTTTGAAACTAATACTTTCTAATTACACTTAATTTTTAATTGATTGATCAGTCAGGAGGGTCATTAAAGCGTCTTTGATTGGCTTTTTATCCTGTCGGTGAACTTATTATTTTCTAGTGTAGTCCTTTTTAATTAGTATTATTTTTCCAAATGTGTTTATTTGTTTGCTATTTCAAGGCTTTAGATGCGACGGCCAAGCTGGAGCTCAAGGTGCCGCCCCCACGTTTGGCATGGACGTCGACTCAGCGACGGATAGCAATAACGACACCGCTCTCACTTTAGCCTGCGCCGGGGGTCACGAAGAGCTCGTCGAGCTTCTTTTGTCCCGTGGCGCCAACATCGAGCATCGCGACAAAAAGGGTTTCACGCCGTTGATCCTGGCAGCGACGGCGGGTCACGACAAAGTCGTCGATATTTTGTTGAATCATTCGGCCGACATGGAAGCACAGTCGGAGCGAACAAAAGATACACCGCTCTCTTTGGCCTGTTCAGGTGGACGCTATGAAGTGGTTGAACTTTTACTGTCCAAGAGTGCCAACAAAGAGCACAGGAATGTGTCCGATTATACGCCGTTGAGTTTGGCCGCTTCGGGCGGTTACGTCAACATTATCAAGCTTCTGTTACAACACGGAGCTGAAATCAATTCAAGAACCGGTAGCAAACTTGGAATCTCTCCCCTTATGCTCGCAGCCATGAATGGTCACACAGGTACAATCTAAAAATGACCAAATTATTCCCCGTGTAACCGTTTCAACACAAAATTACCATCTTTTAGCTGCCGTGAAACTACTTCTAGACATGGGCTCAGACATCAACGCCCAAATTGAAACGAATAGAAACACCGCACTCACGCTTGCATGTTTCCAAGGTCGTCACGAAGTTGTCAGTTTGTTGCTTGACAGGCGAGCCAACGTTGAGCACCGTGCCAAGGTAAATTTGAAATGTTTGCCCTTATTTTGACGTGGTTCCTCATTTTTTAAGTCACTGTTGCAGACTGGATTAACTCCTCTTATGGAAGCGGCTAGCGGAGGTTATGTCGAAGTCGGCCGGGTCCTCTTGGACAAAGGAGCTGATGTGAATGCTCCTCCAGTACCTTCATCACGAGACACCGCTTTGACCATTGCTGCTGACAAAGGCCACTGCCGTTTCGTTGAGCTCCTTCTTAACAGGTCTGTTTTAATATTTTTTCAAATATTGGTATTGTTTTAAACTAATTGTATTCAACAGATCGGCCCAAGTGGAAGTGAAAAATAAGAAGGGAAACTCTCCATTGTGGCTAGCGGCCAACGGTGGCCACATTGCTGTAGTCGAACTTCTGTACAACGCAGGTGCCGACATCGACTCGCAGGATAATCGAAAAGTCTCCTGCCTTATGGCCGCCTTTAGAAAAGGTCACGTCAAAGTTGTCAAATGGATGGTCAATCATGTTGTTCAGTTTCCGAGTGATCAGGAAATGACTCGCTTTATTTCCACCGTGAACGACAAGGAACTCTTGGAAAAGTGCCAGGAGTGTACAAAAATCATTCGAGCCGCCAAAGATCAGCAGGCGGCTAAAGCCAACAAAAACGCGAGCATTCTTCTTGAAGAGTTGTTCATGGAAAAGACGAGGGAGGAGAGTAAACGTGCAGCGGCCGCCCGACGACGTGAGAGGAAAAAGAAGAAAAAAATGGAGAAAAAGGAGGAGAAAAGGAAATTACAAGAAGAAAATCAGAAAAATGAAAGTTACGCCGGAGATGACGACGAGGACGAAGAAGATCAGGACGATGACGATGAGGACAAGCCTGACATCAAAGGTAAGTTGTCATCGTCGGTCCTTCTCTACTGTGTAAATTAATGCATATCGTCACTATTTAGACATAAAGAAAACCGCTGAAGTGGCCGGAACGAGCGAGTCACCAGCGCGAGGTGTGGCTGGTGTGAACGGCGAGGGTGAAGAGGGTGACAGTGGCATTGATGCAAACAGTCAGGGTAGTTGCAGTAGTAACGAAGTCAAAGGTGGCGGCGCGGGTCGGCGTAAGGAGAAGAAAAAGAAACGCCCCACATCTTTGACCAACGGTACTGGAAGCGGGAGCGTTAATAACGCTTCCGCCTCCATCAACACTCCGACGGGCAGTCAGTCCGCAGCTAGCATTACCCAGCCGTCGACGAGTAGTAAGCCCGACGAACGAAACTCTCGAACGCTCAACCCTGCAAATCTCAACACGAGCGGGAGCAGTAACAGCGGTGGTAAGAACGCCAAAGATGGTTCCGGGTCGACTAGTGGTAGCGCTAAATCTTCAACGGATAAATCAGATAAATCTCGTATATCATCGAACAGCTCCAGCAATAATAAAACGGCGCCGAAAGCTCAACAGGCTCTTGTTTTTGAGCCCACGCGTCATCCAGCCGACAGGGAGGATTTCGAAGCAACTGGCAATGAAACCTATGTCTCAGCAAAGGGCAAAAAGTTATCTTTTTTGTAAGTTTCTATTGGTTTTTTATTTGTGTAAGATTCTATTGATTCTGCGTTATACAGGAACTATTGCGACGATGTTCTTCCGGCGACTAACATTAAAAATCAGTCCACTAGTCCTAAACAAGCAGGTAAAAGGGACGAAGGATGGAAGGAAGTAGTCCGAAAGTAAGTTAAAGTTGATTCATTTCCCTGACTTGTCTTAAATTTGTTCTCTCCCCTTCTCAGATTCATGAACTCGACGTTTAAATCTAAAAAAGTGTCCGTGCCCCTGAACGCCATCAGTCGCGTCATAGGACGAGGCGGTAGCAATATAAACGCTATAAGAACTGCCACTGGAGCGCACATAGAAGTTGAGAAACAAAGTAAAGGCCAGGGCGAGAGAATTATAACGCTGAAAGGCTCGCCGGAAGCGATCAAACAGGCACACTCGCTAATTGCAGCTCTCATTAAGGACCCGGACGTTGACATCCTTCAAATTCTTCCCAAATCCGCCAATAAGTCGGCGGCAGCTGTTTGGGAAAAATCAGTCGTAAGTGGATTTAGTTGAAGGACCCTTTGTCGTGCGTGTAATCGTTTTTTTTGTGTGTGTGCAGAATACTGCGAAATCCAAACCGAGTAATAAGTCTCAAACGAATCCGGCGTCGACGTCTTCAGCCAAAACAACGACTACAGGAAGTGTGGCTTCTACAACGCCCTCTCTTATACAGCCACGAACTACAGGTGCTCCTGTTTCAAGAGTTACGGCTCCCAGACTCGTTGCTGCGGGTACGCCGTGCTCATTTATCCTGTGACTAATTTGATTTTTGAAAAATGGTTTGTTGGTTCTTAGCTGCTAAGAGACAGTTGACCGCGGCGTCCAACACTAAGACAACCATGTCGTACACGAGCGTCATAATGACGTCGAACCGCTTGTCATCAGGTGGAACTTCAACATCATCATCGTCAACCGGTAGGTTCCTGACAAGCAGTTGGTTTATAGCGCCCGGTACTACATCCACCACCCCTCTTCGATTGTTCCAGGAAGTACGGTTGTTGCACCGGGGTCTGGTCCGACGTTCGCCGCCAAATTAAGCGCTGCGGAAGCTCAAGCCGCGTCCGTCGCTGCTATGAATAACTCGTCAAGCGGTGGCCTTCCCTCACTTGCTGGTCTCGGCGTGATTCAACCTTCCCCGTTGGTGACTTCGGCGCCTACTTCGCTGTCGTCGCCGTCGTCAGTTGCAGCATCCATGGCGGGTGGGCCGTCTATGGCGACCGCTATGGTTACACCACCGTCGCCTCAACAACAGAGACAGGTGTGTTGTTGTGGGTGATTTTGATGTTTTTTGAGGTTGATACTATCGGTGTTTTTCTTTTCGAAGGCTGTAACACCTCCAGTTCCTCTGAAACGAATGACAGCCAGTTCTCCGCTACCTTCAGTTGTCATAGCAACGTCATCTGGATCGCTGATGCGGTGCTCATCACCACCAATGCCACCACCGTCATCCACGCCCGGTTCCTCAATTACGAATGGGTCGCCATCGTCAATCGCGCCTTCCTCGTCCAATTCATCCGCCACACTGGTAGAATACTCGCTCTTCAACGACAGTTTTACATCTCAGTCGATGTGGTGTCGTGAAAGTGACTCGCAAAAAGGTATGAACTTCGCGAGTGCCGCCGCCAGCAACGGTTCCAACGCTTCTGCCGTTATCATGCCACCTCAATCCAATAAGTTCCTCGATCCATCACCGCCCAAAGTGGACGCTTCGAAAGCTCCCGGCTACCGTGGCAACGCTGCCTGCTCGCCCGTGTCGAAAGGTTGCACGTCATCCTCCTCGTCCTCGTCCTCATCTTCGACTCAAGTCGCCGCCGCCTCAGCGACGTCCTCGTCGTCAGCGTCATCGGTGACGTCGACGGGTATCTCGGTCATTCCGTCTCCTTATTTCACCGGTCCACCACCTACCGTTCCTCACTCTGAGCCAACGGGGGGTCTACCGTCGTCCTATCGAGCTCAACCGCCTCCTTCGGCATTCACTCAAGCTCCTCACCCACCGTCAGCCGACTCTCTCGATCACTCTTCTTTTCACCCCTCGCCTGTATCGATGTCCAGACTCAATCCTCGCGCTCCAGACTTTTCGACGAGCTTCAAACCGCAACAAATTTATCACAGTGCAGCGACTAACCCAACCGGAAACGCATATTTGCAGCAGAACCTTCTGCCTAACAGCAATGTCATTTTTCCTATCAGTAAGTCGCAATTTTTTTAAAAAATTCAATGAGCGTGCCTTGAAGATTCCCTTATTTCAGACAAATTCCCCGGTAATCGCCCTAACGGACAAGCAAGATGGCCGCTTATGGCGCATGGATACCCTCAGTCTGACGTGACTCATTTGGCGAGTTTAGCTATGAGTCAGACTGACTTATTAGGCCCTCTCGAGAATGGTACCTCACCTAATGTGTCACCGTCGTCGCCGCAGGCACCTCAACAGGCAGACGATAGAAAGGTTGGTAAAACTATTTATTGGGTTTTAAACACTTATCATTACATACCCCCCTCCTCCTCCTCTTCCTCTTACTAGATACCTCCTCGACCCATTGGAACGGAAAGGGCGTGGAAAAATTACAGCATGTCCATGACGAGCGCCAACACTCCTCAGGAACTCGACTTGACGGGATCCCAGTGGCTTATCGAACCCAAGTTGAATTGGCAAGCCGCGACAACGGCCGCAGCGGTTGCCGCCGCGGCAGCCGGAGGAGGACAGCCGGGAGGTCCTCTGGGACCCGCGGCCGCTGCAGCAGCAGCAGCAGCGGCGGCGGCAGCAGCGGCTTCGACTGGTCTTGACAGTCGACATCACATATTCCGTGGGACGCCCAATACTGGCCCACCACCGCCGCCCATCGGCCCACCCTATTCGAGGATATCACTCGCCGAGGACATGACTCACATCATGGACGCCACCTATCAGGTGGGTCACATTTTTCCTGTGTTCTCCGCTTATATCTCCGTCATGATCGAAGTTTAAAGAGTTCGGGACCTCTTTTCATATTTCACGCGTTCTTTTTTCTCCCCTCACTATTTTATCTGAATTAATTTAATTACTGAGAAAATCGTTTTTTTTTTTATTGCGTAACATTAATTTATGAACGTGTGACGACGAGCTTGCGTGGGTTCACGATTTTGGGTCGAATAAGAGTAACACGTTGACAGAAGCCGGGGTGTTTATCCCTTCTGGGGTTGAATTACATCTAAGTGGAGCTATTACTAGTTTCTGGGTCAAGAAATCCGATTTTCGAGGTGAAATAGTAGATTATGGCCAGAGTTATTTGTTTCAGAAGCTAAATTCTCGGTCATTCGAAAGAATTACGAGTTTTGTGGATTGAAATTCATTTTCGTGAAAATGATGGTCTTGAGACTGATGTTTGAGTTTTGAGGGTAAAAATTGCTTTTCTGTGGAGCGAATTGCCAACTTCTTCAGTTTAAAGCGCTTAGAACCAAGCAATACGTTGTGGAGGATAATTAGGAGATTTTAGGCCTGTAGTGACTGAACAATCGGATGCTGTGGCCGAATTGTCAGACCCTTAGAATTTAATGCGTCAAAAGTACTGTTGAGGGGGCCAATATGCCGAGTAACAAGGTACCTTGGGATGCACTGGGAAGGTTCCCCTGGCACAGTCCCGAAAAAATGCGTACCATCCTCTAGTTTAGTTCCAGCGAGTTTATTTGCCAAGGAACCCTTCAGCTGCGGTTATGCAGACGCTCACATTCGTCAGTCGCGATAAGCAGGATCTTAACCGCGGCAAAGGCCAATTTGGCTATTTCTGGAGCCTACTTCGCGATTAAAATTGAGAAAAAACGTGCTAAAGCATGATCGACAAATTTTGGGGCACACAATATGTTCACGTGCAGAAAGCCAATAGATTTGTTACCTATTTGTCGTTTTTATGTGCTAAATTCGCTGTAGGTAATAGATCGGAAAATTCACCATCCGTCGAGGTTGTAGGGAGGGGCTTGAATTCATAATTATTCCACTGGAATGGAGTGATCGCTGAAAATGTACGGCATCGCAGTAGAAAGTCGGTCTAGCGGTCAAATTACCAGGCAAAGACCGGAAAATCAGATTCCGTGGCGAATCAAACAGTTTTGAGGAGTTTAGGTGTATTCGTGGGGTTTGGAGGGAGTGAAAATAGAAATGTTTCTAGGTACGATGCAGGATGAGCAGATGGCCAGTTTTGGAGGCTACGTTGTGACTTTGAAGGTCATGAAACTTTTTTTTATTTGTAAATCAAAGCCTTAGTTTTAGGGCTGTGCGTCAACAGTTTTTTATTCTTTTGTATTTTTACAACTGGGGCTAAATGGTTTGTTTAGGCCAACGTGGAATTTTCGCGAGCCGTGTTCCAGTTTCACGAGCCATGTTCCAGTTTCGCGGTTAAATTCCAAGGCTAAGATAGCGAAAAATTAGATTCGGATGATGAATGTTGAGTTTTCTTCCTAGCCGCATTAACACTTGAAAAATTGCGTGAGACGGGAGCTTACAGAGAAAGGAAGGAATGGCTCTGGTTCAGAAACGCCAGAAAATGCAGGAAAATAGTGTATTGCGGTGTGTAAAAATTGTAGTCCCGAGTGACTGGCCGCCTAAGAATCTGTGTATTTTCCTATTACTCTTGAACAAAAGCCGGCGCAAACCGCGAGAAAAAGGCAGGGAAAATCGTGTTTCTGGTGGTCTGAGTTGACGTAATGAAGAATCGGTGAAGATAACATGCTTCGGTGAATTTCCAAGTCCAACGGGTTTTGGACGTGCTGCAATGTTTATGGAAGAAGAGCACGAGACTGAAGGTTTTAGGCGAGACGAAGACATGGCTACGGCCCGTTTTCACAAACTTCTTTAACCACGATCAACAACTAATCATTATCGTCTCATCAAAACGAGAGGAAGTGGGTGAACATTGTGGATTTCGGTGTCGAGTGGCCGGACGTTCGTTCGTGGCTTACGGTAGAAAACTGTGTGGAGGGGGAGGTCGAGAGAATTCCTGAATCGCTACCTCTACTCGCGTATTTCGGTGACATTTCGTTCCCGAGTAGCCGTATGTTTTGGTCGTTGGGGAAGAACAAACTTGAGGCCTGTTGTCCACTGGAAGCGTTCGAGCGACGCTACAACGAGCTTACATCTCAAAGGCTTGAATTGAAAGCACTGTAGCTAAGCCTGTGGTGGACGATGTCACATTCAATTTAAACCTTTGGGATGTAGGCTCATTGTAGCGTCGCTCGAAAACGCTGCCAGTGAACGACCGGCCTAAGATATTCTCAGATTTATCTGGAATGTAAATACCCGCAAAACGAAAGAAAAGGGCAGGGAACATAGTTCATTTGTTTTTGTGGTTTTTGATTTCGAGTGACCCTGGAAACAGGGGATGGTCAAATGACGGAATGAACGAAAGCTTACGGAACGGGTACAAAATCACTCTTCTCAAATTTGGGTGCTCGCCTCCTTACTCTTCCAGAGTCCGTCAGAACCACAGAGTTTTCATTCGTAGAGGGAGTGGGTCAACAAGGGGTACGGCACTTGGTAATTTCGGTGATTCAGGGAACCAAAACCCTCTAGTTGTTTTGCCCAAATAAAATAAATTTCGGTGTCGAATTTCTTGATTTTGCTGTGAAGCGGCCACCCATAACAAAACCTCTGAATACAATTTCATTTTCAAACAGGGCGGATTGGACAGCAGCCAGTTCAGCAACGGTGGTGGTATTTCCCTCATGCACGCCCTACCCGTCATGAGTCAACAGCATCAGCATCATTACGCCGCCGCCATGGCAGCAGCAGTCGGCGGTCAAGATCTGACGGGCGCTGGCGGAGGAGTACCACAGGACTGGGATCAAACCGCCCGCCTTCCACCCACCATACAGGACCTGCATCAGGACAAGACACATGTAAGAAATCAATTTTTTTACAGCTATTCCGAGTGGTCTGTCAGTTACAGACGACGATTTTATCGCTTTGATTACACGAATAATTTCTTCCAGTGGAGAATTTAACCTTTTTTTTCCTAACGCTTTTTTGTTTCTTCGCTTTATCCATTAACTTTTTACCAATTCTTGCTCCGTGTTTTTCCGCTTTTTAACTTTTTACTTTGAAAAAAAAGAAAACTATTTTAAAATTGGTTTTTTGTTTCATTTTTTCGTACAGTATTACTCTTCAAATCAGGGGTGGAACAAGTGGAATCACTAGTTTTAACGTTATTTGATGATGTTCACTCGAAAAAAAAAGAAGTTTCCTCTTGTTAGCCCTCCCCTTGATTAAGCACCTTTTTTCTCCATCTCTCTACTTACAACATTTCGCCAAAATTTTATCGACTTGGGGGACACCAGTGAGTCGTAGAGCGACCAAGTTGCGCTTTTTCGTTGTTTCTGATTTTTTTTTTTACGGTAAATTATGATAATCGATTTTTAAGTTAACTATTTTTCTCTAGTACGGATAAGGAAAGTCTACTCGTGGGGGGACAATGGGTTTCCCCTTCGGGGAAAGCTGTCACTGAATCACAAGCTTTGCCTCTTTATCGTTCTTTATTTATAACGTTATGTATACTTTTTTTAATTTGTAAATCTTTAATAGCTTTATATTTATTAAATCTTCTGGTTACTTCCTCGGTCTTAAACAAATTTTGGAAAGAAAGAAAAAAAAAAAAAAAAAAAACAGTGTCACGTGTGGTGTCTTAGAACATCGCTGTCCCAATTTTGCCAAGCCTGCAGAGGATTTAATGTATATAAAATATACTCGGATTCGACTTGTGAAAAGTCTTAAAATGTATCTTTTATTCAAAGAGCTGCCACTATATAGTTGATATGACGATT
Organism: Corythucha ciliata; assembly: GCA_038030265.1. NCBI lineage: Eukaryota > Metazoa > Arthropoda > Insecta > Hemiptera > Tingidae > Corythucha > Corythucha ciliata. The sequence goes on from CM075939.1 coordinate 4,132,707, forward strand.
ATACATTTTATTATACGTAAACATAGTTTAAAAGCGATTTTGCAGGAAGGAAAAAGTTCAATTTGAAGAAACAATAACCTCCTTTTTCTCCGGTAGTTGACTGTTTACGAAAAAAAAAGTGCTTCTGTGTTTTCTTTCTCTGGTGTTTACTTTAAATTGTCGAGGGGTGTCTTGGAGGCTTTTTTCTTTTCTTTTTCAACGGGAAAAAAATGAATTTGAAAGAAAAGTTTTCGAAAAAAGGAAAGAAAAGCTCATTTTTTGCTGCTGGAATTTTTGAACGAGCAAACACTCTCATTTCGCTAATTTTGCCCTTTAGCTTTGTCGTCAAAAAAATTGATTGAATTTTATGAAATTCTCTCTATCTATGTACCACGAAAATTTGATTTATATAATTAAAAAAAAAGAGGAAAAAAAGAATCGTAGTATCGGCCGCGAAAAAATTAATAATTTAGGGGATAGGGGTAAAACGGGCCGTGTCCCGGTTTAGTCAGGTTAGGAATATAATACAAAAAATAATTCAAAAAAGTAAAAAAAAAAGAAAGAAAAATTGAATCTCCGAGCTAATTTGCCAGGTTTAACAAAAAAAATACATATAAGCTATTATTTACAATAAATATATTTAAAAAAATTAATAAAAAAAAATCTGGCGCTTTGGCGAGGAGTTAATTATGTATCTATATTGCTTGTACATGAAGACTTAAAAATATATCTTTATGCACGTCGACCCAATAGTTCTCGAGAGAGAAGAATGAGGGAAATAGTAAACAAATCATCACCCCTTTAATGTTCAACAGCGTTCAGAATGCCGAGCAGGTTTAATATTTGGGAATTTGGTTGTTGAAGTGAGGATGGCCGTGCTCGGCAATCTAAACTCTGCTAGTCCTCCCTCCCCTCCACTCACCATTCCTTTTATGATTAGAATCCCATTCTGTCCAAAAGTCGCGTATTCCTTTCATCAGGTCTTGGTTCTAGCGTGGCTTTAAAATTCTACGACCACCAGCGACGCTTTCTGTGGACGATGAAAACCGCAGAAATAGTACGGTGCAATTAGTAAAAAAAACGGCCCAACCTCAACATCCAAAGTGAAAGTTTCCCTTCAACGCCAAATTATTCCTCACAACCCGCATATTGATTGGTAAAAAAGTCCACCATTTGGAGCTATGGGTTTTGGTGGGAGGGGGTAATAAGTTAGTAAATTCTTATTTTGTTCCAGTATTTCTCAAATATTTCGAAATCTATGAGGTTTAGCGTGTAAATAATCTTCCTTAAATTGCCCACAAGAATGATCCTCGAGATAATCTTACTTAAGTGAACGGTTCGAGAGTTACGGCGGGTGTAGTAGTAAACATTTTTCGTATTTCGAATTTTTTTTGTCGAAAAAACTGGCATAAGGAAACTTTTTGTTTTTTGCACGATTGAGTTTTATAAAATCAAATTGCAATTGAAGTAAACGGTAGAATGTTAATAATATGCCCTTCAAGGGACATCTAGGGGGATAATACGCTTTCATATGCCTAGGTCATAAACACAGAGTGTATCCGGTGGCATTGTACTCGGCTTTAGACGTGGTTTCACCCAAATTTTGTGTCACAGTAATACAGATCCATCTTGTATACATGGCCTTGGCCAAAGGAAGCCTATTATCCCTTAAAAAGTAGCGCCCCTTGAGAAGAAAGGGAGGTTTTTGTCCCTTCAAGGGAATATTACCAACATTCTACAGTCCACTTCAATTGCAATTTGATTTTACAAAACTCAATCATGCAAAAAACAAAAAGGTTCCTTATGCCTGTTTTTTTGACAAAAAACGTCGAAATACGCAAAATGTTTACTACTACACCCGCCGCAGCTCTCGAACCGTTCACTTAAGTAAGATTATCTCGGGGATCATTCTTGTTGGCACTTTGATGAAGATTATTTTTGTAAATGCTCATTTTCACGCTAAACCTCATAGATTTCGAAATATTTGAGAAATACTGGAACAAAATAATAATTTACTAACTTATTACCCCCTCCCACCCAAACCCATAGCTCCAAATGGTGGAACGTTTTCCAGCTTGCAGCTTATTACTCTGGCATAATTGCCAGTTTTGTGGACACAGGCTGTTGGAACATAAACCGCCGCAGAACCCGAGAAAAAAAAGACGTGGAATTGAGTCTTTCTGCTGGTTTTGGTCTCGAGTAACTAGATGACCACAAGAGCGTGGACGTGATTTTGGGAAAGAGCCCCTACGTCATCTTATTCTCCTGATAATCAAGTAAAAACAAATACGGAAAAATTTTAGTGTTTTTCGAAGAATTTTGGCCCTCGAGTGACCAGGAGAAAAGCGAAGTGCTGTAGAGCAGGCACTCGCGGACCTACACCTATCGGGGCCCGGGGCGGAAATCTTCAAGAGGCCCCTAAGTCTCCCTATAAACAAGAAACATAATTTTTACTTAGCATTTTCCATATTTTAGCCTCGAATTATCGCTATTTCATCTTTTCCAGCCGCTAATTAGCGCGCTTATGACAAGTTTAAGCCCCGAATTTCTCAATTTCAGCCATGAATGAGTGCTATTTGTCAACTTTACCCGCAAATTAGAACTTTTCTATTGGCACTTTTTCTAAATTTTATCAGCGTAGCAGCATTTCCAATCCTTGCATTCCAGAATTTTCTCAAATTTGCCAAGATTGGTGTTCTCCTCAATTTTTGCAAATTAGCCATTTTGTTTTCCACTTTTAGCAGAGAATTATTACTTCTCCCCAATTTCAACTGAAAATTAGCGTTTTTCTTCATTTTAGCCGTGCTAATTAGTGATTTTTTAATTTTAGCCGCGAATTAGTGATATCCTTTATTTGTTTCTGCGAATTCACGTTTTTCCTCCATTTCATGTCCTCAAATTGCAAATTAGCGATTTTTCTCAATTTCAGCTGTGAAGTAGCGTTTTCTGCTAATTTTGTGGCGAATTAGCATCAGCGATTAATCATTGCGCCCGCCAAATACCCCCAATTTGTGATTTCTTAAGGCAACTTCTCAGGACTGCAATTTTACTATTCGCGGCTAATATTGAGAATTATGAACTCATTTGCCTTCAAATTTGGGGAAAGTAAAACAAAAATTCTCAAGGCAACCAGTACGGCACGGCGCATCAGGGGTATCTGATGGCAACTTCGCTGCTAAAATAGAGATAATTTGAAAAGTGAAGAAAATATGAGGCTGAAATTGAGTAGGCGCGGAAATGTGCTAGTCTCCAGGGGCAAGAGCGTGGCAAAAAGTTTGGAAAAAGCGCTATTATTCACGGCTGAAATAGTGGAAAACGCCAATTCGCGGCTGACATCCAGATAATACATATGATAATTCGTGGATAAATTTGAGAAAAGCCGGTAATTCACAGTTAAAAGGGAGAAAAGGCGTAAATTCGCGGCTAAGGTTGACAAAAAACATTCATTCTGAGTTACGGATCTTTTTGGGAAAACTTGCTGATACACGTGGCTGAAACTGAGAAAACCCCCTAATTCCCAGGCTAAAATCAAGATTAAGCGCTCACTCCCAGCTAAAAAGAAAAAAAACGCTAACTCGTGGATCCAGTAGACAGTTTATATCAATTAGATTTATTAATTTTTTTGTTTTTTAATTTGTCGATTTCGTTTTGTACGGTTCAGCCGAAACCGGTATCAATTAGTAAATTATTTTTCGCGACGAGAACATCCCATATTTCTCCTGATTCCAATGTTTCCGCGTATAGCACTGCACGTGAAAAACTGTGTCGCGAGGAATTCCATCAAAAAACGTCAAAATCTCTTTTCTCATTTATTATTAAGCTTGAACTGGCATGAGACGAAGGGGCGTCAAAAGCTGGTTTGGCAGCGGGAGGGAGTGAGGGAGACATTTTCAAAAAGCTACGCCACTGATTCTATTGTACACGAGAGAAGTGAGGTGCTCCAAGACTTACCACCCTTTCTTCTTTGGTATGTTTGGGATGTTGTGTGCTCTAATGTCGTCAAGTGTGGAACTTGGCCCTCTACATTAACGCCACAAGGATAGCCGGATCCCCCCCCCCCCGGTAAGACATCTGTTTACGCTCTTCCATGAAGGGAAAAAGTGATGGTTAACAGCGTTACATAATATGTGCACAATGCCTCGGCAAAGTGTGAAATAATTCTTCTTTTACCTCCTTTTTTCCCAAATTGCCTGATTTCACCAGGCATTCTTAACAATGCCTAGGCATTTCCCACAATGCCTCGATTTCCCACTTTGCAGGTAACACATACATCCGGCCCCTGCCAAATATCCCATCAGGCGTACCTCCGGGCCAATATAGAGCCTCGGTTATTGGCAACCGTACATGATACACTAGAAAATGCTTGGATTCAGCTAAAAATCTAGCACACGATTTACAAATGGGTCAATCCACGCCTCGTTCTAAAATTTCAACCTGGTCGGTTGAGGGGAAATGAGGAAATTATTACTGATAATCTACATCACTGACCAGAGGGTTTTTTCTACTGACTTGAAATGCTTGCATTCTATAGACTGTCCCCAAAAATCTTTAGTTTGAGGCTAAATTGACCGTTTCCTGTACGAGAATAATTGCCATTTTTTGGACTGAATAAAACACATTTCTGGTAGAAAATGGACATTTCAATTCACAGAGCATATCTAGCCTGTTTCTTTCACTAAATTGCCTGTAACTGGACCACTACGTTTCGTCGACGTGTAAGTTTAATACAAATCGAAATGTCAAATTACGCCCGGTTAGAGGGTCTTTCATCAAAAAACGCGTATTATGGCCCCAAATTACAATTTTTTTGGTCGTAAATTCGAAATTTCATGCTTAAAAATCAACCTAACGGATTCCAATTGCTGTGAGCAAAAGGTTCCTTGAAACTTGCTCCTATAAACGCTGTGCAGCAGTAAATTTTATGACCTAAAACGCTTCTTCAATTAATAAAAATGAAAAATGTTTCCATCAGTTTTTATTCTTTTGGCGCCTTTGAAATGTCTAGATTTTTCTACCGCGTTCTACTGCCATCTGCGGAGAGCCAAATGGGAGACTTTTTTCCTTCGGTGACATCGATTGATGTCACACATCAATTGATCATCGATTGAAGAGAACATTTATCCCTTTTTCACGAGGAATTTAGCCAATTCTTTTGAATTTTGAGGTGCCCACATGAACAGAATAAATTGGCTTTGAATGAAATTTGAAGCTCTCATATGTCTTGTCAGTTTTCAAGAAAAAAAAAAAAAAACATTTTTCGACATATTTTAAAACTTTGCTTTTGATTGTTTGATATTTTTGAAAAATCATTAAAATTTAAGTGCTTCAAGTGAACAAAAAAGTAGCTTTTCACGCCTGTACTTCACATCAAAATTTTGTAGTGAAAAAATCGAGCTTGGCCCTCCCCCTTCGCTGCCCACCATTTTTTTTGCTCTCTCGCATGTACAGCGGCGACTGCCTGGTTTCGGAGCTTCTCCACTGCTCACGCTCTCGCAGTATTTCAGTCAGTGGTGGCCCGCAGTTCTGTGTGTTGAGTGAGAAGTTCCCCAAGATGGATGACCTCGAGGTTGAAGTTTGCGGCGATAACGGCGCCTATTACAAGGTGAGATTTTTGTAATTAATTTGTCGTTGTTTATTCTTTTCTGTACAACTGGGACGATGGTTCGCGTTGCAATCTGATGAACTCACCGAGCTATCGGCCGGCGTACTTTGTTCTCTTCCGGCGGCGCGGTTTATTTTTGCCGACCGAAGCACGAGGCCTTTTTTTTCTTCTCTCTTGGTTTCCTCCGTGTGTCCCGTCGGGCTTTTCATGCTTCTTTGTTTTTATGCCTTGACTACCCCGCCGAATTAACCGCTTTACCCCCTTTTTTATTATTATTTATCGTGGGAGTGATGCTAGCGAGATTTCGTTCGTGGTAAAGCAGCCGATAGGGAGGAATGGAACGGATAAACAGTTTTGTAAGGCTCGCGGGGGGTGGAAGGCGGGTTGTCTCGCCTCTCCATTTTAAACTTACACCTTAACCAAACTGAACCTGGCCGTCTTGCTTGAAATCCCTTTAAAACATTCGCTCGACACCTAAATTAATTCGATCCGACCTGGTTGTATCAAGAAGAAAAATAAATTTAATATGCTCGCGAGCTGATTACAAACACCGGCGAGTGCACTCACCAACCTCGTTTTTTGCTCTGTAACTTGACACCCTTATGACTTCCCTTTCATTCCTTACGTGCCTCGTGCTTCCTTAGAATTTTCAAATCATTCAACTTTGAGTCCACGTAATAAATAGTTTCGCTCCGAATTCTCCTCTTATGACTCCAATTCTCCATTTTGCAGGCATATCTGACAGATGTCTTCGAAAAAGAAGTCTCCGTTGCGTTCGAAAATGAGTAAGTCTCTTAGTTTCATTAATTTGAGTTTTGCTTGGTTGAAAGAACGCTTACAAGGTTTTTTTTGCAAGCTCTTCGTGGAATTAACCTGTGACTCCCCCATGAATCGTCAGTTTATGATGACTCAGTACTCTGGCAATTACATCACTCGAAATTGAGTAGATTGACAAATTTTTGTTGTCCAGGTTGAATCTTACAAAATTTATCAGTGCAATGTGACCTAGACTCCCTCCCCGTAATGAGAGAGTCAACTGTTTGAAAATTGTGTGTACGTTTTATTGGGGTGGATGCTTGAAATTTAGTCGTACTGTTCGATCTAAGCTACTTAGTCAGTACACTTAGTCCCACTGGGGTCGTATTTTTTCGGTACTGTTATTGTTGGGGGGGGGGGGTTCAAAAACAACATTTGGCCCGTCTGGTGGCTGCTGCCAGTAAAGCCTTGTTCACACGGGTCGAGCAATTTATTCGAGTTTAGTAACTTCGTGTGTACGAGGCTTAAGGAATGTTGAACAAAAAAAAGTCAACAATTTAATTGGTCCATGCCGTGATTGTTCATGGCAACTATGGTGTTTTCTGTACAAAGCTGTTTCCTGCGTTGCGCTGTTAGAGAGGGGTCCGCCCTGATTCGTGAGATCTGCGTTAAGTTCATCGGTTGGCACCCAAGCCACGTTCATTGGCTGGAGCTGTGGGTGCAATCGTCGATGAGCAACGCACTGGCATAAGTAGACACTCTGCCCTTTCTGTAGCTTCACCACATTAGCGCCCTGAATAGGTTGAGGGTGGTTGCCCGCGTTCCATTATTGGTGGGACGAGGGCACAGGGCCTGACGCCCATGTGCGCTGTAAAGCGCACGTAGCCGATGGCATTTTGCCTTTTTTCTTGCATCACTTCAAGAGCGATTAAAACGAGTTTCGTGGGGCTGTGTTCATGCGGTAGTCAAGGACCAAGTATGTAGTCACAACCTTCGGTCTGACTCGCGTAGTCAAGAGGGTAGATCGTCCCCATTGAAATTACGTTGTGACGGCTGCGGCTAATCAGACGTGCGAGTCACCTGCGCTCCAAATCCGTTCAAACTTGAAGACAAATTATGAAACGCTGATTCCTGGCACGTCGAAAAATAACGTCACTGCCTATAATTACCCCCGTATAAGCATAAGCTTGGTTCGGTGGCTGCTGACAGTATAGCAAACGCGACAGTTTGTTATGTTTTGTGTTCCCTATGTTATTTGCAATATCAGAGACTTTTAGCAACACCACCGCTAACGCTAGCGCCAACGATAAATCAGTCGTTCCTTGGTTACGAAACATCTGATTGGTTGAAACTTGAAAATAAAGTTTTCGCACGACTTGCACGGGAAGTGATGAGAACCGCACTGAAAACCTCCCTCGAAAGTATCTGTTTTCGTCAACCCGTGCGGAAAAAACGAAAAAGGCACGTGTGTGTGTTAGGAGAACAGCTGACTTGGCTTTTTTTTTTTTTACAGTTAACCAATGTTTGCTGCCACAGATTATGTTCTCTTGGAGGTCTCAACTTGTATTCTGTGATATGGCGAGTTCATTGTTATTGTTTTTTTTGGTTCCTCTTCCTGTCTGTGCCTGATGGTTTGTTCACTGTGTTTGGGTTTCTCACACGTAAATACCATAACATTTCCAGAATGAGCATCTGCCTATAAATTCCCCATCGTCGTGCGAAAAACGTCGTTCATTACTCGTCGGAAAGTGAAATATCATGTGCTCGTGTAATAGACTCACTCGACTGCGTCTCGTTCGTCTAACAACACTCGCACGATATTTCTTACTTTCCGCACTTGTTATGAAATGTACTATTCCGGAGGATTTAACGGGAGAGTGCTAAAACTCACGATTGAGAAAAGCCACCGAGCCAGAACGCCGTTGCACCTGGGGCCTTGTTCTTGAACGCATTGGCAACACAAGTTTCGATTGCATTATTGCTTTTTTGAGGAAACAACATTGCCTAGTCGAATTCTTGAAATTAGCAGTATTGCTTTGGGCGCCATTTTTTTCGGGTAATATTGCCTTTTTTTTTTTTTTAACACCCCCCAGCCGGTGTTTCCATTTTTGTCGATTCGATCACATTAGGTCTATTCGTTTGTCGTCCGGAGCAGCACTATTAGCAATGAAAGTACTAACCTTTCATTATTTTTTCGCGTTATTTCACATGATAACCCGCGAGGTTGCAGAATTTCGTGCTGCTCGGAGTAGTCCGGGACGACAAACGAATAGACCTATTAATTGCCTTGGGAAACCCTGTTGTCATGGGAAACCCGAGAGTTTCCATTTTGTTTTTTAGAATAAGGAATTTATTTTTCACAGTTGAGCTTTCTTGTTCGGTTAACGGTGAGTGCCGTTTGTAAAAACAATAGTGAATCCCTCGAAAAACGAATATTTCGTCTAGTCTTAGGGCGTCAACGTAGGTGCCCGAGCGATATGTGTTTTTTTTAGGCGTCTAAAGGGGCTAATTCAACGTCGACAACGAGATATTCTTGCCCCATGTGGGCGCTTAGAGGGACAATAATGAGCTCTGATGCTACTGTAGTCGAAAACTCTCATTTTAACAAAGAATTTTCAAACATAGCTTTAGCTTTAGAGATTTTTTTTTAAAAAAAATCACAACTGAAAGGAATCCCCGCGGTTATTTTATTGCATCGATTCCAGTATTGCTAACAAGTGGTATTCTTGAAACACCAAAACACTCTGCAGCCCAGACAACATTGCTTTCACTTCTCTCAAAGCAACATTGCCTTCAAAGCAATATTGTAAAATTCTCACATTTTCAAGAATAGGACCCTTTGGGGTCAACCATGAGCTAGCGTAAAAATACCCTTCAAAACGCGGTATCTATGGCGTTATAACATTGTTTGTGATAGAGCGTCCTTAGTTACCGCTTGCGTTAATTTTTTAACGCTAGCCCATGGTTGTCCCCCAGGGGGTCAAGAACGCTCTATCACAAATAATGTTATAACGCCATAGATACCGCGTTTTGACGGTATTTTTACGCTAGCTCATGGTTGACCCCCAGGAGATTGGAACCCCCTCCTGTCAGTAGGTCGAGAAGAAGAGAGCGTAAGGACCATAATGAAGGTGACCGAACGCTGAGTCTTGGCGACGGCATTCGCTCTGGAGGGGGGGGGGACGAGTTCAGTCGAATGACGGCCCATTCCGGTTAGATCTCGATGCCGGCCGCTCCACCCACCCGAGGGCACAGTGATAGAATTTGACAGAGCAGACCTCCATGGCACCTACCCCCACGAAAGATATCTTTTGAAGAGCCAAATCCGTGAAATTTGATTTTTAAGTATCCAGACCCTCGAAATTGGTGGAGGCCTTGGCCCCTCGCGGGCTGTAGCGCCATGGAAGAAGAAGAAGTAGTAGTAAAGTTGGAGAACCTTTGAAACACAACACGGATTTCAGCGCCATATTTTGTTCCTCAGTCGTTAGGTTAAACACAGTACCATGAATGACGAAATTGTCATCGTAACAAAAAACAAACGTGGAATGCGATCGAAATAAATAAAAATACCCCACTCATCAATGAGACCCGGGACCGTAGTTAGAGAACCTTTAAAACACAGGTACGGCAACACGGATTTCAGCGCCATATTTTGTCCCTCAGTCGTTAGGGTAAACACAATACCATGAATGAAAAAATTGAATGAAAAAAAAAACATCGTAACAAAACAAACGTAGAGTGCGGTCGAAATAAATAAAAATACGTCACTTATCAATGAGACCCGGTGATAATTATAATTGTATGAGGGACAAAATATGGCGCCGATTTGCTCGTTTCCGTACTAGTGTTTTATAGTGCGTCGTACTTTGCATCGGATCGGAAGACGCGAAAAGCAAGACGGTAGGATAGAACTATATTGACCAGAGAATAATGAATTTGTTCATGGTCTGTTATGGCCTGAAATGATGTGGGTGACCTCAACGAGACCTCACAATGCCTCATGTAGCCCCCCTCCCTGTGAGAACACCACTGGATAAATGTCGCCTTAACTATCAGCGGAGTAGCGTGCCCTTTGTCGATGGGCATCCCTCTACATCCTTCCTGAAAGGCCACCTCAACAACAACGAAGTGAATAAAACCTTCACGCTTTGTTTCTAGAGGAAATGTTTTTTAATAGGATGGTGAAAATGGACGCTATTTTTTTCCAGTTGTGATAAAAATTATTAAAATAACCGACTTTTCCGATTTTGAGCATATTTTCTCATCTACAATCTATTGCTATTTGGTCAAGCTTGATTATTGACATTTTCGTAAAAGAAAAGAAAGTAATACTGTTGGGAACAGCTTCGTCGCTGGAAAACATCAACAAAAATGTTCTCCTACTCCTAGCCTAGACCATACTTTGAGACTTTTCCGCAGGTGCTAGCCAATACAGCTCATGTGCTTGCCTGGTTTAGATACGCCTCGCGTGCTAGTCAACGAACCCAATGAGGTGCTTTGGCGCTCTTGTGGTAATTTACTAACCTCATCCGTCATCCCACTGGACTCCTTGTGTGCTGGAATTCACTCTTCGTCTTAAGAAAATATCCAACAAAATTTCCTAGTGCATTTTGAGAAAATCGCGAAAAACTGATAATTTTTGGCACTTTTTTTAGTTTTTCGCTCACTCCTCAATGAGGCATTCTACGGAAAATCGTACCCTGTTCTTTTTTGAAGACCATCAAGTTCTGCGTCGAATCATTTTTTCTTTGGTCACAATTGACCCAGCCGTTACACCGGTATTGATTTTTTTTAAATGGTCATTTTTAGTCGCTTTTGGCAAAATTGTGTGAAAAAATAAAAGTAGTTCAACTCTCAGTTGAGTGATGTAATCTCTGACGCTCCCTATAATACTGGTGATATGTTGAGTTTTAACATTTGTGAACAAAGTTGGTGGGCATAGCCACTTTTTAAAAAAACAAACCCTATTTTCATCGCCGTTACTATCGTTTCTGATTGTAAATTTTACCAGCTTTCAGTGAAAAATAGTGCAATTTTCATCGAAGGCTTCGTTCGATAGTTATAGGCAAAAACGTTCGGCTGAAGAAAGGAGTTATTAGACAATTACTCATTTTGCGAATTTCCCACTGCGTTTTATTGCCACTTATCAGGTCTTCATAAAAACGCCATACATGACTCCTTATAGGAAATTTAACAAGCTTTCAGATGAGCTTCTTTAAGGTTTAATCGCATGGATAGTTTTCGAGTTATAGGCCGAAATGTAACAAAAAACGTTTTTTTGCAGCAAATTTCAAATTTTTTGACGTTATGGCCCTGTCTTACGTTAATCTTCAAATGAAATTTCATGTAATAGGTCTGATAGAAAATTCAATCAGCTTTCAGATCGTTTTTCATAGAAAAAATTGGACTACTAGTTCCCGAGCTACTGGCAAAAATTTGCAGAAAAACGTGGTTTTGGGCCGCCTTTTTTCTCGTTTTTTGTCGCATAACTGATACCACTGATTTTTCCTGTAGGTTTCAAGGCTTTTCACATTTGTAAAATTCAATTCTGAACCACTTTGATTCACTGTTCCGAAAAATGACCATTTCAAAAAAATCAGTACCGGTGAAACGGCTGGGTCATTTCGACAAAAGAAAGAACGATTCTACGCAGAATTCAATGCTTTTCAAAAAATGAGAGGGTAACATTTTCCGTACAATGCGTCATTAAGGAGTTATAAGCAAAAAAGTGCCAAAAATGAGCCGTTTTTCGCGATTTTCTCAAAACGCACAAGGAAATTTTGTTGGATCTCTTCAGATTTGTGTTCCTCACCCTAAAAAATATAGAATGAAGTGAAAAAATCGAAGACTAGATTTTTGTCCACGTCGAGCTACCGTTTGACTGGACTACATTATCAAGGCACGAATTGTCCATGAATAAGCAATTTTAGGACGCTAACAGCCAGTCAAGCCATTTTATAGATCGAAAGTTGTCATTTCGTCCATTCTTGGGTTGCGTGTGAACTGTTAGAAGGCGGAAGTATTATAGTAACCAATGAATGGCGTGATGCTGGTGGGGGGAGGGTCGACCAGTCCTCGTTCGATGCGGTAGCAAATGGTAACTTTATTTAGGCCTGTTTGGATGACCGAATCATTTCCTCCGGAGATGCGTAGAGTCGCCGAGATGCGAATCGTGGTGGAGAGGGAGACGGTCGTAATACCTGCGCACTGTAGGTACCTTCGAAGTTCATTTTAGGGCTCGTCTTGAAATCCGCAGATCTGTCTGGAAGCACCCGCCATCTACAGAAGGCAATTGCCGAGATGGTACAGGAACGACTGGTGGCCGCGCTTACTATAAATAGGTATCTTTCTGGAAGTCGAAGAGCGTCGTAACCCGTGGGAGGTAGTCGTTGGTAAACAGGCAATTACTACAGTCGTGCTACCCCTGCCTCCACCCTCAGTGTAAATGCCCTTGTTACGATGAGCTTGAACGTATTAGTTCATTCATTTTCAAATTCAACATTTTTTATTCGTGTCCAAACAGTCCCACTTAACACGTATTAACAATGTTCCTTCTCTATTCTAACGCTGTCTAGACGGGTTTTGCCCTTAAATGGACTTTTATGTCGTTGAAATTTTCAGATGGCAGACGGATTCAAAATTCGCCTTTTCGCAAGTTCGCCTGCCTCCACCCAAGGACGCTCCTCAAACCGAATTCAGAGAGAACGAGGAGGTTGAGGTTCTATCGCGGTCGAACGATCACGAATCGTGCGGATGGTGGCGAGCTGTCGTTAAAGTGAGTTGTACGGCACTAATCATATTGTTCATCACTCGAATATTTATTTTATTTTTTTTTATAGATGATGAGGGGCGATTTTCTCGTTTTAGAGTATTTAGGCTGGGAAACGACATATACCGAAATAGTACCTTCGGAAAGGTTGAGGCATAAGAACACTAACCCGCCTATAACTAGTAAGACGTTTACGAAATTCGAAATTGAAGTACCTGAAGAACTACGAGAATAGTGAGTCAATTGCACTAGTCACCGCGTATAAATTCGTGTCTTGAAAAACACTTTTTTTTTTTGTTGATTGTAGCGCCAAAAAAGAAAACGTCCACAAAGATTATCAAAAGGTGATAGGCGCCGCTATTTGTAAGTACTGTCCAGAAACGGGATGCCTGAGTTTCATCGCGAGAGGGCAAGACTCCATAAGAAAGGCAACAATGCTCCAAGATATGCATTTTAGAAACCTGCAGCAGAAATTGCTTCTGTTAAAAAAGACGGAAGAGGCGCAGAAACAATTGGAATCAACGAGAATTCAAAGCACAGGAGGGTGAGTAATGATTTGTTGTTTTTTTTCCTATCGATTAACAAGTTTTTTTTTTTTTTTTCTTTTTTCCAAGGACTTACACGGATGCATTCTCAGTCAAAGAAGATCTTATGGGCTTAGCAATCGGTGCACATGGGGCAAATATACAACAGGCAAGAAAATTGGAAGGAATCACGAACATCGAGCTGGAAGATACGTGCACCTTTAAAATTCATGGCGAGGTATGTTCTTTTGTGCAATTTTCACGGGGGGTAGAGCTGCATCTGGTTATTCTTGTTTTATAGTCTGAGGACGCCGTCAAGAAAGCGAGGACGATGCTCGAGTATAGTGAGGAGTCGATACAAGTGGAAAGGAGTCTCGTGGGTAAAGTCATTGGTAAAAATGGCCGAATAATCCAGGAGATCGTCGACAAAAGCGGAGTGGTAGGCAATCGGGTCTCTATAACCTTGAAATTTTCCCCTTCCCAGTAATGTTTTTTCATTCATTTTTTTGTTTTCGCTCAGGTTCGAGTGAAGATCGAGGGTGACAACGAGCCGGAGCCTTCCGTACCGCGAGAAGAAGGCCTCGTACCGTTCATGTTTGTTGGTACCCTCGAAAGCATAACGAACGCCAAGATTCTCCTAGAGTATCACCTGGCACACCTCAAGGTGAGTTGACGTTTTTTAGTTTCTTAAATATCGGGTTTTTGGGAAATATTTCGTAAATGCCCCTTGATTTTTCCATTTCGGAGTGTTCGAGCCCGAGTTAAGGAGTACTGCGGAAATATTTTGCCATTGAATCATCATGGTGCTGCGGGGCCATCGTAAGCGCCTCTCTTCGAGGGCGAGTACTAGTGGTAGCTCCGTATTTCCTATTTACCGACCAAACGCAGGCCCCCAAGTGCGTCGTCGACCCCAATCTCTTGCAGGCAAGGGTGGAGTCATTATGAAGCGCACCCTCCTAAATACCCCACGCCCCATGAAGACAAGCGGTTTCGTCCCCAACCCAGCCAGTGAGTGCCGTTTCGTGTCTGGTCCCTCATCCACTGGGACGACCTGTGATGCTTCTAAAAGGAAACAGGATGCACTGGGGTGTGGTCTAGCCTCTCCCCTCCCCTACTTTTTGGCGCAGAACCGCCTTGCCGACATGCTTTCTTGTACCGGCAGTCAACCAGATTACGGAAATGACAAACCTGGCCCATTGCACTGCGATTCCCGTTCTTGGCCCTCAATTTAGCCCAGACGACCGCGAAAATGTAACTGACAGAGGCGATTTTGCTGCTATGGCCGCTTCCGGCCCCAACGCCGAATCCGGCCGGCACCGGATCCGGTGGAAGTGACCCGATGCGGCCAGATTTTCCGCGGCTCCTTTCGTTGACCAAGTCTTGCACCTTACCGGTGTGAGTGAGGGTATCACTGGTGGTGTGTGAGAGGCGCGCAGAGATACCCGGGGTCGTGCGTCATCACCAGGTACCTGTAAGCCTCGTTGCCTCGAGATGAGCCCCTGTCCGGATTTCTACCAAAGCCACAACCCTCCCCCCGCGGTCCCACCGCCAAAATTATTGAGTAATTTTGTGTTTTTGTAGGAGGTGGACAAAATGCGGCAAGAGAAAGAGGCTGTTGAAAATCAAGTACGCAATATGCAAGGCTCGAGCGTTGGCCCTATGATGGGAGGCGTCACGTCTATGAGACGCAACGAAAGGTGTGTAATAAATTCGCGACAATTCTTGATCCTTCCCCCGCCGCTGCCTTTTTCCTCGTTTTCTAACAAAAGCTACACCCCCACCACACTTACTAAAAAAATTGTTGATGTGTTGAAGCTAATCTTCTAACATGCATTTGTTTTGTCATTTTTTTTTTTTTTTTTTTCACCATTTTTTTCAAATTGCTAACATTCAAGAATGGGTGTTAGGGGCTACAGTTCCGAAATGGACGTTGGCGGTGGACGTGGCCGAGGAGGTGGACCACCGAGAGCAGGACGAGGAGGTCGTGGACGAGGTGGTGTTGGAGGACCAGGGCGACACGAAACTCGTTATCAGAGTGAGTAATTTATTTTTTCTTTTCCTTTTAGTGCACTTCATTTTTAAAAAATGCTCTACTGGTCTCGTCCTGATGTTGGCAAATATGGGTCATGTTTTTAATCGATTGGTAAATTCATTCGAGTGGCGGAAATTGTGGACTTATGTCGCCCCCTCCCCCATGTGCCGAATTGATGGTACTCCCCACGTTGAGTGCTTCAAATACATACTTTTGATGCTCCATAACAATTAATTTTGTAGGCCTAAAAACGCACTTTAGAAGCTACTTACGGCTCTACTCCAATGGCGCGAAACGAGTTCATGCGTGCTGGGGTGAATTTATTTTCATGGACCTTTTTGCATTATTATTTAAAAAATGATAGCTAGGGCGATTAGACAACGACTTTACCCGCTCTAAGATTGCGTTCCGCGAGCTCGGGCGAGAGGGGAAGTTAAAATTCAACGTATAGACAAAATAATTGAATTTAACATGAATATATTCTTCGTATAAAAAAATAATAAACAGTACCTTCTAAGGTCGTAAAGGGAAAACTGGACCCGTTGGTCGAATAGGAATCAGGAGTGAATTTAGGAAAGGCGTATGCAGCTCAGGCTTTTCGGAACTGGTTCCTTCTGATTTTGGAGAAACCGCGCCGACCCACCCAGTCGGCCCGTCCTTGGGCCGAGCACTGTGACGTATTCCGTCACAGACTTTAACAAAATAGTTTTGGCGCTCACCTCCGAATATGAGCTGCGTGAGTCATGAATACTTTTTTGAAAGTCGTTGTCTCATCGCCCAGCAGAAGACCCCAGCAGGCTCATCGCGCCTTTGTTTAAAGTATAATGCAAATTGGTTCACCCTAGCATGAGATAAGCAGGGACTCGTTTCGTAGTAGAGCCTTAAGTAAATGCGTACTTCAGGACGCACTTAAAGAATCGCATGGTTTTGGAGGCTACGAGAAGGGTATTTTTGGCATATTTGAAAAGCGCACGTGCTTTTGCCATTGGTGAGATTTTGAATGAAGAAAAAACATGAACATCTTTATTGACGTCCGACGGTTGCCATGGTACGGAACAGTTGATTGGTGAAATTTCTAGAAGACGTGAACGTTTTTCTTTTTTACGTCTTTCAAAATCTCCCTATTCACTTGAACACAGCTGTTCTGAACCTTCAGAACACGTGTTTTTTAGGCTGCTTTTAGCAACGGTATTCTCTAACTTCGCCCAAACAATGGCAAATGGCGTAAGGAAGAAGGAAAGTTTAGGGACGAATACCGTAAACATCGCGTTTTTACAGCAGAGTTCTATCTCCTCAGGTGGTTGCTGCAGATGTTCCAAAAGCTCCTCTCAAATTAGTCAAAAATGGGCGTTTTTGATAGTGTTTAGATTTGCGCCAGACTCGGTTTATGAGTCCCCCAGACCATGCTGAATTGAGCCACGCAGCCGGTATCGGGCAGGACTGCGCCCATCAGAGAGGGCTACAATGAGCGTTTGCGTTGTCGTTGGCTTCGGCCGAATTTCTCCACTCCATGAGAAGCTTCCCCTTCTCGATTCCAGAGCGGCCCCTCTCATTTGCGGGACTTTTTAGCACCAAAGAGATAAAAGAAAAACGGGTGTTGAGAGGGGGTGACCTCGTCTCATTTTCGGATTCTATTCTGGATCCTTGCCTGTGTCGTGGGAGCTAACTTCAGTGGTTCGTTGCTTTTTTTGCACAAGTGTGAGCCACAATGTCGGGCTTGGTCGCTAAATGCGTGGCTAAGTGTCTGGGTTTGAAGCACTATGGAATTTGTGAAAAAGGGGGTGTGGCACTTATTACGATCACCAACTGCAACGCGCGATGAGGCCTAACAAGGTCGCTGGACATCTAAAGGAGGTCATTTAATGGGTTCTGGGATCGTCAATTGAATTAATGTTTAGTTTACGATATTACGACTTTCCTGCAGGTTCAAGGCATCAGACGCCCGACGCTGACGAACGTGTGATTCGAGAAGGTGGTGGACGCTCCGGTGGCGGCGGCGGAAATTACAGTACACGCACAGGTGGTGGCAGTTTCACTCGAAGAGGAGGGGATCGAGGCGACCGACCGACCGGAGTCCGAGGACCCCAATTGCGCCCTCCACGTCGAACCAACAATAGCGCCGCCACTGACGCTGACGACGAGTCTTCGTCTCATCATCACGTCATCACCAATTCGACTACGGTGCCGTCTCAGCCCTTGTCTGCCACCACCGCCGCGGCTGGGAGCCAAGGCACAACCGTCGTTGCCGCCAATAATCATCACGACTCGCCCCCAGCGCCGGGTGGTGGTGGTCCTCAACCTCAGTCGGGCGATGGGCCGTCGTCGTGGGAAGCTCCACCGTCCAATAATAACAGCGCCGGTGGTGAGCCTGACTCCGTCGAAAAATTCGACTGGAGCGGCTCTTTCGTCAATAACACGTCCTCTATTAACGAGAGGACCATCGAGAATAACGTCATCATGGGTAATAAAGACGGCGGAGGTGGCGGTGGCTTCTCGTCGGACAGCGGGCACAACAAAAGTCAGCGACGGAACAATCGAGGCAAAAAAGTCGAAAAGGGAAAAGAGTCGCTGTACAACGGCACTTCGACTTAGCCGCCCCCATTTTTCCTCCCCTGTCCCATCACCGTTCCGCCCCCTCACCCCTACCAACTAGTCACCTCGCGCACCCCTGCCAGTCAATAGTCCCAACGTGACGCCAACTTTTTTTTTTGTTATTAAAAAAAAGAAAAAGCAATCGGATTGGGTCTCAAGGGCTGCGTGCGGCGGCTAGAGGCGTCCTCTAAAAGCAAACAAAAATGCTGTTTATCTCCCCCGTTTCTCAACACCGAAGAAAAATGTCAGTTTTTATTTTGATTCTAAGAAAATTCCCAACTTTTTCGATCAATCAAGTGCTTAAGGCGACCCTTTGTCTATATTTGCAGAACAACACTCCCACTCCCCTTCTCTATATCGTTTTTGAGTCCACGAGTCTCAGCCTTTTATGTTCCTCTAGAAAGATGCCTTTTTTTGGCTTTCATACTTTTGTTAATTATTAAAAAAAAAAAATGCTTCTCTTTTTGAGCCCTGCGAAAATATAGTTCGTTCATTCTTTTTATATTTTCATGCTTTTCTTCGTTTTCGTACTTAGTTTTTTGTTTAATACACTTTTTCGTTCAATTTGTCATCGTTTTTTTTTCAATGTTTTTTTTAGGTCGCGTCATTGACTCCCCGCCCCTTCATCAACTCATTCCCTCTTCCCTTCCCATTTCTTGAGAATCACTAAGAAAACGCTCCAACAGAGTTTTTCCTTTGACTCGAAATAATTTTTGTCTTCACATTTCGCCCTGTTGATCTGAGGGCTTGGCTTTTTTTCCTCTAATGTTGGAGACATCAAATGAAGCGTATCTTCTTTATAGGATTTATCTCCTTAATATTAAACAAAAAAATATATCTTACGGAAAACGTGAAACAAACAAAACACTGTTCTCGTTACATAGCCAAGTGTAATCACTATTATGAAAAAAAACAAAAAAAAAACGTAATATTGTACATAATAGTTTTTTGAGAGTTGCTTTACGTTCCCCTCCCTGCTCCACCAATCATTTTTTTAGAAGTTCAAAAATGTTAGCCGTGTATTTTCTATAGAACAGGAAACCGGGCCTCCCCTCCCTCTCAGTATTTTTTTGTTGTAAATTAGTCCATCAGTTGAGCTACAGTATCAGAGATTTGTCGTATTGTTATATATAAACAAAATAAGTGCAACACTTTGCAGTTATGGAAAAAAAAACTAACGCATTATGACCAGTTTCGACGTTGCTTGTTTTTTTTTTTTTCTCGTATTGTAACGCATTAGAGCTGAAAAAACTACGTTTTTGGTAGAAAAACAACTGTATGAAATGTAGTTTCTTGAAGTTTTCGTTTTCTCTTCTGAATATTTGTTTGTTTTTTTCAAGCAATCTATGGATTGGATTTTAGAACGATAGGTAACACAATTTTCGGAGATTTTTTGCTTTTTTCAAACAAAAATGTTGGAAACCTTCAAAAATATTAATTTTAATTTTTTTTTGCTAGCGTTGAATTGGAAAAGGAGTTACAAGGTATTTTGATTGAACTGGTGTCGATAAGAATTTTGGTGCAAGGTCGTGAATGTTTCTTCTTTAAACATTCGCTTTTGGGGAAGACAGCAAATTAAGTACGTCGCTGTACTTAATTTTTTTTTTTTCTCAAGAAACCTGATTCTTTGTCGTTACTCATTTATTTATTTCCCTGTGCGCGAATCATTAAAGTGTGAGAGAGGGAAAAAATCCACCTAATGTCGACTTCAAAATTGGATGTGATGAAATAAAAATTGAAACAAAAGAAAAACGTTCTAAGAAAACGTTGAAAATGCGAGGCTCTCGGGTTTGAAGGAAATTATTTTTTAAAAAAGTACCAAGTGCGGCCTCTGAATAAAACAAAAATGTGACAATTTTTATAAGCGCTGTAAAAAGAAAAAAAATGTGTCATGTTTACTACCACACGGTGTGGTATTATACTTTTTTGATACTCCTTCACCGTCATGATTAAATTTAAAAAAAAGTTTATAAATATATAAATAAGAATTTTTGTATTGTTAGATCCCTATAATTGTATTTAAACGGTTGGAAATATATATATATAACGCCATGTTTTAGTTTGTTTTCTACCATGTAGTTGAAAATTCTTTAAAATGGGATAACTTGTACGAGCCGCAACTGACCGTTTCGCGCTGTACTTGGTTTCGGCATTATTTCTCAGCTGCGCCGAGGTCCGACTGCGTCAAGGCTTTTCCTAGGACTTCCGGGCTGATAATAACGTAGCCGCCGCGCCACGGGAAAATTCGTAACTGGAAAAGTCGGAGAATTTCGAGAATTTATGAAAAAAGGCGGAAAAATGGCAAAGCGATTTTTTTCACGAACGTCATGCTTCCAACGGGAACATGGAAGTAAAATGGAGTAAAAATTACTATTGGGATTGTGGCCTATCTCACTCTCCTGTCGAGTTATGTTATGAGCGTTTTTTTCATAGAAAACGTACTTTTATACCAAAAACGTGGGGGTTTTGGGTCGAAATGCACTTTTCTTCAAAAGTGATGACAGTTTTGAAATCTACGGTATTACGTTCCAGTGGAATGAGACTAATTTCAATCATCAACATTGTCTAAAACGCGAAGAAACTGCTGTTCGGATGAGGCCAATGAGGTAATATTCGTAGCGAAATTCGGTACGACGCGTTTGTGGGGTGGTGAGGGGAGCAAACGCTGAATTGAAAAGTGTGAGTTTGCTGCTTTTATATATCGCTTGGTTACTACAATTACATTGGATTGGGGGGGGGGGGCTATTGCAAAATAAGAAAAAGGCGTGCTAAACTCATGGTAAAACTCACTTTATTTCAAGTTGTTTTCACATTTTTACGGCGTTGTTCGAAGAGATCTCACAGATCTGCGTTTCAGACAGACCGGAATGGCTGCGCGGGGTGCCATTCCGCGAACGTACATGCTTCAAAAATTCACCTTGCAGGGAACTTCTATTATGGGTCATCTCCGCATGGATTACCCATGAAAGAGAAATTCCGTGAAAAGTTACGGGCGTAGGAGAAACTTTGGCGACAACTTGCCTTATACTCGCCCAGAAAATCGCTCGAACATCAATGGGGAAGCTCCTAGGCGGTAGGGTCCAGAGAGACGGGCGAGTAGTACATTCCCGTTGGTTTTGGGCTAATAATTTATACGCTGCTTGCTGAGGTCATTCGCTCTGGAACAATAGCTCGGTGCGTGCGATGGTTCGAATTTCGGGCTGTGCGACCTGCAAGGAAACTTATAGTGATCCACGATGAAATAAGAGTGGAACACAAGGGCTTAGCAATGGTGTCTAACCGTTCTTCTAGTCAGAGGAAACCAAAACGCCCTTTATCCTCACCAGACGATAAGCAGCCAGGAAAAAAAGGTATGCCCCTGTCAAAAAACAGAGTCTGACCCCCCTACGGCTGATTTTCTGGAACTGCTCAGGATATGGAAACTTCACAACAGAGAAAGACATTATTTTACAAGAGAATTATGATTTTATTTTTTTACAGGAAACGTGGCTAGAAAATGACCTCTACGGAGAATTTGAGGATTATAAAACAGTGAACGTACACGCCTTCCGCACACATTGCATGGGAAGAGCAAGTGGGGGCCTATTGTTACTTTATAAACACAACTATAACGTCAAACTTATCAATTCCACCAGATATTGGCTTTTCATTTCAGTCGAAATTGGTAGGGAAACACTAATTTTAGGTACAGTTTATTTCAACGAGGGATACACCGAAGAAAGGGACTTGGAATTTAAAGAGTTGTGAAAAATTCTGGAGGAGCAGTATGAAGGAGGGAAACTTTTGGTGGGAGGAGACTGGAACAGCAGAATTGGCTTATTAAACATGGGTCATGAAGAGCTATTTGAAGGAACGAGCCTGAACGACTTACGCCGCTGCAGAGATTTAACGGTGAACTCATCGGGTGAAAGACTGGTGGAAACAATGGAAACTTTTGGATTATATGTTATTAATGGACGGTCCCTCAGCGATATGTCTGGTGAATTCACATGTTTCTCCCATAACGGAATGAGTGTTGTTGATCAAGTTTGGACGAACACACTCTTCCTGGAAGATATTCGTAACTTCACCGTATCCCCTTTTGCTGCAGCTTCTGACCATGAACCCTGCCTCGTAGAGCTAGCCCCTGTGGACTCGGACTCACCTTCAGCCCCTCCCGCTGCCCATCTACAGCCAAAATTTAAATGGGATGCGTCAAAGACAAAAGAATACCAACGACTTGTTTCTGAGGGGATTTGTCAAGTTGATGGCTCATGGGAAGACCCTGCAGTGGCTTATGAGAACCTAAAAAATTTGATAAGGGAATGTTCTGAAAAGCTGAAAATGTACTACCCGGCTAAGTTGAAATCAGCAACAACCCCTTCCCATGACCGATGGTTCAATGCCAGCTGCCGCATCAAGCGCTACGAGATGAGAAGAGCTCTTCGTAAGCTAAAGAGGAATTACTCCCCAGAATTACTGGCAGACTATGTTAACATGAGAAGGCTGTACAAACAATTTCTTAAATCACGGAAAAAAGAGTACTTTGACGAAATACGGCAAACAAGTAACTGCAGGGACAGCAAATCCTTCTGGAACACAGTTAAAATGTTTCGTGGCAAGGGCAGGAGACGCGGCCAGATTAACATCAAGCAAATAGAGGATTTTTACGACAAACAGTACGAACCGCCTACTTCTCAAGAAGAAAACTTTATGTTTATGGGCACTTTTGATCCTGATCTGGATTCCCCTGTCTCGCTTCAAGAGCTGAGAATTGCACTTGCCCGCTGTAAGGATGGGAAAGCTGCTGGAGAAGACCTGATCCCATACGAGTTCTTCAAGAAACTTCCGGAAGAAGGACTGTTGGGTTTGTGCCGCCTTTTCAGTTCAGTCCTGGAAAATGGGTCGGTACCTTCGGTTTGGGCTCGCATAAAGGTCTTCCTGCTTTTCAAGAAAGGAAATGATGCAGACCCAGCCAATTATCGAGGTATTTCCCTCATCAACTCGCTCACAAAAATCTTCTCTCAGATTTTGGCAAACAGGCTCCTTGACTTCGCCGACTCAAAAGCTCTTCTCCCTGAAAACCAGAATGGCTTTCGAAAAGGTCGGGGCACAGCTGACTCAGTTTTCACCCTTGCGAGTGTAAGTATCGTGACCCGGCAACCAGGAAGAAAATTGTTTGCGGCCTTCATTGATTTTCACCGAGCCTTTGACAGTTTGTCACACCATCTACTGTGGAAAAAGTTAGCCTCACTCAGCGTTAGTGCCAGATTTCTGAGATTGGTCCGCTCTCTGTATGAAAATGCCTCATTCTCCGTTCTGCTTGGTGACCAATCGACCAAACAATATACTCCATCTCCGAGGGGATCTTACAGGGGGACATCCTATCACCTCTTCTTTTTGCCCTCTTTCTTTCCGACTTTGACTCCTTCCTGTTGTCGACGGGAGTTAGGGGAGTCAGCATCAATATGGTGTTCGAGCTTATGTCGCTCTTCTACGCGGACGACCTTGTCCTCCTCTCAGATTCATACGCCGGCATGCTGAGACTCCTCCGTGCCTTGAACAGCTACTGTAACATTAACAGCTTGATAGTAAATACCTCCAAGTCAAAAGTCATTGTCTTCCAAAAGAAAGGTCGACCCAGATCATATGACTTCCCTTGTGGTGATGCTGTTCTGGAGGTAGTAAGCTCGTTCAACTTCCTCGGGGTGACATTCTCACGGTCGGGTTTATTCCCGGCCCATGCAAAGGTGGCGGTACAGAAAGGTATAGCTGCTTACAAAGCCACGTGGCCAGCTGTCTTCAGATCGCGGGCCAACTCAACGGAAACCTGGAAAACTCTCTTCAAAGCCGCCATTGCCTCAACTGCCCTCTATGCCTGCAAATCGTGGGGCTTATGCCAGGCAGAAGTGCTCGAGAGGGTCCAAGTGAGAGCCTTCAAAGCTCTATTGGGTTTGGGCTGGTCAACACCAGACAGCCTGGTAAGGACAGAGCTTGGCCTCACCCACCTGAAATATGAGGTTGCCAGAAGTATGTTTGGATGGTGGGCAAGAATCTGTAAGATGGGCAACGAAAGGCTGCCCAAGATGTGCTTCGACCGACTGGTGGAACTCGCTCCCAATTCTTCCTATATAAGATACAACTGGGCACTCCAGCTGCAATCCCTCTTGAATGAGACCAACTGTGGCTCCTGCTTGGAACCTGGAATCGGAAACTTGGGGGACATGGGTGCCACTTTTGCCGAGCGTATGGAGAGGGCTCTCAGAGGGAGGGATGTGGATGCTGCTGCCATATCAAGTTTCAACTGCTTGCCACGTAACCCCGATGCTCTAACTGGAAAGTGTGCCAGTTACCTGCTGCTGGATCTCCCACTCTTCGTCAAGCGCTCCCTTGCGCGCAGGTGCGCATGGCTGGCGACAGGTTCTGCCGCATTACGCTCGACCGGATGACGCACAACTTTGCCAATGAGAACCCTTGCCAGGTGTGTAATCTAGGATCCCCTGACACCATTGGCCATCTGATAGGGGAATGTGCGGTCTTTCGTGCTGAGAGGGGCCGATTCCTGGGTCATCGCTCTCTATACCTACCGAGGACTTCCTTGAGGTGTGTTCTCTTACGTCTCCCAACCGGTTGCTGGGGTTTTTGAGAAGCTGTCTCCGCCTTAGAATGTGTGCCTTGAGTGAAGGCTCAACCTTCTGAACCCCCACGGGGCCAATTCGTTTCTTGATTTTTTTCATTACCGTCTGACTAACTTGCCTTATTACGAAGTTGTGGTATTACTTTTCCTTTTTCTTTTTAAAAAAATGTACCTACTTATGCCAATCTTGTAACGGCCTTAGGGCTTTCTACAAATAAATATTTCATTTCAATTCAAAAACAATTTAATAGTGATCCACGATGAAATAAGAGTGGAACACAAGGGCTTAGCATTGGTGGGGGGGGGGGGCTCGTGTTGTTTGCACAAAAGCCGCGTCCACCCTTGTAACAAACTGCCGCTCCGCTCCTCCGAACCGAACAAATGGCGTGTTCGGGGCGGCGAAACTTCAAAGGAAATGTGTACGGTGGAGCGGAGCCGGCCCGCTGCATCAGTTGTCGGTTTTTCACTGCCGCATCAAAGGAATGTTCGGTGTGGTGTGGCTTGCCGTTCTGCTCAGCCGTTCATCACCCACTCTACCTACTTCGTATAGTATAGTGCATTGCAAACTGACTGAGCCCGCGTTTTCTCGCATTTGTTTTTACGTGAAACGTCTTTATTTTTACTAGTCGTATGCTTTTGTCTCATAGCTGGTGTCAGTGCGGATTTCATTAGAAGTTAAAAATCATTGGAATAATCAATCAAGTATGGAGTGGGATAAGAAAGAATTAGTGGGGCCCGAGCTCATGGTGCAATTGAAATGTTTAAGTAAAAAGTTTAATTAACAATTAAAACTCAGAAATCCCGTCCGATTAACCACTGGAAAGAAATGGAACAAACTGGGTTGAACGACAAAAGAGACTGACCAAGAGCGCTCCTCATCATTTCACTGCTCCTCCCGAGGAACGGAACGGGGAGCAGAGCGATGTTCGGTTCGGCAGAATGTTCACCCTATTTGTTCGACCTCTGTTTGTTACAAGTGTGGACGCGGCTTTACGGAAAGCGTAGCGTAACGAAACAACCAAAGAAGTTTCGATATGAAAGGCAGAGAAGCTCCGGCAGCCGGCGCCCACAGTTCAGAACGAATGTGTTTGAAAGGATGAAATGCTCACTGATACGGACGACGACAAAGCGGCGACAGCGACACGTACGTATGGCCATTTTCAAGTCGTGAGACTCCGGAATGATCGTGGACAGCACAAATATCACTGCTGTAGCGCCCTGTTAAAAGTTATAAACACTTGGAAACTAAACGCAACAGACGTCACGTGGTAACTTCAATTTCTTGCAAATATCGGCACTGAAACGATCTCAAAGCGTTGATGTCACTACCGCTATCTGCACGCTCAATTAGTAATAAGCGACTAATTAAAATCGCGATATTTTGAGGTAAGCTGCCAGCTATCGGTGTAGTTTTTCGGACGGTCATCGTCGCATTAATTATTGCAAGATTCAAGTAAAAAAGCACCGAACGTTGGTGAAGGTTCGCGTAAGAGCCCAAATTAGTCATAATATAATTTTCACACATAAAAATTTAAATTCTCCTAAATCAAAACATCGCCGATGTCCCGCGGGCTAGTCCAAACGCGTTCCGTGTGGCGAGGCCTTGAAGGTCGCCTCGGAAGAAAAAAATTGAGGAAGGTAAAAGTAGAATAAATGATACTGTGTCCTGCGACTCCAGCAGAATAAATAACTAATCAAATGGTCGCAATAACATTCGTAGAAGGTCAATATATTCAGTAAGAGTTACTTACAATATTCCTCAGAGGTCAATGGAAAACACCGAGCAGCGCTTAAGGTTAAGGGCATTTTCATGTCTGAACAGGTCTTGAGAAATGAATAAATGATAGACTCTCAAGGGAGCAGTTGACAAGACGTTGGATGAGTTGAATGTAGAATCCTTGATACATACCCAACCATGAGTCTAGGGACAACAATTTTCGAACGCTAACATGACTACTAGCGCTTCAGCGGCCAATCACAGAAACACTGTCAAGGGGTTTTTTGTCCTCGCTAGCGCTCAACTCTTGGCTGGGGCAATTTTAAATTTTCATTTTCAACGTTTGCTGGGATCTCGTTTTCTCGTTTTTCTTCTAATTCGCTCCCTTTTTCTTGGTGTTTCCGTAAATTGAAAAAATGACGCCTGGCAACCCGATTTTGAGTGCTTCGCATAAACTTTCCATCGTTTCACTGCCTTATCGACTTATCCGTTAGGAAGAAGAAATTTGAAAATTTAAAGATTCAAGTCGTTTAAAGCTCGTTTTGTATATTTTATACTGATGTGCATAGAAAAACGCGTCGTCTTCGCCAATGTTTTCTTTCATTCTTTTATTATTCTTTTCTTCTTGTCGTGAATGGCGGAGGCCGTTCCTTTCATTTGCCTTCGTGCTTGCTTGTCGATTTTCCCTCATTTGCGCTGATATTTACGCTGCATGTTTTACACCTGGCACACTGCGCTTGAATTTTGCACGTTTCCACGGTGTCCGTTGGCTTTTGACAAGTTTCTCGTGAGTGAGTCGTTTCACAGAGAGGAAGTTATGACCACTCGGGGCTTCGGGTTTGCTTTTTACTATGTTGACATACTTTTCCGTGTTGGCTCTCATCAACAATAATGTCCCGTCAGCAAGTTTTTGATTATTTTGTAGGAAAAAAAAAATCAGAGAAATAGGTTACCGTACTTCCAAAACTGATGAACGGTAGCGATTCACATTCAATATCGTCGCTTTTTCACTGCTGATTGATCGTGATAACGTGATATGAAGACTCATCACCACCACAGACCACAGCGTTCTCTTTTGCCAGTTTGGGCCTATATATTTGACTCAAACCAGCGGTCAACTCAACGCTCTCTCCACGTTTTCGCTCGATCAAAAAGATGTTTGACTATGGCTATTTGGTGTTTTATTGTATACATAGTTGTGTTATGTGAGTGCCTTGCCGTTTAACACCTTGCGTTTCACTTGATGGCACCACTATAACCACTATTTGTAACACATCTCGACACATATGTGATAAATTCATGCAATTTGGCGTCAAATCGATGTTTGTACGAATCCCTCTCGCCGCATTCCCGTCAAGCGAGCAGTCACAGTATCGCTTCAATTATAAGGATAAGAGGGGAGGCAAAAACGTCATTTTCGAAAAGATTTGTCCTGAATGACGAGGAGAATAGAATGTGCTTGGATGTTGTCATCGGAGGATGTTTGGCCGTTAAGCTGTCAGACGTGCGGCTACAATTGAAGAGCGATTTTGAGCGTTCTATACGGGTTAAGAGAGCAACATTTCTAGGGGTGTCCGATATCACCCTCGAGAGCAATTTGGGCCCACTTGGAACGCTTTATAATCACGTGGGAATTTTATGCCATTTTCATTCCACACCGAACCAATTGAAAGAAAAAAACTCCTTCACAAAGGAAAACAGGTAGAAGCACAGCTGTGCTTCTATTACATCATATTCTCCTGATACAAAATACAAAAAATCATCTAAAAGCACGAGAAAATGTGGGGAAACTCGTCGTTTTTGCCAAGTTTTGGTTCTCAAATGACCAGGAGAATAGAATGTGCTTGGATGCCGTCACCGGAGGATGTTTGGCCGTTAAGCTGTCAGACGTGCGGCTACAATTGAAGAGCGATTTTGAGCGTTCTATACGGGTTAAGAGAGCGACATTTCTAGGGGTGTCCGATATCACTCTCGAGAGCCATTTGGGCCCACTTGGAACGCTTTATAATCACGTGGGTATTTTATGCCCATTTCATGCCACACCCAGGCAATTGACGGAAAAAAATCCTTCGGACCTATGCTCTTATCAAATCATATTCTCCTGATACGTAAGACAAAAAATCGTCTCATAGCGATGGTGCGAGGCGAGGTAGTGGAGGTTAAATACTAATTATTCTGAGATAGGGATAATCTCTCCACGTTTAAAGTCTTCTTTATTCCAGTGTGACCATGGTTTCGGTCGAATCTAGACCATCTTCGGACACTTTTTTGGTAGTTGCGTAAAATCACCCCGTCACAAGACTTCACTAAAACAATAACGATGGCCTTATGATACTACTAACAACAATCAGAACTAAATAATGAAAAAACAACAACCAAAAATAAAAATGAAAATAAAAAATCAACAGAACTTTACGATAAGACTAAAAAACCAAGGCACAATCTATAACATACCTAAAGTGAGTGAGTGAAGATCACAGACTACTGACTAGAGGGAAACTTTTAACTGACTCTACAGAGAGATGCGGAAGACATTGAAGGAGAAGGGAGGAGCTGCCTTCCAACCGATCATTTAAACATTGTGAATGCCCAAATTCTTTTGCAATGCATATTGATTCCAGGGCATTAAGCTCTCTGACCGTGGGGAGAAGCTCTCTTAGAGCTAGGAGTGTCGGTGTGTCATGGACATGAGGAGCATCGGTTCCGAGCATGAGTTCCGAATGGGATCCGGTGATTTCGTTCCCTGAACGATGTGAGTTCGTTCCACCCCTCCGAAAGCTACTATGTGATTTCGTTCCCCCGTTTTAATCCCCCGTGCGGAACGAACTCACATCACCCCTATTATTTGGGGTGTGATTTCGTTCCCTCATTTTTAATGATATTTAAAAGAAGGAAAGTGAAGACGCTCACCTTAATATTAAAATTCTTCATGAATATGATGCTTCCGTTGTCATTTCGGGAAATCCCCGTCGTCTTCACTTTTTCAAAAGGATCGGCTTGTTCAATTTGGAGACTGACTGGACGAATTCAAGCCTTAGAAAGAGCTTCGTGCACTTCTCCCGGTTTCTCGGTAGCTTGGGTCGGAGTTTGGATCTCGCAAAATGAATATTCCGGCTAATGTACTGCATATCGGTTTTTGTCATTTCCTTCAGATCCTCACCCTTTAGTATTTTCCGTGGCCGCTCATTTATTAAATCTGGTTGGACAGACTTTCGTTTAACGGAATTACCCAGAATTTGTCGGTTGAGAGTTTTATCGGGGGAATGGTTGTGATCATAGGAACCGCCTACCAACTGCTCGCCTTGTATTTTCAAATGAGCTGTGCAACCACTTTTTCCGCACGAGTACCAGGTAACATCATCGTCCAATTCTTTGTGATACCTATATTTGAAGCCCTCGTACACTTTCATAACTTTTCCGCGGGTGCTCCACATTTCACCAACAACCGGCTCGGATTCCATGATGACACAACTCAACAAACGGACACAAGGTTTCACGACCACCGCGCGAGGGACACTGAAGTGCAGGAATATTGAGATGAAAGATGAACAGATAACTATCATAACTGCGAATATGTATACAAACAATATTTACTGAGCAAAAGTCGAAGTTCGAGCGCGGGGAACGAAATAACATCGTCGTTTTATAGCCCGGCTTAACGCCCCTCATTAGCGAGCGTTCGGGCGGATTAGGACAGCCCCTTTCTAGGGAACGAAATCACCTGTACCCTTCCGAATTGAATTTTTAAGTTATGAAAAAATAAATATCTTGGATCTTTAAAGGATTTTCAAAATTCAAGGATCTTGATCCAGCCAGGTCAAGTTAGCGATCTTTTTCAGAGAAGATAGCGATCCTTACCAGCGATCTTTTTTCCGTCAACAGAGAAGAGGGTGGGGAGGGGGAAGGGGAAGAAAGGGAGTACAGAAAGAGTGGGGGGGGGGCATTGACACCATAAACACAAAATAAACGCACACGAACGACATGAATACGGGCTGAGGCAGGATCGCTATTCCCTAGCTTGACAATATCGTTATAAAGGGTCGTGCCACAACCATCTTCGGTTTGGGACCTCTAGAGACACCCCCGACGCATAAAACATGCCCACCAATGACATAAGTACAGGCGGGGGCGGTCTGGGGGCAGGATCGCTGGCACGACAATATCGTTATAAAGTGTCGTGCCACAACCATCTTCGGTATAGAACCTCTACAGACACCCCCGACGCATAAAACATGCCCGCCAATGACAGAAGTACAGGCAGGGGCGGTCTGGGCAGGATCGCTGGCATGACAATATCGTTATAAAGTGTCGTGCCACAACCATCTTCAGTTTGGAACCTCTAAAGACACCACCGACGCATAAAACATGCCCGCCAATGACATAAGTAGAAGCGGGGGCGGTCTGGGGGCAGGATCGCTGGCATGACAATATCGTTATAAAGTGTCGTGCCACATGTTTTATGCGTCGGGGGTGTCTGTAGAGGTTCTATACCGAAGATGGTTGTTGGTTGGGCCAGTCCTAAGAAGACAACGGACACGATTGCGTTTACATCGCTGAAGATGCTCTAGTAAAGAGTGAAACCGGTTTGATGTACCTACTTAATACAAATTGTGGTGAAGACGACATCTGTTACGATTTATTTATAACGATATTGTCATGCCAGCGATCCTGCCCCCAGACCGCCCCCGCCTGTACTTATGTCATTGGCGGGCATGTTTTATGCGTCGGGGGTGTCTGTAGAGGTTCTATACCGAAGATGGTTGTGGCACGACACTTTATAACGATATTGTCAAGCTAGGGAATAGCGATCCTGCCTCTGCCCGTATTCATGTCGTTTGTGTTTATGGTGTCAAGGCCCCCCCCCCTCACTCTTTCTGTACTCCCTCTCTTCCCCCCTATCACTCCCCCTCACCACCCCTTCTCTGTTGACGGAAAAAAGATCGCTGGTAAGGATCGCTATCTTCTCTGAAAAAGATCGCTAGGAAAAAGATCGCTAACTTGACCTGGCTTCTTGATCCCGATCCTTTTTCTATTCGAAGATCTGGATCTTTGATCTACATCATTTTTTGGAACAGAGGATTTTGTATTTTGGATTTAGATCCAAAAAATGAGGATCTTGTCAAGCTCTGCAGTTGGATGTCGTCACGGAGGAATTTTGGCCGTTAACTGGTCAGACGTGCGAGAACAATTAAAGAGCGATTTTGAGCGTTCTATACAGGTTAAGAGAGCGACATTTCTAGGGGTGTCCGATATCGCTCTCGAGAGCAATTTGGGCCTACTTACAACGCTTTATAATCACGTGGGTATTTTACGCCTATTTCATGCCACACCCAAGCAATTGAAGGAAAAAACTCCTTCGTGACCGTGCTTCGAACACATCACATTCTCATAATACATCATGTTCACCTGATACACAACACCAAATTTTGCCTCAAAACAGGAGAAAACGAAGAAAACTCGTCGTTTTTGCCATGTTTTGGTCCTTCAATGAACAGGAGAATATAATGAGCTTGGACCTCGTCGACAAAATGAGTTCTTACTGAAGCTGAGCTCCTTGCACATTATAATGTCCTGATAGGAAAAACAGAAAATCCCTACTTTAGTATCACGCTTGGAAAAAAGGGGCAAAATCGTCGTTTTTGACAAGATTTGGTTCTCCAATGACCAGGAGAGTAGAATGGGACTCGGAGGTCGTCGCCAAAGGAATTTTGGCCGTTAATTGGTCAGACATGCGACTACAATTGAAGAGCGATTTTGAGCACGCTTGATGAGTATACCTCGGGATGGTTGGCCACCCTATAGGTAGGACTACGGGCTAAGTGGAAGCTTAAATTAATTATAACATGCTGGTATTATTAATAACTCGGAAAATAAATATACATCGTCACAAAATAAACTATTGGTGAATTTCACCACCGTAGTTAGGTTAGAGTTACCAAACTCTAAAGGCACTTTGACTTGCAACATTAAAAATCTGAGCTGTTGGTGCAACCAATCAGTGCGGTCCGCGCTGTAGACTCGGAGCGCTCTGATTGGTTGATGCCCACAGCTCAGCTTTTTAAAGCTTGCATGTGAAGGCGGCTTAAGTGGCCGCGTTGCAAAACTTTAGACTTGTTCAGCGCTTAATGAGCACTTAGTCTTTTGCCGTTGCCAAACTGTCAGTCTAGCTCAGCGCTGAGTAAGTGTTTAAAAATCCAACAAAACATGTTCCGAGGTGTTTCGATAGCCTTTTTCATCGCGATGAAACCTTTCTGCCCTCTTTTTTTTTTTCATAAATGCCATAAAAGTTCAACGATGGTTGACAACAAAATGAAGGAAAGGAATAATATTAGTTTTTAAGCCATACAACTTGATTAATATTTTATTTTTAGGGTTTTGGCTTATTGCAATAATAAGCCAAAATCTCCAGGGGGCCTGTTCTGCAAAATTTCATAGTGTTCCTAGGAATATCCTTTCCACACGTCCGACCCGAATTAAATCACATGTTGATGGGGAGAACGGGTGGAAAGAGACAGTTATAGTGACAGTTAAAAGTTATAGAACAGGCCCCCTGTAAGCACTTAATTCTACACTTCAGCGTTTAAACACGAGCCCCGAGTTTTGCAACGCAACCACTGTTTACGTAGATTGTGATGCATTTTTTTCATTAATTCCAAGTTAGGTACGTAATTCAGGCCTTAATTATCGGTGGTGAAATCCGCGATAAGTGAAAACAGTAATTAGAGTCATACTAGTAAGTTATAGTTATAGATTTGTCGTCTTCTCATTGGTCGTTCTGTGGCCTTTTCTCCTGGTACTTCTGACCAAGTGCATCATTTCATTTTCCATCGTCAGCGAAGAGACTCGCTGAGGTGGCTCCAGAAATATCGGCGATATCATTTCCGAAGAAGGAGCGCTTTAGATTGTGAGACGAATGAATATTAACTGTATTCACGTACACAACACCACTACCTCGGTCGCTGTATACTAACTTGAAAAAAGCTGGGTTGAATACAGAGGGATGAGACGTACGAGATCGAAGCTGTCGACACGTCCCCATAAGAGTGTCCGCTGTGCAGGAATCATTGTCTTCCTCGTCGTCATCATCTTGGGCCATCGATAGTTCATTATTGGAACGGTATATTTGTGGGGGCTTCGCCCTCGAGGAAAGTGTTCTGTTAATGGGACGTCTGGGTCTTCGAACTTCCTTGCTGACCCTTTGGATTTCATCGAGTATTTGGGCTCTATCCTTTTCCGGCAAAACTGAGCAAACTTCTTGCAGAACCTGAAATAATTTGGAGTCATTGAGTTGAAAAATACTTAATGTTGATGTTTGCTGTCATCTTACCGAAAATTTTCTGAGAGTGATGAGTGCCTGAACAATGCTTCCTATTCCACGATTGTTACCATATCGATGCGTCGACTCAATGGCTTGTGTCATCGGACTTGCAGTTTTTAAAATATTGTGCGACGTGGTTAGTAGATCGTCGTCTTGCCTGTGTCTGTGCAATTTTGACTTTAGCTCCTCTGAAAATGATGACAATAATTTATGTTTACGTATTTATCGGAACGAGCTGCCGGATTCGCACACCTTTGAAAGGCTTGACATGCCTCGGTAAAGTCGCCCAGCCGGCTTGTTTTTCTTCACAAATCGGTTTACGCCTTCCCAAACTTCTGGATATCGTATGCACTTTGATTTTGTCCAAATCAACTTTGCAGTCTTGCATTTTGAAGCGAACCAGTTTGCCGGGGCCTGGTGTGAAAATGAGTTCAACGCCGTCAGCCAATTCGCCGCTCGTTTTAATGATTGCCTCTGCCCAAGACCAACCTATCGATCAAGATTGCTTTATTAAATATTCACGCCTTTTCAATTCACCTGCGCATGTTTACCTTTATGAAATGAGTCAATTACACCATCGTTTAAATCAATTCGTTTTGCGCAGATGAGATCGCAGAACTTTCCGAGGGATTCAAGTTCGTCAGCCTGGAGACGTTGTTGCCATTCGGCAATAAACCAACAGTGCCCATGCGACACGGTGAATAGTTTAGACAAATAGGGCCTCAGTATGGGAGACAAATGTTTCCTGTCTTTATCCATTCCGTAATAGAGCCATTTTAACACTTCTCTATAATGGGACGTATTTTATTAAATTGCCCAGTCACGCAGAAGTCTGTTCACGAATCTACCTGACAACTAAATTGTCGACATTGATGTCAACTTCATTTTTTACCGAGCGCACATCTTCCAGCAGCTGGCTGGCAGCTTCACCGTACGAATCGGAGATGGTACGAATTTTTTCCTTAGCATGAGCCCTTCCTCCACTTCCGAAGATTGTGCCTGAAGTCTGACGCACATCGCCGAGAAAGGACATTTTTGCCTGCTCCATGATGGTGGAAATCAAGTAGACAAGGTCTTCTGAGCTAGAAGCGCATTCTGGGCCGTTGAAAAATGGCAGAGAGTTGGACTAAAACATGAAAAATAAAAAAAATATTTCTCGAATGAATAAGATTTTCAATGGAGAGCTTTGCGTAAATTTTTAAATTTATTTTATTTATCATGCCTCAAAAGATTATTACAGCTTAAGAGGTGAAGTTTTGCGAATGGCGTCTTTGGTCGCAGTGAGCCAGAAAGGACTTATTGGCATGCTATTATATTTCTGGGGCCACCACCAACTCAGCCCTCTTTATATTGACCCTACATTTTGCAATTTACAATTTGCAATGAACAAAAATTTACAAATTCACAGTTTATGAAGGTCCTTTGACGGCTAAAATTTAGAAAAATGTCCAATATCGAGGAACTGCTGGAGTGTTCGATCGATGCCTTATTGGCATTCGTCTTAGCTGCGGATTACTGAGATTTTGTTCACTTTCCGCCACGAAGTTACGTTAAATGTGAAATCTCATCTCTAATTCGCGGCTAAATTTAGAAAAGTCGTTAATGCGCAGATAAATTCAGCAACCTAAAGGCGCAAATTCACGGCTTAGATTGAAAATACGCAATTTCACCGATAGCATTGAGAAATGCACTATTAGCGAATAACATTGGGGGAAATTGCTAATTCGTGGCTAAAATTGTGAAAAATCGCTAATTCATGGCTAAAATGAAAAAAAAGGGCCCATTCTCAGCTAAAATTGACAAAACGTGAGAATTCGCGGATCAAATTGTGTAGAAGTGAAAATACGCGGATAAAATTGTGAAAATGCCAATTCGTGAAAAAAATAAAGACGCTAATTGCTGGATAAAATTGAGAAAAACGGCTACCTATGCCACAGCTAAAATTAAGAAAAAACGCTAATTTATCGCTACGCGCCTGAAAGTGGAAAAATAAAAAACATCACTGATTCTCGGCTAAAATTGAAAAAAAAATGTATGCTTATATCTATTTCAAGTAGGTACAGTCCACTTCAAAGGAAATTTTCAAAACAGGCTTCTTTGGAGAACCTTAATCCGAGATTTCTTTCACGGAGCATCTGGGCAACTCTGGCCCAGCCAGAACCAACCTCGAAGAGACGTGGACCAGTGGCGTGGGAGGGGGGCATTGAAGCCACGCGAATTCTCTACTGCGCCCACTCTTCAGCATACTTATGTTGAAAAAACTGTCTAAACTACTAAAAACTAATTTTTTATTAGTTTTAGTTGTTTAATTTTTTTAAGCGTACCTGCCAATTGCCATCTGCTATCTTCTACATCTTAATTCACTTTTCACCTCGTACTCTCCTGCGAGGCCAAAAACAAAACAAAATGCAAAGATCTCATTCGTCGGAAGCCTTACCTTGGCTAGAGTTAGTGCACGAACGTTCAACATCGACCGTAGTAGCTGCCCGATGTATATGAGCTGTCTATTTGAGTATTGTGACACTGCAATGGTCGAGTAACCTTTAAAACCAACCACGTTTGACTAATCCTAACTGTGATTTATATTCACACCTATTGACTCATTCAGTGTATACCTGACGAGGACAACGGATGGAAGGACAATCGAGACCCACGCGTCGACGGTGACGGTGCCAACTCGTTCAGCACTTGAATCCACTTTTGAACCATCGTGGTTTCAACGCGTCGCCAAGGATCGGAGTCACCGACAGTACAGGGCGCTATGTCTGTCAAACGGCGGAGTTGGTAGCTCAGAAGGTCAGCATCGTGATTGTAATCCTCTTCAGTGTAGTGGAGTGTGCCTCCCCCGGGTGAATTGAGCATCATCTATATAAAGGATAAATGGTGTTTTATCGTTCTCTCGATTGTAGTTGAAAAAACATACGTTGAACCATGGAAAAAAGTAACTCGAATGTCGTTGAGTTCGTAGGGCGCTCACAAGACGATCAATGAGACACACAACGTGATACGCCAAACGGTCATGAGTCCATTCTCGCATTTCAGGAATTTCTTCCAATCTGTACCATAGCAGAGTCTTGAGCATGTAGTCACTTATAACATGGCCACCTTCGAATGATACATTTCCACAGTTTCAAAATATAAATCAAACAAAGTGCAGTTTAACATTCCGTTACCATTATTAGTGGACCGAATCTCATAAACTATGGCCCGCATTGTTGACAGAACTCTCTGAGGAACACTTTGCGGAGAGTAGTGTTTCAAGAGAGTTTGTTCGGCTGCTGGAAAGCGAATTTGCCATGTCGAGGGACGATCATCGCAACGCAGAGTTGGATGCGGGGGTGCTGGTACCAGGAAAAACCCCTAGACCGATGTAATATGTATATGACTGTATTATAAAAGGTATTGTATCGTTTTGATATAATTGCTCTTTTGATTGAGCACACATTTTATATCACAATAACAATGTTTTTTCTATACTCTATATCTGTTTTATTATTATTTGGGACTTTTTTAGGGTTCCCTACGGTTTTTCTCACCACTAAAAAAAAAAAAAAAAAAAAAAACCGTGAGGGAATCCTAAATGCCGAAAATGTAACGCGACGGTCAACTTAAGAACATCACCTCCCCTCAAATGGTCCAGATTTATAAACGAAGTCAAATTGTAATTTTGGGGCTACAATAATGCTGAATTGAGCTTCTCTCCCTCATAAGCTTAATTTACAACTCCCTGTTTTCGACTTTCAAGAACTACTCACGGTACACGTGGCCTCGTGATACAGAAGACACTCCGGGTGTGAGAGATTAACTCGCGTAGGAAACTGTGCTGTACTTGGCCACGCGGTGAATCCAATTCCTAAAACAAGCGTTACCTGCCGGAAGAAAATGCACAGTTAGCATATTCGTTTAAACAATAAAGTGAGAATTCGTCATACTTCGACATCCGTTTCCACGCCGACATCGACCGAATAAATCATGCCGACACGCAGACGAACACATGAGCAACCTTCCACTATCGCAATCCTGAAATCCCTCGGATCGGGAAATTTTTTGTTATTACTCTCCCCTGAGAATCAAATTTTATAGCGTTTTTAATTAAATGACTAATTGAACGGAATTTGTAAGTATTCTCACCTGACCCGTAGAATACATTACAACCAGACGAATTGAGAATCTTATGCAGTTGCGTGGCGTCGACCACTTTTCCGGGGCTTCCACAAAGCAGACTCTCGTCAACATCGGACGGACGACCCACGAGGCTGGACCTTCCGGCTGAGCTGGCCAAAAGCTCTACGAATCTTTCTTGAACTTTATCCCTTTTGAAAAGAACAATCAGTAAAATACCGTTTATTCATTTTAATCTGTCTATTTATTGTTTCCCAGTCGTACCTTCTAAGGAATCCTTGATTCCCGACAAATTCCGCCCATTGCTCTGAATCGGGACCGGATATCCGTATTTTAGCGAAACCTTGGGGTCCCCCGTCGGGCTCTACGATGTGACAAGTAGGTACTGATGACTCTTCGTAGAGTTGTGGTTTTGACAGTTCATCTAGGCGAAATGAATAACTCAAGCTGTTTCCAGGCTGCAAATCGTACCACAATACAAATACTTAATGAATGTAGAGAAACATTGGACTGTAAATGGAGTGTTTAAGGGAAGAAAGGTGTACCTTATTTCGTAGTTTCCCAGGTTCTAGATTCACGAGAAACTTGGAGGCGAATCGACGGTCAATTTTACCAACGCCACATATGAGACGTTGAATGAGACGTTCTATCAGGACTAGGTTTTTCTCTTGCACCGGGTCTTTGGAAAAATCTTCAAAACATAAGGCGCGGATTTTCGCGGTTTCATTTTGTTTAAAACACCAAAGTAGATAGTTTAATGAAGCGTACGGGGAGAGGGATAATTTATCTTACAGTCAGAGTTGTCAACTATGTCCGAAAAGTAGCCATTCAATGCAAGAAGTTGCCCATGATTAAAGGACACGTTTGAACCTGGCAGTTTTAGTTCCTGGCTCAAATTCGAAGCCCTGCTAGGGCCGCAACCCATTTTACCATTGAACTGTATTTGTAAACAAACAAAGCGTTAATCATATAAGTTATAGAATTTAAAAGAATCGTAACTGTAAAGTGTCAACGATGTACATACTACGCCAACTTGATTAATAATTCATCTCTACCTTCCGTCAATATGTACCCCGCGAAGGCTTTCCGGATATCCTCAGCTCGTGCCTACCCCTTACCCTTCCGCACTCTCACCGTAACTTCCTCACCGTGCGACGCGACGTATGAATCCTCCCGTGCACTTGATTCATTTGGCTGTTTAACGCCTAGTATTATTCGACCTTTTTCACTCAAAAACACTTCTCTCCAGAAATTTCGGTCGCCGTACTCTGAGGGGACATCAAACCTACGCCCGTTGCTTGTGTGTTTCATTCCCTTTATTTCCATTGAATTGTATGGGCTTCCGGTTAACGATAATGTGACTTTTCATACTTTTTTTTATTGTTTAGGAAGGGGAAAAACTTCCGGCTTTTTTTTTTTTTTTTTTTTGAGAGGACTTTACGGGAGTAGTACTACGGAAAGGCTCGCTGACGTTTTTTTTTTTCGCTAAATCATTGGCTCATTGTTTCTTTACCGTATTTTTCATGGATCTAAAATTTGGAGTTTTCAAGATCTTTTGTTCACTCCAGTCAGCGCGCTTTAAAATTGCTGGGTCTTCATTGGTTCAGAGCAAAGTTTTGAGATGTAGCGGGTAATTGGGTATGCATCTTCTAGAAACGTAAGATACGAGCGTCCGCAAAAGCCGACAGAATTATGCGAGTATTGGTTTTCTATGCATTTTATATGGTCACTATAGTCTGTTGGCTTTATTCTTCATAAGTAAAAATAATAGTCTTACCTTGAGCAGTCCCATTCAGCTAGGACTTTACACATAAAATTTAAAATCCGCCTCTTCGTATCTCGCTGCGTTGAAGCAACCAAAACGGAATGAATTATAGGAGAGACAAAAGCGCATCAAGTGCTTAATGATTTCCCTCGTTGGAAATAG
This sequence comes from Corythucha ciliata, assembly GCA_038030265.1. Taxonomy (NCBI): domain Eukaryota; kingdom Metazoa; phylum Arthropoda; class Insecta; order Hemiptera; family Tingidae; genus Corythucha; species Corythucha ciliata. Next base: position 4,172,661 of record CM075939.1, read on the forward strand.
GTGGAAGGGAATCGTGAATCGTTGGGAGAAGGGGTTGTAAGGTAAACTACAAAATAGCGTGCTTTTATTCCCTCCACAACTCATCCACCCACATCAACTTATTCCACTATATCCCTAGTACCTGTGCCCTTAATGTTGCAGTGTACGAGATGTACTTCGTGGTTTTCGTATTTCGAGCAAACTCCCTCCACCCCCACCCCACTTTACTTCGTGGTTCGCTCCAAGATTTATTTTCCCGTTTTACCGGGGTGTTCATCACGCGAAATTTAACCAGAGACGAGACAAAGTCTGGAACACATCACATTTTCCTTTCCCTTTTCATTGTCACTCGGAACTCGTCTGAATGGACCGAAAGAAACAAATATAGAAATGGGGGTTGAAAATTACCACATACACCAAATGATAGGTAAAAACACGTAAATTATTATATCCACGTTATTTTTCAGGTACCTGTAGTCAGTATTACCCCCCACCTTCCTTGGCAGCACGTGTCCATTTCGAGGGCCACATTTTACAATTGAAGTTTTGAATTCAATAATTTTAAGAGATAAAACTGTACCTGTATAGCTATGCGTTTTTTGGTCGAAAATCAAAATTCAAGGCCAAATTTGACCAACAAGTTGGACAGCATCCTATTTTGTGACGGGCGGAAACCAAAGCTAGCCGGTACCAATATCCTGACGATTACCGTTTGTGGGCCTTATTTTTTAGTAGCTAAGCTTGATAAAACAAATTAACCTCCCCCCCCCACCTGTCAGTATCCGACGCGTTCAATGTTGAGAAGATGTCAGGCGAATGTGAAATTCAGCCCTCTTTTTATCGGTCGACGGGAAAAAGTTTTGATTCATCGAGACAAATACAAAATTTCAAGCCTGGGCTTAAAACAGGATAATTTAATTTAATTTCAAGATCGGAGGAAAAAAAAGAAAACATGTTTTAAAAAATTGTTAAAACAATAAAATTATCAATAATAAATACAAATTCTTTATAATCTTTGGCGTTTCATTTATAAGGCTGTTATAGTCACAGATTCCACTTGCATAGTAGCTTTATCGGAGTCCCAGGTATTCGCCCAATAGTTTCTATCCTGCCAAAAATTAACCAACGCCTGTTGACCAGCGTTTAGCGAGCAGATTAGAAAAATGAACAATAATTTTATTGGATCCTGGTCATTTTACCTTGACGCCCATATTTCTCCATGGTTTTTCGTGGCCCGAACTGATACAGTCATCCGGAAAATCGCGCATTCCTCCAACAGAAACTCCCAGCGACAGATAGAACTATGATGATTTTAAATCAATAGTGTATTTTATTGGGTGGGGGTGGGGTCTTACCTCTTGATCAAATGGAGCGATTTTTGAGCCTGGTTTCCATGTGACTCCTGTTGATTCGTCAAAGCCAACAATTTCTGAAAGGGCTTTGTTCTGTGACATTACACTTTCAGTGGATTCACCGTCAACGAGAAACTGTAGATTATCTATCGGAAAATGCATTTTTAAACAAGATAATTACTCTTTTTCCATTCTTTCTTATATTGCATGCTACCTGGCCTCCAAATGAGGGTGTAGTTATGGAATTGTTTATGCCATCCATCCAGTTTATCCCTAATGACGGTTCTTCCGCGGATGTTTTCGCCCACTCCCATCAGAACACCCGACTCTAACTGCCTATTAACCCAAAAAATAAAGACATGAACACACGAGAACAAATATGTGTTGTATTTATGTATTTAACGCCCCTTCCACCTCGATGAACTAGCCTATTGTTTGTGGGGTCTCTAGATTTATAAATCCCCTCCTCCTCTACTTCCACGCGCATGCAGCGCGTCTTATGTCACTTTGATGCTACCATTGCGATGTGATATTAAAGCCGGCAGAAAAGCATGAACATTTCACCTGTTGCCGATGTCTTTTTCTCCAATCATGAGGTTCTTGTTGCCTCGTGCCATGGCAATTCGAATTCTTCCAGACGCGTACGACCTGCCGTAGACTCTTCGTTTAGGCTCCAACCAAATTTCTTTTTGTTTTTCCACGAGGAATTTGAAGTTAGAGTCACATATAAGTGAATCTTCGAGTTTAGATTAGTCTACCTGGCACGATCCAATCACCTAGAGGTAGCCTCGCTCGAACTGTCACCGTGCCATATTTAAAAGACAACGACTCTTTCAGAGTCACTCGACAGCTTCCGATCGGTGGGAGGATGCTGAAGGAGGCCGCTTGACGCTGACATTCCTCTAGGTACATTGTCCCTGTACAACTTTGAACAGAAAACCGTATTAATTACGCGCAATTATCAACAAGATGTTTCGAGAAATAATTTACCCCGCTAGTTCAATGCGCCCTTTTCTTACGAAATCATCCTCTTGAAGAGTCGGACGAATGATAAGTCTGGAATTTTTCACGGCGCAGTTACTCTCGTGGTCTTCAAATACAGCAAATTCGTAGTCCTTGAAAGAAACTGAATGAATAGGGACTTTTTCTTCTTCTCGCGGGCGGAGTCGCGATTATAGAGGAAAGTAATACACCCCCCCCCTCTTACTGGTATCCACGGCATAATCTTCTCCGCCGACCATTTCTGTTTGTTGAGTGGTCGCGTGAACGTGTCCTTGAACAAGAGTTCACCTTTACAGGCCGTTTTTCCACCATTGATTACCGTGGCAGACGACGTGCAGGCCTTAGCAGGTTGACGGCCATCCATTGTTTGTACGGCGGAGAGAGTCGTTACCGCAGGCCTAAATCAACAAACAATTGACAGCGTGTTTGTATATTCAATGAAGAGTTTGAATCAGTTGATAAATTTCTCGTCGAAAAATACGGAGATATTCCGGGTTCGCTCTAAACTTGAAACTCGGGCGAATTTATTCCGTAGGTACGTTGAGTTTTTCAATTTCCTAGAAAGGCGAACGGTCCACATGATAGATGCCAATTGGACTTCGGATGAAGCACCTCTGTTAAATTCAAATGCTCCTACGTTTTTAGCTGAATGATTTTAATAATCTTGGCAACGAGAATACATGGATAATGGAAATGCAAATGGAATACACTGCAAACGGAGAAACCGTATGTTTCCTCCTTCTTCTGGACGTGCAGGACGCGTAAAACTCAACGCCAAAAAAGTTTTTGAATTTGAACGAAAAACAATCCCCAAAAACATGAACCAACAGCAATGATGATTTGAGACGAATTGAAGTGGCTAATCCAGGCGCGGATCCAGGATGTCGTCAAGGGGGGGGGGGCTAGATTCAAATTTCCCCACCCCCACCCCTCTCCATAATCCGTGGTAGGAGGATAAAAATCACTTAATCTATTTTACATTTAAAGGATTTGTCGAATTTTGTAGCATTTTTTTCTTGGACAGGAATAGGTATATTTTTCCGTTGAAATATCAAAGACCGCCAAGATCGCATTTTTCTTGAATTATAGCGTTGGTGTACATATTTGTTCATAGCGAATTAAATTATGGAAACGAAAACAATTAAAGTTGTATGAAGAAAAAAAGTTAAAATTGGAGGCAACTATTGCCAAAAGAGGGGCGAAATAACCACGGTTTCATTAATCAAGGGCCAGTTCAAAGAGCTGGAATCGATAGTTACCGGTCAAAATTCCCGGTTTTGTGACCAAACAATTAGTCCAAGGTGCTAAGATTGCTCGTGTAATGTACAAAACCGGTGTAAACCGATCCCAGGAACTCGTTAATATTTTCTAGTATGAATATCACGCCACAATCATTGGCTACTGGGGGAGTGATCCACCAGAACCAGCATGCGTACACGGCGGGGAAGTCGACCGACTCGGCCCTCCACGACTTACTGGGGAGGGTGGAGTACGCGTTGGCTCTTTTTTTGGATATTGAAGGGGCTTTTAATAGGGTACATAGGGAGTGTATTGTGGCAACTCTAGAGCACTTTGGGGTGGAGACGAGGCTGATTCAATGGATAGACTACCCGCTGAGTCATAGGTGGGTGGTCGCTAAGGTGGGCGGCGATAGGGTGGAAAAACGAGCCAGTAGGGGGGTGCCCCAGGGCTCAAGTCTCTCGCCTCTTCTCTGGATACTTGTGGTAGATAGTCTTATAAGGAAATTAGAGGAAAAGGGCTATTATGCGCAATTTTTTGCGGATGACGGAGCCATAGTGGTTAGGGGGAAAGACTTATCCACGCTGTGTTCTCTCATGAGGGGGCGGTGGGGATAGTCGAGGCATGGTGTAGGCCTAGGGGTCTCACAATAAACCCTAGTAAGATGAAAATGATGTTGTTCACTCACAAGAGGAAAAGGGAGGGATGGCAATCAATCCACTTTCGGGGAGAGGCCATCGCTCTCTCAAAACAGGTTAAATACTTGGGAGTCATATTGGATGAGAAGTTAAGGTGGAAGGAACACGTAGACAGCGTTTATAAGAAAGCTGTGGTGGCCTTTCACCAATGTAGACAAATCGTGGGGAAGACCTGGGGCCTGAAACCACGGGTCATGAAGTGGATATACCCAGGAATCATCCGACCGCGCATCCTGCACGGGGCGGTCGCATGGTGGAGGGGGATAGAGAAGGGAGGGGGGGCGGATAGGCTCGCAAAAATACAAAGGCTTAATTGCCTGGCGATTTTAGGGCCATTCCGGACAACCCCTACGAGGGCCATGGAAAGATTACTAGGCCTGAAGCCCTTGGACATTGAAGTCAGGGGTCGGGCACTTGAAGTTGCCTACAGGTTGAGATGCCAGGGAGGCCTAAAGCGAGCCAGGCTGGGCCAATGGGACTGGGAAGGGGAACTAAACAGAGTATCCCCGTCCTCGGCACTTAGGCCGGATTACGTGGTTAAAAGGAATGACTTCTCAACCAAAATCAAACAGAGAGTCATTATGAGAGAGGAAGGTTGGGAATCCCGGCAAGGGGAGCTGGTGTGTTATACGGACGGCTCCAAGAAGTGTCAGGAAGGGCCGACCGGAGCTGGAATTTTCGTGCCGGAGCTGGGGGTGGAAATAAGTATCCCGCTAGGGGGACACACCACAGTTTTCCAGGCCGAGGTGGTAGCGATCGATGCCTGTATTCGGGAGCTACTGAAGCGGAAAGTGACAGGTAGGGCGATCGGTATCTACTCTGATAGCAGGGCGGCGCTGGGGGCGATCACCAAACCCGTGGTGGACTCAGCGGTCGTGGCGAGTTGCAGAGTAGGGATACGGGACCTCCAGGGTGAAGGGAACTCCCTAACGTTGGGATGGGTCCCGGGTCATAGAGGATGGCAGGGAAATGAAAAAGCAGACGAGCTGGCCAAGCGTGGCGCGGACCAGCCGGTAATAGGACCTGAACCATCGGTGGGCATTGCCCGCAGGGTGGTCTTGAGGGAGATAAGGGCCTGGGCCAGTGACCAAGCTCTGAGGAGATGGCGGACTGAACCCGGGTGCCGGCAAGCAAAACTGGGAATCAATGAGGAAGACCAGGAAGCTTCGGCATGGTTGCTGGGACTAACACGGGTTAAGCTTAGGCGGATAGTAGGGATGTATACAGGGCATTACGCCCTTAATAGGCATTTGTCAATCATGGGGGCAGTAGGGGAGCCCGACTGCGAAAGGTGTGGGGAGGCTGAAGAAACCGCGGAGCACGTCGTATGCGAGTGTGACGGCTACGCGGTGGCCAGATACACCATTTTTGGTGACGATAGGATACCCTTCCCCAGCTTCTCAAAGGAGAATGGGACCCGTCTCCTGAGTTTGCTGGAAAGGATAAATAGGTTTGAGAAGCCGTACTAGGCTCTCCCGAGTCGGGGCCCCAAGTGGGTATGGTGTATGGGCCGAAAGGCTTTTGGCACCTTCGGAGTCGGGAGACCGTCCGAGCCCTCAAAAAAAAAAAAAAAAAAAAAAAAAAAAAAAAAAAAAAAAAAAATCACGCCACAAAATTTCCAGTTTTTTGGTCAAGAAACTGAATTTTACCTTTACCGATTTAAGGCCCGCCGGGCGAGGCGAATTCTGGAATTCTGGGACCCTTAGGTCTAATGTTCCTGGTTCTATTCTATTCTGGTACATAGTACTTGAAGAACTAAGGTTTTTGAATCGTCAATTCGTAATTTTTTCGCAATTTCGCATTGTGAGTTAGTGATGAAAAATGGGTCTCTGTATAGCGTATACAGCCTTATCATCAGCCAAATGACCCGTTATTGGTCGAGAAAATCAAATTTTTGGGATTTGAAACTACGATTGTAATGCGCATCCTGTATTTCTGTATAAAAGAAACTAGAATAGAGCGAATTTGGCCCCGGGAAACAGCTTGGAATTCACCCCACTGCATTCACGTCTGCTGTATCCGCGTATGTGCTGATTATTTGTTGACACTTTTCGACAGTATACAATCTTCTGGGGCCCTATTAAGGTCTATATCCGACGCTGCACCGGAGCTCGGCAGATGAATTGAAAAATACACAAAATAATTGATGCGAGAGTTTCTGTCGCCGGTGTTTTAATTGAAGAAGTAAATTAATTAACTGATTTTACCCGAACGACACGGAAAAGCAAAGCCTAACACAATTCGAGCTTCGAGAAAAACCCGTAACGGGTTCAAATCCCGTCGGGGAGCCCATTTTTTCTCGAAGCTCGAATTGTGTTAGGCCTTGCTTTTCCGTGTCGTCCGGGTAAAATCAGTTAATTAATTTACTTCTTTAACACAAAATACGACAACTTTGCTGAATGTATAGCCTTCCCAAGCGGAAATTCTAGTCATGAATTGTGGCAAGCCCTACCCCCTTTGTTCTCACGATTTTTCTTTTGATATTGTTTGAAAAATCAGAAATTTGGCTTTGAAGACGTGGGGTTTAGACAAAGTTGGGGGAGGTTCAGCTCAATGGGGGGGGGGGCTAAAGCCCCATTAGCCCCCTGCTGGAACCGCGCCTGGCTTAATACATTCATGCGAGCCCTTTGGAACAATTAACGAATGGACCTTGATATTCTCGTTTGGAAGGCGAAGCGTCGTAACACAATTGTTAGGCGTACATGCAGACTGCAGATACAATGACCGCTTAATCAATAGCCTTGACAACAGGCAATCGGGCAAGGAATGAGGAGCAAAGTAGGGCAACCTGCACCACCTAAGAGGTGTACCTCGGGGATCGTCGAATTCTTCCTTGATGTGTTTTGTGTCCGAGAAAGAAAAAACATATTCTCGTAAATGCATTGATAGGGCCCATGAGGCCAGAGCGTAGGCAATATGTAAACAATGGAAAAATCAATCTCTATGAGGATTTATGCGGTCAAGTCATCTGTCATCCTCAGCCTGTTTCGCATTTCTACCCAACGGTTTAAGGGAATTGATGGGCTAGTCTGAAACTGTTAATTCAACCCACCAACTTGTTACCGTGGATGAGCCAGCTCCGCGAGATTGTTTTTTTTAATGTTCCAACACCACGAAATTTATATGGTGTGGACCGACCTGGCGAACTGTTCTATTTGAAAACAGACGGTTCCAGAGGTCGGTTTACCTTATTCCGATTTCGGCACCCCCTATGAGTGGTATCGTTTTCGGTACGCCACTGCTTCTGATATTTCAACTTGCACAGCTATATGGTTGTGCGCAACTTGGGGGAAAATACCTATTTCAAACGTGTATGAGACATTATTTACCTTAAGATGCATAAACTGAAAATAGTCCAAAAATGTCGACATTTTGTGAGCACCCTAAGTTAGCACAAGTTTTTCGAAGTTGCACACTATTGATAAAAATCACTCCAAAAATTCCAAAATTTTCAATTTTTGCGACCTCAGATGTCTTGAATGACTGGCCTATACAGGGATTATTTTTTGTTGTTAGGACAGAAATAGCATCGTATTCGTTTGCGGTTATTACCTGTCTTCATAGGTTATCAATATAATTTTAACGCCATCTCAACTATACGGCAACTTCAACATTAAGTCAATCGTATTCAACGGCATTTGTATGTGTATAGCAATGTGTGGGGTAGATTTACTGCTAAAATACAAATACCTTTTTTGAGCAGGTGTTGTCGAGCTCGCCTGCCAGGACGATGGCCTTCGCGTTGTCGTTGTCGCGTAAGTGACACTTTCTCTGGTCGTTGGCCTCCTAGTAGTAGTAGTTGTAGAAGTCTTTCGCTCGGTGACTGCGTAGTAGTCGGGAGTGGTTGTTATCGGAGGTCTTGGCAATGGAACAGCCTGAGTCACTCGTGTCGGCTTACCTTGCGAGGCAGTCGATGCGTCTATACATTCGTTTATGATGTCAGTTGAAGTACATAACTGGGGAAATAGCAGCAAAGGAGTGAAATTTTGTGACCTGTCCTGTAAATGAGCATTCGCCAATCTCCCCCACAGCTTTTGGATCTGTCTCCGGGGCAAGGCATAAGGCAATCGACTTCGTTTTTTTCGTAGTCTCTAACAGGATGTTTATTTCCACAGAAGCATTCTGAACTGTAAAAAAAAGAGGACTAATAAAAAATACTCTACACAGAAGGCCTAAAGCTCATATAGATATACCCGTATTCGACGCCGGAGTACTTGAATCCCAAGCGAAGGCACACATTAAGGCACAGTCTTGGAGTATTGGTTTCTGAAAATACCATCTTTAAACTCGAAAGAAGTCGTACTTCATTTTTATCCTCGAAACACCCCAATAATTTATCGTCCTCCGGCTCGTCTGGACAAAAAAAAAAAAAATGGTTTGATAAAGTTTCGAACTTTGTCTGCTGCTTTAAAAGTTTACTACCGGATATATCAGTCGAGTACACGCTGTTGTGCAGGGAACCGCCGCAAGCTAAGTTGGAACTTCCCGTGCACTCTATGTTGCATTCCGATTCGCTCGCTCTTCGCCTTTGATCGACGTAACTTCCGCAAAAACACTCGTCCCTAAAACGATCTCACGTAGTAAAAATTTAATTACAATCAATTTGAATAATAAAATACCCATTTTGAACTCCCGCAAAACGGTATCCCAATCGGTAACAATACCCCACGCATAACTCCGGGGTTAAAGCGTTGAAGGTTTTTTGATTCTGCCCCAGAAGTCGGTTGAGTAGGCTGTCCGAATAGCAGCCCAAGTAGCCATTTCGAACATGATTTACCTCGCTAGCTGCCCGGATTACACGTTATAGTTTCTAACTATTTTTTAATCGCATTGTCTCCAAATCAATTTGATTACCTGTAGTTTCATAAACGCTGAGTCTCAAATTACCGCCACATTTCTGGTTAGAATCTCCCGGACAGTCAGTAGCGCAGTCGGATTCTTCTGCGGAAGACTTAAAACTGGGGCGCTCGTGCGAACAAAAACACTCTATTCTGAAAAAATTAGACTTTGCGTTCAGTTTTTAATGATTTAATAAGTTAATGTAGTTATTACCCGTATTGTATGCCAGCGTAAGCGAAACCCTTTCCCTTACAGTGACTAGTGCAGGTATTCGGCGTCATGGAGGGGAAATTTTGCTGTCCACCCCTCATTAGACGAGCAGCGACTGAATTTTCCTTGTAACAACCCATGTATTTTTCCTGCAAGGGCCCTGCCCGCACGACTTAAAATTAATTTTTTTCGTTCACAATTAGTAAAAGTGAGAACACTCAACGAATTAAGTACACCATCAGTCTATTAGTTCCGCCACAGTTTTGTGTGTCGTCGCCACTGCAGATGCTGTCACACTCATCACTCCTAGACTTTTTGTCGTGGTCAGGATACTCATTGGAACAATAGCACTCAATTCTGGAATATGACCTCTGTTATACCTTCATTTTAATTCAACTTATAAAGCCTGTTTTTCATTACAAACCCGAATTCTAGACCAAAGTATTTGAATTCTTTGCTCTTGCAATATTTGAGGCACTTGTCGGGCGTCAGCGATCTATGGTAAACGACCTGATCGCCAGTGAAGAGGCGGTTGCGGATCGAGTCCGTGAAGCATCCCATCCATTCGGCATCCACTAAGCCTTCAACAGCTTTAAAAGCCAGAGGATGAATGCGAGAGGGGATTAGTTACGTTTTTATCCAATCCGAGATCTTTGCCCCCTTTTTTTCCCCTGCAGTCCCACTATATTTGAGCCATAAAAAAAATCTCTGGAACATTCCTTTACATTTATTTTGAAGATTTTTTTTTGGGAGGCAGGAGTGATTTGATTTGATTTGAAAAGGCAGGATCGGTCAATAAAATTGAACAATTTACTTTTTTTTATACTTGTTTTTTTCTTCTCCTTCATGATTTCTTCGAGCGATAGCAGTCCCAAGATACCGAATTAATACGCAATAAAAATGTTTGTCTTCAAGCGGTTGTTGTCCAACTTTCACCTCCTCACTAATTAGTTCGCGCAGAATATATTTTTCCGCGGAAGTCATTTATTTCCCAACGCGTCGTCAATATTAAATCGGGCTCGAAAAGGTCACCTTAGAATAGGCCAACTTGAACCAGAATGAGCCTCAAACACGTTCCAGCGAGAATGGGTTTTCCCCTAACAGAGGGGAGGGGGGGGGCTTTACTACTGACTCGGGCCGCCTCCAATGTTATGTTTCCGGAAATTATTTCCGAGAACGCATAAGCAACCATCAGGCTTGCATCCCCCCCCCCTCCTTAACCATTGAATTTTGTGATGCCCTTCAATGTTCTATTAGGAAAGGAAGTACTTATGTATTTACCAAAAATTATTTGTGTGGCCACAGATTTGTGACAGTTCGCTCTTTCAAAAGCGAATCAAGTTGTTTTGCGAAACAACTCACCCCCGGTATTTCGTCGTAGAAAAATATTAAACCCCATTGAACTTAAATCTAGAAATTTCACTTCCTTCCCTTCGACTCAGGGGCGTAGCCAGGAGACGGCAAGGTTATGAGACTAAATATCCGCGATTTTAAAGTTGTTTTTTTGTTTTATTTTAAATAAGTGATCGTGGAGCCCTCGACACCGTCCTGATGAAAAGCAGCAAAATTGCATCTTTTGGAGACAAATATATCGTCAGTGAAATCAGGATTTTCCTGTCTGAAATTCACGATATTGTACTTTTCACGTCTTCATATCGTGAGTTTAAAAGGGAAAATCGTTCGTTATTCGTAGATGAAATTGAGAAATCTCGAATTGTCAAAATCGATCATTACTTGTGGTTGAATGAGAAAAAGCGCCAATTCACAGCTGAAATTGAGGAAAAACGCTCGTTCGCAGTTAAAATTAGGAGAAATAGTCGCCAAATTATAACATTTGGAACTGAATATCTGCGAAATTGTTGTGTTCTTTGTTTCGGTTTTTTTTATTAAAAGTGATCGTGGAACCCGGGCTAGCGACCCTCGACAGCGGCCTCCTAATGAAATATCGCAAAATTATTGGGCTTTGGAGGCAAATATCAATACTTAGGAAATCTGGAGGGTTCTAAAATCCTGGGGGGGGGGGGCACCTTCGAACCCCGCAATTAATGGTGCTCAACGTATAGAGCCGCTATAACCTTCATACCTTCATACCTTCAAACTCTGTATAACAAGGTCCAAACCACAGAAAGCTTTAGCCACTGTAAAGCTCCGACCTCGATGTTTTGGGATTTCTCCTCGCGGGGAATCCGGAAATTGAGACGGATTTTCGATCAGAAAGGGTTCTGTACTTTTCGTATCTGAGGGCTGGGAATGGGCTACGGCCCTTCCCCTCCCTTCTATCTACGGCTGCACTTTGAAGCAACAGCCTACCCCTGGTAGCAGTCATGCCGACATTGAGTGTTACCCCGGGCGGTTCGTCCTTCCCTCCGCAATTATATCTCGTCATTATATTATGTCACGGCACTGGGTGACCACCTAATGTTGATGGGGTTTTGATTATATTTGTGAGGGATGCACCATCAACCGAAGTCGAAATTGCGTGTTTAATTTTTTGCTCTGAACCTAAACCAGCAGTTTACTTGGCTTCGCAAATGCTAGGAAAATAGAAAATGCAGGGCTGTCTTTACTGGAGCCCCGGGCCCGAAATAACATTGGGCCCCCTCTGTTTCAAATTATTTCGCAAAAGTAACTACTTTGGTTAAAAAAAGTGTGTACAGTGATGTTCGGGTAAAGAGATAGGGATTTAAAGTCAATTTTCCAAATTTTTGGGAAATATCGATATAAAATTCAGCCACACTTGCCTGGCCACGTCTTTTTTCACATTTTGATCTGTGAACAAGGAGTGTAGCCAGAGGGGGGCAGGGGGGATAGTTACCCTCCACTAGACTCGAAATTGAAGCCGCAGTGGGGCAGCTGCCCACTCATAGATAATGCCATAAAAAAGTAGGTACAAATCATACAGGGTCACTATAGTCACCACTGATTTTGTGGGGTTTCCTAAATCAAAAGATTTTTCTCGCAAAAAAATACATTTTCGTGGGTCCGCCTCACTAAATTATTTCCCGAATTTCACCCACTGGAAAAAAAAAAAAAAAAAAAAAAAACGCTAATTTTTGTAGCTCGTCATAAACCAATTTTGTTGGCTGGCGTAATTAAACGAGACCAATTTCGCGGATTTTGTGCCCTGAAAACCAATTTTTTCAGGTCTGACTCACTAAAAAAAAAAATTTTCTTTGATTTTGCCCTTTAAACATCATTTCGTCGATTTTTCTCCCTAAAATCCCATTTTCGCTGCTCTGGCCCCCACAGCACAGAAAACCCAATTTCGCGGTTGTTTTCTTGCTGAAAACCCAATTTTTGCGCGGCTGTTTGTTGCTGAAAAACCAATTTCACGAGGTTGCCTCATTCAAAACCACTTACGCGATTTTATCGCACTAATCAAAGCCTTTCTGAGATCCTGGCTCATTAAAACGCAAACTCCATGGGATTCGCTCGCTATTTTATGAAGGGCCTTGGCTCACTGAAACGGTAATTTCGTGGTGTTTTCTCGCTGAAGAACTAAAACCCTAATTTCTTGAGTTTTGGGCTTGCTGAAAACTAAATTTCGTCGGGTTGGCTCATTGAAATGATCTACCTATTTCACAGATTTGGCTCTCTAAAAAACTTTATTGTTAAACTCAAAAGCCCTAGCTCCGAAAACCCCAATTTGATGAGCCTCATCATTACCAGATTTTATGTGTTCTCCTTAGAAGAGCAGCTCTTTCCTAAGATCTACGCTTGATGAATGAATGAACTACGCGAATTGAATTAATTGCATGAATGAATGAATTGCGCGTATTGAATGAACTATGCGATTGTTGAATGCTATAATTACACAGTTACGCAGGTCTGCGAGTTCCTGACAGGGAGTAGACCATCCGTCTCTACGAGTCCAGTTTGGCGGGCTAAATTACCGCACTTCCCGTCCCAGCCTCAGGAGACGAAAATTTTCTTGGGGGGAAAAATTGTCAGTTATTGGACGGAAAATCCGGAATAAAATTCAACGACAGTTTTCCGGCAGAGATGGTTTGACGGTTAAAGATCCTTTATCTGCTCTAATTCAGTCCCGGGGGTCGAATTGACGATTTCTCACATCAGAATTATTCTCACGTGAAGCTGCCCACCCCCTAGATCAAAGGCTGGCTACGCCCCTGCAATAAACTAACGATTTTTCCACTTTTAGCCGAAAATTAGCGTTTTCCTAACACTGTATCCTCGAATTGGCGTTTTCTCTTCTTTAGCTCACACATTTTAGTCAACAATATGAATTTTTTCGATTTTAGTCACGATTAAGCAATTTCTTTCGCTTTAGCACTTCAAATTAGCACTTTATCTCAGTCACGAAGTGGCCGTTGGAAACCGTGAATTTTCTCAATTCTGGCTGTGAGTGAGCGCTTTTTCTTAATTTTAGTCGTGAATTCGTATTGCTCAATTTTAGCCCCGAACAAGCGTTTTTTTTATCCGATCTCCCTGCACCCTTCACGAGTACCGTAGGCTATGGCCCACGTTCCGTAAAAACACGGTTTTTGTGCATTCTCGTGACGTTTTCGTGAGAAACGTCAGTGGTAACATGAAATGTAAACACGCCAAAAGGAAGCTTTGAAGACGGGGAAGTTTTTGTGATACATGGAAAGTCTGTTGATGAAGCTGTTTGGGTACAGCGACTTTTCATAAATTTATGGAAAAAATGCCAGATTTCTGGGTGTTGACGATTATTTCACGCAATAAAATGGCCTCTATCCTAAAGGAAATGTTCCGTAGTTTCTGAAAATGGCATCACTTTTTGGATTTGGTGCGATATAAGTCAAGAAATTGCGGATTTTTTGAAGCAAGCTTTGGTTACTTTTTTAAACACACAAAAAAATCATAACTCCGGAACGGATCGACGTAGGACACTTCCGAAGGTACCATTGTACTCCACTTTTAACGCAGCTTTACCCAAAAAAATTTGTCACACTTATACGGATCCACCCTGTATAGTAATTTGCTGATTGTGTATGCCCTAGGCCTGCGACATAAATACAAAAACTACATTTTGTTATTCTCTCATTTTGTCGAGGAAATTGAGGAAAACATTGAAATTTGACCCTAAACTCCGCGACCGCGATAGATTGAAGGTCAAGCCCCATACAAATAATTTGTCAAAATATCTATTTATCCATTCCGGTAGGCCAGTCTTAAGTTCGATTCAGACTATTCGGACGTGGGAACACACTGTCCCTCGTGTGATTCAAAATTCCAGAAAAGGATTTTGTATGTTTACGTTCACATTGTCCGGACGTGACGTGTGGTGATGCTTGTCAGAGCAATGTGAACGTAAACAAATAAAAGCCTTTTCTGGAATTTTGTATCACACGTGGGAAGGGGACTTTTAAGATCAGATTTTTGTATTTCTCCTGAATCGTTCGACGTTAAAACAAAACAGACGTTTTATTGATTTTAAATGAAATCATTTTGGGGATTTTCCGATAGCGCGGGACCAACTATTTTCAAAAGGGATATGTGAGACTAGACGTTTAAAATAATTAAAATCTTCGACGTGTTGGCTTAAAAGGGGACGTAATTCTACTAGGAGCGATTAAAAAGTTAAAAACATTAGGCTGATGGGAAATGAAAATTATCTCCTACAGATGTGACTACTAGTTGTTTTCACGACATGGAAAAAATGTCATTCTAAGCTCAGCTTCCTGATTTTGGGGAGATCCAACCGTTTCCTCCCAACTCAATCGTGCGTAAAAACAGTTTTCCTAGCAGTTTAACACCTGTTGACATAATTGCAAATGCAACTTTTTGAGCATAGGACAACGTAATCCATAAGGAAAACGTTGACACTTTCCTCGTTCCGGTGGGCACATACGCGTGTCCTTTACTGCGGCGCTATTTGTCTGTTCTTACAAGACGACCTTGATCCCTAGGTCGATCTTCGGATTGATATTTTTCATTAAAAAAAAAATTAAAAACGTTCAATATAGCTTCTTTTTTTTTGAACCAACAATTTGACTTGCGCCGACAGTTCCTCACGACTTAATCCTGGAAAATACTTTGGATTCGTCCTCCAAAATTTATTTTTAGAACCGTATTGAGAAACTTGTTTGTTATATGAGGAAAAACGCTAGTAATCACGTTGTTACGCACTCCTGGGGAAAGAGGGGCGCTTAAGTGCGAACACATTTTTCAATTTCCCGAAGTTATTGGCCCTTTGTCTTTCGAGGGGGGGAACTCTGATTGGTACTTACCCAAAACGAATAGCGCCAATATGGTTACAGTCGCCTTAGCGCCCATAATCCGTTCATAAATTCACGTCCACTTTGCTCTACTCACTTGTCTGCTTTTTTCTTGGGAACTAAACGAGTTATAGGATGGTCAGAAGAAGACTGAACTTTTATAATTACCAGTGTTTCTTCCCACGTCTTAAACCGGCCTCAAACCCCTCTCTTTCTTATTTCTTTTTTTTTTATGAAATGAAAACGTATCCTTCTTTCCTTTTACTTGAATTCCAGCAATACAAAATAGTACCAGTAATGTTTGATGCGTGGGAGACCCATTACCAAATTATTTGTGAATTCAATGAAACCGGTAGCGGTTACTGTATCAATGCCCGACACCTTCTCTCACTCTTTGTACTCACTCTCCATAATCTAGAGTCCCTGAAATCATATTCTAACTAAATTACCCGACTCCCTTTAAATAATCTTTGAGAAGATTTTCTCCAAAACTAGCTAACCAGACTCATGCTAACGCCATCTTAAGTAGGTAATTGTTAAACCATAAAAAAAATTGAAATGATAGGTTACTGAGGACTGACGCATAGGTACGAGAATTCGCTTCAGAGAGAGGCTTGTTGGTAGTTTTCCATTCACAAAACAAAATTGGCGACCAAAGCTTGTGAAAAGGAATGTGATAAATGTCACAAGTGTGAATATCATTGAGCGAATCTCACATCATTGTAATTTCCTCAAAGAGTTGCACTAAATTATCCGAATATTCATATGCAGGGTACGGGCGATCAAACCAAACACCTGTATAGTAATGACAAGGTCACTTCCCATTTTTGTTCTTCATTCAAGAACTTTTAAGGGCATTTATATCCTATCCCATTTTAAAGCAAAATTGGTCCGATCCAATCGTGTAAAAAGCCCCGTTTTTTGATTTCGGTATTCCAGCAACTGAAAATTCTCAGAGCGGGTTTCTTTTTCTCTCCATGGGAATGAATCACCACTCTTGAAAAAGAAGTCCCGTTATACTCATAAGCGATCTTATTTGGTAAAAAAATTAAACATTCTTTTTGGCCAGAGGTACAAGCATTTTATGCTAGTCTAAAAACCGCATTTTCAAAAACATTTGGTAGGTGTGCAGAAAACGGACATTTTTAAACGAGGAAAACACGAATTTGTTTTGTTTGAAATGCACAAGAAGGTTATTAATCTTTTATCACCTTTGGCTTAAATGACCCAAAATTAATTATTGGACGAATTGGTGTCTCGACACTTGGGATCCGAAAATCGAGGCATATTTTCGATGTCTGACGCGAGGCGTTGAAGGATTTCTCACTGTGATTGCCGTTGTGGTAGACCGCACCCGGAATCACGGAAAGTCAAATAGGAATAAAGAGCCTCAAATGTCCCGTTTTGAAGTCGAGTAAATCTCCGTGCGGAAACCGCACGGAAAACTTTTTTGACATTTTAAAAGGGGTCGCTGGCGGCTAGTACTCTGCCGTTGCGTTCCGGGCTGGAATCGGGAGTATGTCTTGGCTGTTCGAGGGACTACCAGTCTACCAGGCCAGGCTCAAACTGGTAGCATTGAAAAAATGATCTTAAAGTTCGATAAGGGTGATAGAGGGGGGGGGGAGGCGGAAATGTGATTTTTATCATGTTTTTCGAAAGGGCCCCCCTGTGTGTTTTTTGGGGGGGGGGAGAGCATGGCCCACCCTACGTTCCGGGTCTGCCCCACGCCTCCACGTTCTTGCTAACTTTAAAATTTCAATAGTAAACTATATACTTATTCCGATTCATTATCCCTCATCTGTCCAAGCAATGAACTTCTACCAACTTCGACAATTATATTTCGATAGAATAGTTCAAAGGTAAAACTGTTCTGAGAAAAACGTGAGATTCAGAGAGAAGGGGGGAGGCATTCCACGTCTGTATCCGATTATCGATAATGGCAGGAGAGATGGTCCTCGAATTCGTCAGGTAAAATCCGTAATTAAGCGTAAACGTAAGAAGAAAAACTGTATTTAAAAAAAAATGCATCGAGCAAATAAAACCATACAGGCAATTTAAATGGTATAAAACGAAGAAATACAAAATGTCCAAAATCTTGATCCGCAAAAGTCGAGGAGACATATTCGTATTTCGGAAATACATATACAAACTTCAAGCTGGTCGCGTACCCCCCTAAGGGAAACCTATAGATCACCAATGTTGTATGAAAGGGGAAGGGGTGTAATCCTTCAGCACAGAAGTTCACTTCGATCATTTTCAAAACAATCATACCATTGGAAGGGCTTCACGTTGATCAACAGTTTGGGCAGATTGTTATTATTCGAGCAATTAAGCTATCAAAAACTAAATTATCTGGACAAAGTTCTCTTTTCAAGTGCGTTGTTCATTATAACTGTCTTCCTCACTATATAACGCGATTTTCATCGTCCACTTCATGGTTGCCTGTTGGGGCTTGCTGGAGGAAGAATCGGCTCGGTTTTATTTTTTAGCCAAACGTACAAATCGTGCTGACCCTGTTTGACCATTTCGTCGCCAACATCGCCCAGGACTTTTTGGTGATAGCAATTAATCCAGTCGACCTGATAGTTGAAGGTAGAAAAAAAAAAATGAAAATACGAACCAAAATGGGCGTTGAAACCAAAAACCTACGTGTCTTTCCTCCAAAAGGTCAGTGTCGATCAATTTTGACTCGTATGGCACGAGAGTGAGTGGTTGAAAGGTCAGTAAATTGTTAGTCGAGTTCTGCAAAAAATAAATTCGGACGATAAACTAACAATAAGTGATGGAATTTTTCAAAAGCAGTTTAATTGCTGAACCTGATTAGGGGAAGGAACCACGAGAACTAAATTTTCCAGCCTCATCCCGAAATTGTCTTTTTCATAGTAACCAGGCTCTGTGAATAAAAATGGACAATTAAGCGTAATAATAAATTAATATTAATAAAAATAAAGCCTAATAATAAATTACTACGTGCATCACAGAACAGAAAATTATCACTTGTATTACAAATGGGATAGAAAATTGTTGTTCGATGAGGAAGAATGTTTTATTATTGTTAATATTTTAAGGATAATTAACACAGTGGGCATATCTAACCATTTAATCATCAATAACAGGTCCGTTCCATTGTTCGTACAGAAACATTTCTACAACAACACCTGATTTCATTGAGTTTCTCAGAAGTGATTAATAAAAACACGTGCTGCTGTAGCACTTTTCCTAGGGGCCTATTCTCTAACAAAAAAGCAATATGTTTTTCTTAGCAATATGTAAATTTTATTCATATGCTCGCCAAAAATTAATGAGATAGACATACGATCAAAAGATGAACGTGACGGTGACAAGGCGAGGAAGGGTGGAAAGGGTCAAAACAGTGCTCCGCTAAAAACATTCTATTGACTCCCTCTTCTTCCTGCCATTGAGAGCTGGAGTTGGGTTCATTCTTTCTATCGCCGATCTGTACATATTGCTATGAAAAAGATAATTGATTTTTTGTTAGAGAATGGCTCCCTGCTCTCCAAAAATTGGAACAGACAATATTTTTGTAAAAATTAATCACACCGTATGAATTACTTGGGGCACCTGCTTAGAAAAAGTTAAACAATGTGATGTAACCCGACAAAGGGGGAAGGGTTCCTGAGAAACTCCCTCGAATTAATGGTTTTTATCCTCATCATTATTTTTGCAACGGAAGAGGTTGTAAATTGCATTATTGAACCGTAATTCACACAAAGAAGAGTCATGTTCCTCATTCAGTATTTACCTTGAGAGCCTATGAAATATTTGAAGAGTGTTCCGTTATAAACTGTGAACAATCAGATGTAAACATTAAATAGTGCATAAACATCACGATTTTAGATACATTTACATTCATGGACGTTCAGATAGACTCCTGTGCCATGCGTTGTTCCATGCGAGTACTCTAAGCCAATGTCTTTCAACGGTTTTCTAGCTATTGCTTCCAGCGAGCTCATTTGAGTTCCTTCCGGAAACTCGTGCGTGACTAGATCGATACACCCTGGGGGGGGGGGGGAGTTTATTGTTTAATAAAGGCTTCGAAAATATTTAACACTAATGTAGGCAACCTTTAAGAATGCTGGTGTAAACTTTTTTGTGCCAGGAAGTTGGGGTTCCCAGGTGTAAAGTTCTGGTTGTGTCTATAGTTCCATCTTGTGCGAATAATGAAGCAAAATCAATTTCAATCGTTCTTTAAGTTCTATTGTTTTTTTTTTATTATTACCCAAATATTGGCCGCCGGTATCCAAGTACATGGGCCGGTCAGTTCCAATTTTAGCGTTGGTTGCTTCAGTCGGCGAATAGTGAGGAAGAGCGGCATTTTTACCGTAGGCGACGATATTCGAATAGGCTATACCCATATTTAATTTCTGCTGTTTTCTGAGACTGTCCAACGATTGGGAAATCTGGAAAAAGTATTAACTACATAGAACTTTTTATAATTTTTAAACTTTTTTCGCCATGCATACCTTGAGTTCATCCCAATACAATCCGGCTGGTACTTGAACTTCTATCGTACTCATCAGGCGCGAAAGAGCCACCGCGTCTCTTATTTGTGCATTTTTGGCCCCCTGAATTTCAACGGAGTTCTTGGATGCTTTCAGGTTGGCAACCGGAGAATCACCCAAAACTCTCTTGGAAGGTGGAACCTAAAAAATGAATTCATAGAAAAAAAAAATTAAAATAATGAAAAATGAGGGCAATGTATTTAGAAAACTGAAAATGGTTTACAATTCTGTCTCACTTTGGAATAAATAAGATAGCTGGAAGATGTAGGAACAAACACTTTCGTAGCTTTTTTGATTTCATGTTCAAGTTCGGACTGAAAGTTTTTGTAGGGCCGTACGCTGTGGAAGAAGAATCATTATCATCATTAGTTTCCGGAATATCATAACGTATAGCGTATGGCAATGAGCGTGGTAGGATGGGGGCAGGAGTGGCGAGTTACCCTCCCCCTTGACCGGAAAGTGCTGATGTATTGGGGCAATTGCCCTCTCCTAGATCCCCGGGTGTTGGCCATTGAAAAGAATGGGATCGGCACATTTTGTTTCGTCAATCCTCACAAAAAAAATCAACTCTCAGATTTCACTCAATAAAAAAAGAAAACAATTTCGCGGCGTTGCCTAACGTAACCACATGCCTCACAGCTAACAGCGAGTGGTGTACTGAACATGCGAGGTGTATGCTTTTGCGTGCCTGAAGAAGTTGAAAGGACAGAAATTGCATGCACCTTTTCGGTGACCAGAGGTCCTTCTTTTCAGCTCATGGTCCTGTGGTCCTTTACTTCTCGAAGCTCCTTTACCCTAAAAGGTACTTCAAAACGGGGTACTTCCTGGGAGCCTGAATAAAGACCTCGTGAAGAAAAATGAATTGCCTTGAAATAATAATAGTCCGGGAGCCCACCATATGAAAAATCCGGGTCATTTGATCGTGTCTGGCACCTGCACAGGACGTTTTTTATGATCCAGGAGAAGACACTTCTGAGATCGCCAGACATTTTCTGCGGGACAGGGGCCCAGACCAGAGCTGGGCTGCAGGCGAACACCCGTTTTGGCCTCTTCCTACACCGTTTTGGATCCTCCGGAAGCCAATTTCGTGTTTCGGCTCTTTCGAACCCCAATTTTTTGTTTTCGCTCCTCCAAATGACAATTTCGTGTTTCGGCTCTTTCAAACCTCGCAATTTTGGGTTTATGGCTCCTTCATAAGCCAATTTCGTGTTTTGACTCCTTCAAAAGCCAATTTCGTGTTTTGGCTCCTTCAAATGCCTATTTCGCGTTCTTGATCCTTCAAAAGCCAATTTCGTGTTTTGGCTCTTTCAAAATCCAATTTCATGTTTTGACTCCTTCAATAGCCAATTTGTGTTTTGGCTTCTTCAAAACCCAATTTCGTGTCTTGGCTCCTTCAAAAGTCAATTTCATGGTTTGGCTCCTTCAAAACCCAATTGAGTGTTTTGGCTCTTTCAAATGTGTTTTTGATCCTTCAAACGCCCATTTCGTGTTTTGGCTCTTTCAAAATCCAATTTCATGTTTTGACTCCTTCAATAGCCAATTTGTGTTTTGGCTTCTTCAAAACCCAATTTCGTGTCTTGGCTCCTTCAAAAGTCAATTTCATGGTTTGGCTCCTTCAAAACCCAATTGAGTGTTTTGGCTCTTTCAAATCTGTTTTTGATCCTTCAAACGCCCATTTCGTGTTTTGGCTCTTTCGAAACCGAATTTTTTGATGTTGCTCCAAATGCCAATTTAGTGTTTTGGCTCATTCCTATTTGGTCATGTCCTAATTATAATCAGCGGCAGAATATTGGAGCTAGGATCAGTGGCCGAGGCAGTGGGTAGAACTAGTGGCCTCTCCGTCCTTTATCCTCCCTCCATCGATCATTTTTTCGTTCGATTTGCATTGGGGTTCATTTTTTTGTGGCAGCATTTGAAAAATATGTATAATTTTGGGCCATTTCTGGTCGGGCTCAACATTTTTAAAAGACGGCACAAAAAGGCTCAAAAATAGCACTAAATTCCCGCGCTAATGTTTTTTAGATCTGTTATTGAAGTGCTGCTAGGGGGTCCATTTGAAAAAAACCATTTTGAGTCATTTCTGGTTTGGCTCGAATTTTTAAAAGGAATGCACAAAAAGGCTCAAAAATAGCACAAAATTCCTGCGCTTTTGTTTTTCAGATTAGTTGAAGTGCTACTAGGGGGGAGGGGTAAGTTATAGTAGCACTTGAAAAACGTCATTTTGGGCACACAATTTCTACAATTTCTATAGTATGGTACCAAAAGGCTCAAAAATAGCACGAAATTCCTGTGGATTTGTTTTTTGATCAATTAAAGTGCTACTACAGCTTTACTACCCCACCCCCTCTCTTCCACTGTGGGTATTCTCTTGCAAAAAAACATTATGATTTTTATAGCAATATGTTTATTTCATTAATTTTTTAAAATATATGAATGAAATTTACATATTACTGCTACAAAAAACATAACAAATAATTGCCTATTTGTTATAGAAAAGGCCCCCTGATATGTACTTAAACTGATACTTCAAGAAGACTACTTATGTGGATTGCTTTTGGCTTATTATTTCTCAATAATAAGTCTTTGTAATCGTATCGCAAAAAAAAATGTTTGACCCCCCCCTCAAAATTTGTAGTTTTTTTTAACTTAAAGCACGCCTAAAAAATATTCAGTTTGAGTGTTTCATATCCCGGGAACAAAGCGGAATTTTCACGAACGTCAAATGGTAATTTTGATCGCATTTCATTCTATTATCGGATTATTCCAAATTATGGTAAACATTGCCTTGAAACTTTGAAAGGTCACCTTTTGGTATACCAAGAGGGTTCAAAAGATCAATTAACACGACTATTACAGGGGAATAATTGATTAATAGTCATTCCAGAACGTTATTGGGTCTTGCGGGGGTGGTAGATCGTTTTTTTTTTACTTTTATAGTTGTTATGATAGCAGGAGGCTAGAAGACGAGGCTATGAAGCAATTGGACACCCCCCCCCCCCAGGCCATCTAACGACCATTGCCGTGTTAGCAGGACACCCACACAATTGGTGAAATTTCAGTTGAATGACGATGGCTCTGATTGATTGTATTTTGTCTCCTTGAAATATTGACTAGCTCACTCGGCTTTTACTCAAAATGAAAAATTCCTTGTTAGACACGGAATACGGCACAAAAAATAATATAAACAGTGATAAGCTCGAAGGTAAACTCTTAAACGTGAGTTTGTTTGCGAGACAAAAGAAAAAAAAAATAATTTTTTCTATGCGTCTTTTAAAGAAACAACTTTCTTAAGATCGATGAAGCCGTTCTGACCATACAAAAAAAAATGTTGTTTATCCTTCGCGGTCATTGTCATTTATAAGCTAGGGTGATTGCCATTCCACCTTGTCACCGAGGCGAAAGAATACTTTGAATTCAAATTAGACTCAAAAAGTATCATTCCCGCGGCCCCCTCCCCCGCACACAGCATAACAATTAAACCCATCGCGGCCAATAACGTCTGAATTTGACTCTAATATACGATGTCGAAGTGTTTCTACAGCTATAATAAAAAAGCTGACCTGATGATATTTCCCAAATGTCGAGCAACTTTCGCGTTGATGATTGTCGTTTCGGGCAAGTACAATTTGACGTCATCAAGTGTCAAAAGAAGATAGGACGTGAATACAGGCGTGTGCGGAACGTCAGAGCCGCGTAAATTTAGGAGCCAAGCCGTGTCATCAAGAGCCGATCCGATTAATAGGTCAGTTTTGTGAGATCGCATTTCATTTCGTACTCGATTAAGTTTTTGTCTGTGGCTTTCCCCTGAAAATATTGAAAAATTTAAGTGAATAATTTGACGGACAATAATACGCAAATACAGGCGATCATAAGTAAGGTATAAATGTAAAATGCCAACCTGAATACTTCAAATCTTGAATGAATAAATAGTTATCTTTGTAGCGAGGTCTTCTCTCCCCCCATATATCATCCACTAAGTTTGTATCCAAATACACAGGATTTAAGCTGTAATTTGCTAATATTACAACAAATTAGGAGCTTAACGCGTTATTCTAATAATTGTGGTATTACCTATTTTTTCAAGCGTTTTATTCCAACTTTTCCAGTTTATTTTCTCAGCGTCTATAGACACGTCGCTTCCTCGAGGTAGATCTTTTAAAATATCTTCCAGCGTCTGAAAAAAAAAAAAAAAAAAGTAGTTGGTTGGCGGGGGGGGGGGGAAGCGGTCACTTCGCGTCACTCAAGCTGAAAATCGCAGGTCCTTACCCCTAATGACCATTGACACGGAAGTTCCTCTCTCGCCTGAATCGTGTACCGGCCATCAGTCTGCAGAACGGCTTTATCCTTGGTTACGATAAGATGACCGGTCGAGCCAGAAAATCCAGAAATAAACCGTATCCTCTCTTCGGGTGGAGCAAGTTGTTCACTCTGCGAATGTATATAAAAAAAAGTCATTATTTATGGGTTTTGTTACGTCAGTTTAAGGTTTTTGATCTTACGTCGTGATTATCGCTGTGAGGAATTAGATAGGCGTCTATGCTTAAATTCGCCATAATTTCTCTTAAACCGCATAATCTATTTTCTAATTTTTCATTTGTTGTACAATTTTCTTGTGATTCGATCGACGGCGCGCTACCTGTATTCCCCAACAAATTAAAAGGAAGCGAAGATGATTGTAATAGAAGGAACGCCAAAACGATATTATCAATTTAGATTAGAAAAAACAAATAAAAATACATTTGGTTTAGGGAAGGGGAGAATTCGTCGAAATAATTTACCTGCGAAAAGAAACACGACGAGGAGCACTTGACCGAGGTCCATCTCCGTCGACGTCTCGTAAGCTTCTAACGACTGTCCTGACCACCTTTTAAATTATGGAGAAAGAAAACACAAGTAGTAATGCTGTGAAACCGATTAAGTTATCGTCTTTTGTGGAACAATAGGCACGTCGAAGAAGAGAAATGTGGTGAGACGTATTGGGAGAGTAAGGAGAGGAATTCTTAGTTCGTTTCGCGGCTTTTTAGCGTGTCACATAAAGGCGCATCGATCGGGGGAGGGGGGGAGTTGGACTTGGGTGTAAATTGAGCCGGAAAATATTAAAAACTCACAATTTCGTTTCCTCCAAGTCCTTGCTATCCAAATAATATGATAGAGTAGACGTCAAGTTTTTAAATTATATATAAATCAAGTTAACGATCAATCTTGGCCGTAGGTGTTCGATACATTTAAAAATGCTCAAACAATCTTAACGAAATATTTAGGTCACCCAACGGAATATGACATAGACATACTGTCTTCATTGTCAGTGTAAAATCAACTTTCAGATTCTATTTCAGCGATATTTTCGTCTAGTTGGAATTTAAATCGTTGGTAGGCCCTCGAAAGAAAGTTAGATATGAATGAATTGTCTTGAAAGGTATACACAAGACAAATAGAATGAACACGCAACAATAGCTTCCTCTTCTTGCGGCTCTTTCGCTTTCTTAAGATGATATTTTTTTTAAGTTCTCAGCCCCATAAAACTATTTAAATACCTACTGATAGTATTTTTGCCTCTTGTAGTACAAAATGACAAGGCAAATATTCTTCATCATTAAGCCTTGCGCGAGTAGATTAGTTGCTAAACAAGTGCGAACACCAGCTTTTCAGTCAAGTCCCCAGCAGTACGAATTATTTTCAGTTTATAGTGGCAAGTCATCACGAACTCGACTTAAGTGCTCGACTGCGTGTAAAAGGCTTTAGCGAGTACACACACTCCACAATGAAGGGTTTCGAACCGATAATACTTGACTTCAGAATTTACTGTTTCACGTTTTATGTTAATGAGTTTTTTTTGCTATGGCCCATACCCTCTTGTACGTGTCAAAGCCTTCCATTCTGTTTTTTTTTTTTTTTTTTTCCTTTTATGGGAGCAAACATCTTGTAAGCAAATTCCGCTGTAAGGCTGTAACATTTGTAAGAGTCCTTGCTTCAAACACGAATCAACGCCTGATAATGAGGAAGTTTCATGGGTCAGAACTTATTATAAATCTATTTTTTAAGGTTTATTGACACTAAAATAGAGCATAAATCGTGGTCCGTTCTTAAAATAACCCAACAGTTAATAAATACGCGATTTTTGAAGTTTCAAGTCATAGGTCACGCACCATCAGCTTGTTTGAGTCATCATTGCCTTCCGAAAAAATTCACCTGTAATGTTGCTGCTGGGGAGCGGGTTGTTGTGTTTCTTTGCCTTATTTTCTACTAGAGATCTCTAAAAATAAAATAATGGAGGATAAACAGATGAGCTATTTAGAGGCATGAAAAGGACAGAGAATACAAGGGATAATGGCCGCGTTGCAAAACTTCAGACTTGTTCAGCACTTCAGCTTAATGAGCACTTAGTCTTTTGCCGTTGCAAAACTGTCAATCTAGCACAGCGCTGAGGAAGTGTTTAAAATCAAACAAAACACGACCCATCGCGATACAAATCACCGTCAGGGGTGGGCAAATTACAGCTTTTTGGGTAATTAATTACAAATTACAAATTACTTCCAAAAAAGAGGATTAATTACAAATTACCAATTACTTTTCACTTCTACGAATAATTACAAATTACAATTACTGTAATTGAATTACTTTTTCAATTACCAATTACCCAAGAGCTGGATTTGTGGAACACGCAAGCGTCTTGCTCTTGTTCACTGTCATTTTCTTAGTGCGTCCAGCCAACAATCGAACGTCAGAACAGATCTTTGAGATAGGAAGCAGGAACAGCATAGCCCCAAGATGCCAAGCGCGTCGCATAATGAGTAGGGTTGCGAAATGTCCGGGGTCAAATTTGCTAACTTTTCCCCACATCCCAGCCTGCGAACTGTCACGTGGATTCCCGGATATGGAGGATAGATTCCCCCCCCCCCCCGTCCCCAGAGCCACAAGTATACGAACGAAGGAGCACTAGTACCATAACGAAGAGCCCCATAAAATCTCCATGAGCGTTTCACGTTGAAGTTATATTTAGCAGATTTTCTGAACTTGAAGTCCGAGTACGTCCAGCTTCATCCTTGGACTTCAGACCCAACGCAGTAGTGTACCCAGGTACGGGGGAACCCTCTATCAGACAAAAATCGGAAATATTTGTGGCTATATCTGCTAAAAAGCGCGATGCAACTTCCAGACTAAAATTAAGGACAAAATCGCTGATTCGCGGTACATAGAGGCCATTCTTCGAATAAATTGTGGAAATCAACGCAAAAGTGTTGTATTTGGGCAAACCCCGCGGTTAAAGTTGAGAAAACACGCTATAATACTGACAAATAAAAGACGCTTTCAGGTTAAAATTGGACAAAATGGCAAATTCACAACTGAAATGGCGTAAAATCGCCCATTCGCGTATGAAAAGGGGAATAGGATGCTAAATGGCCGCAAAATTAGCACAAAACGCTATTTCACAGCTGAAATTAGGAAAAATCGCTAATTTGCAATTTGCAGATATAAAGTTATGAGAACGTTAATTCGCGGATACAAAATGAAGAAAATCACTAATTCGCAGCTAAGATTGAAAAAATCACCAATTAGCGCAGCTAAAATTATGAAAAACGTTAATTTTCAGTTCAAATTGGGGAAAAGTGCTAATTTTCAGTTAAAAATGGAAAAAATTGCTAATTTGCAGCTTAAATTGAGTCAAACGCCAATTCTTGGCAAAAATTGACAAAACTCGGTAGGTAATGCACGGGTTGGAGACGCTACCACGCTGCTAAAATTTAGAAAAAGCGAAAATTCGCAGCTAAAATTAAGAAACATCACTAATTCTCGAATTAAGTGTCGTGAAATTTATAATTTAAAAAGGATGATTTTTTGACAGAAATGGATGGATAGATGTACATTTTTTGGCTTGAAAAAAAAATTTACATTTATAATTTAAATTCTCACCTTGAAGGCATTTTTGTGGCTAAAATTCAGAAAAATGGCAAATTCATGCATGGCTATAGTACAATGTTAAAAAATACGCTAATTTACGGCTAGAACTGAAAAGAAGCAATAATCTATACCTATAAAAGTTATATAAAATTGCTAATGCGGTGGTAAAATGTGAAAAACCGCTAATTTGCGGGTAATATTTAGAAAATAAAATAATCAGCCTGGTCAAAATTAAGAGAAAGGTTAATTTCAAGCCTAAAAATTAAGAAAATTGCTAATTTGCGGTTAAACATGGAAAAAATCGCCAATTTACAGCTAAAATTGCGCCAGACGCCAATTTGTGACTGAAATTGAGAAAATTCACTAATTCACAGGTTTGAAACGCTACGACGCGTCGCGCTACAATTTTAAAAACGCGCTAATTCGCGGTTAAAATCGAGAAAAATTCTTATTTGCACCAAAAACTGAATACACACCAATTTGCGGATTCTGAGGGCAAATTTTCAGGCGGAAATAGAAAAAAAAATGCCAATTTGTGGCAATAGGTGAAGAAACCGCTAATTCGCGAGTAAACTGAGAAAAATCGCTCATGCATTGCGCATGGTGAACCAAAAAATCCTAATTCGTGAAAAGTTTCCCTATTTTGCGGCTAATATTGAGGAATACACTTAAGAAAAACGTTAATTTCCAGCTAAAACTGAGAAAAGTGCTAATCCCCTGGTAAAAAAATTTAAAAATCGGTAATATGCTGCTAAAAATTGAGGAAAACGCCAAAACTCGTGGATAATTAAGAAACATCGCTCACGGGATAAAAACGATACTTTGCTGCTAAAGTTGAGAAAATTCGAAAATTCATGGCTATGGGCGGGGGTGGGGCAAAACCGCTAATCAGTGGCTGAAATTGAGAAGAACGATACACTCGGCCAAAATTGAGAAAATCGCTAATTTGCGGGTCGAGTCCAAAAATCGCCCTTAACTGAGAGATTGAGGCTATGATGAGGCCAGCAACTCCAGCAAGATGTACAGATAGTGTGCTGGCTGGGTGGAATGAAATGTGAAATTACCCCCCTTCTCTCACCCTCACGAGATTTCAATCTGATCGCCCCCCTCCCACTAGGACAAATTCCTACCTACGCCACTGGTTTGGGGTTTGAAACTTTTGTACCGTTTATCTCAAATTTCAAATTGGCTACCCTAAGCTCGAGGATATCGCTCGTGTCATAATTTTTATTTTTTTATTTATTCATTTATTGCCATCCACATTTTACATGCCCGGCAACGTCACTCAATCGGACAATTAGAAATAACAACATCTAGACCTAAGTAAAAGTAGGTACATCAAGCAAAGTATTCGCTTAAGCTATAACATTCTTTTTCCATTAATAGCTGCTTCAATTTTTTCTTTAATTTTAGAGGATCAAGCAAAGTCATTTGTGTAGGGAGACCATTGAACAACTTCACCGCTGTGCAAACAAAGCTACTCGCAAAAAATGCCGTTTTATGTTTAGGGATGCGCAGATTGCTCTTCCCCCTGGTGTGCTGGTCTGCATACGAGTGGGTGTGACGGTCCTCGAAGTGAGGAAAGTTAGTTTTAACAATCAGGACACACTGCAGTACATAGCTTGAGCACAACGTCGTAACACCCAACCGGCGAAAACTCCCTCGACAGCTTCCCCTTTAGCCGAGATTTCCCATCAATCTCACTGCCCTCTTCTGGAGGCGAAAAATCCGAGCCGCATGAGAAGTATTGCCCCAAAACATTATACCATATTCCCAGGGCTGGGCAGTAATTGAATTACATGTAATTGAATTACGTAATTTAATTACAATTAGTAATTGGTAATTTGTAATTGATAACAACACGCCATTGTAATTGATAATTTGTAATTAAAAGCATTTTTTCGAAGTAATTTGTAATTAACAATTACCAATTACAATTCCATCTTCAGAGCCAATATTACTTCGAAAACTCAGCGGGTACTATTTCGCGCATGGAGCTTTTGGAGGAGTTTTTGCATGAAATTCTCCGAAAAAAAAGAGTTTCAAAGCAATTATGACACGAGCGATATCCTCGAGCTTGGGGTTGCCAATTTGAAATTTGAGAAAAACTGTAAAAACGTTTCAAAGATCAAAACCCCAAACCAGTGGCGTGAGTAGGAATTTGTCTTGGGGGGGGGGGGGGAAGGATCAGATTGAAATCTCGTAAGGTTGAAAGGAGGCGGGTAATTTCACATTTTGGTCATCATTCCACCCAGCCAGCACACTCTTGAATCTGGACGTCTTGCTGGCCTCATCATAGCCTCAATCTCTCAGTTGAGGGCGATTTTTGGACTCTACCCGCAAATTAGCGCTTTTCTCAATTTTGGCCGAGTGTATCGTTCTTCTCAATTTCAGCCGCATATTAGCGGTTTTGCCCCACCCCCTTCCATAACCATGAATTTGCGCATTTTCTCAACTTTAGCAGCAAAGTATCGTTTTTATCCTGAGAGCGATGTTTCTTAGTTATCCACGTTTTCCTCAATTTCAGCAGCATATTACCGATTTTTTAATCTTTTTACCAGGGGATTAGCACTTTTCTCAGTTTCAGCTGGAAATTAACGTTTTTCTTTAGTGTTTTCCTCAATATTAGCCGCAAAATAGGGGGACTTTTCACGAATTACGATCTTTTTGTTTCACCATATGTACGCAATGCATGACCGATTTTTCTCAGTTTACTCGGGAATTAGCGGTTTCTTCACCTATTGCCACAAATTGGCTTTTTTTTTCAATGTCAGCCTGAAAAGCTGCCTTCAGAATCCGCAAATTGGCGTTTTTGCAATTTCCGTTTTTGGCGTGCGTTTTTGGCGTTTTTGCAGAATCCGCAAATTCAGTTTTTGGTGCAAATAAGAATTTTTCTCAATTTCAACCGCGAATTAGCGTTTTTTTTTAAATTGTAGCGGCGACGTGTCGTGGCGTTTCAAACCTGTGAATTAGCGAATTTTCTCAATTTCAGTCACAAATTGGCGTCTGGCGCAATTTCAGCTGTAAATTGGCGATTTATTCCATTCTTGGCCGCGAATTAGCAATTTTCTCAATTCTTAGGCTTAAAATTAACCTTTCTCTTAATTTTGACCAGGCTGATTATTTTATTTTCTAAATATTACCCGCAAATTAGCGGGTTTTCACATTATACCACCGCGTTAGCAATTTTATAAAACTTTTATAGATATAGATTATTGCTTCTTTTCAGTTCTAGCCGTGAATTAGCGTAATTTTTAACATTGTACTATAGCCATGCATGAATTTGCCATTTTTCTGATTTTAGCCACAAAAATGCCTTCAGAAGGTACGAATTTAAATTATAAATGTAAATTTTTTTTTTTCAAACCAAAAAATGTACATCTGTCCATCATTTTCTGTCAAAAAATCATCAATTTTAAATTATAAATTTCATGACACTTAATTCGTGAATTATTGATGTTTCTCAATTTTAAGCGAATTTTCGCTTTTTCTAAATTTTAGCAGCATGGTAGCATCTTCATGCAACACGTGCATTATCTACTGAATTTTGTAAATTTTTGCCAAGAATCGGCGTTTGACTCAATTTAAGCTGCAAATTAACAATTTTTCTCATTTTTAACTGAGAATTAGCACTTTTCCCCCAATTTGAACTGAAAATTAACGTTTTTCTCAATTTTAGCTGCGCTAATTGGTGATTTTTTCAATTTTTGCCGCGAATTAGTGGTTTTGTTCATTTTGTATCCGCGAATTAACGTTTTTCCATAACTCTATATCTGCAAATTGCAAATTAGCGATTTTTCCCAATTTCAGTGTGAAATAGCGTTTTGTGCTAATTTTGCGTCCATTCAGCATCCTATTCCCTTTTTCATACGCGAATGGGCGATTATACGCCATTTCAAATGTAAATTTGCCATTTTTGGCCAATTTTAACCTGAAAGCGTCTTTTATTTGTCAGTATTATAGCGTGTTTTCTCAACTTTACACAAAACTGTTTGCGTTGATTTTCACAATTTATTCGTAGAATGGCCTCCATGTACCGGGAATCAGCGATTTTTGTCTTAATTTTAGTCTGGACGTTGCATCGCGAGACCACGAATCAGCCATTAGAGAATTAGCCAAATTAGCAAACCGTGACTATCCGGGGTTCCCCGTGACAGTTCGCAGGCTGGGATGTGGGGCAAAATTAGCGAAATTAGCAAATTTGACCCCGGACATTTCGCAAACCTACTCATGCGACGCGTTTGGCATCTTGGGGCTATGCTGTTCCTGCTTCCTATCACAAAGATCTGTTCTGACGTTCGATTGTTGACTGGACGCACTAAAAAAATGACAGTGAACAAGAGCAAGACGCTTGCGTGTTCCACAAATCCAGCTCTTGGGTAATTGGTAATTGAAAAAGTAATTCAATTACAGTAATTGTAATTTGTAATTATTCGTGGAAGTGAAAAGTAATTGGTAATTTTTAATTAATCCGCTTTTTTGGAAGTAATTTGTAATTTGTAATTAATTACTCAAAAAGCTGTAATTTGCCCACCCCTGCATATTCCATGACAGAATGGAAAAGCGCGAAGTAGCACGTCCGAAGGGTACCTAGGTCCACGTCACCTTTAAGTTTCCTCAGCATGTACAACACCTGCAGAAGCCTAGCCTCGGTCCTTTCAATATGCTCCATCCAATTCAGTCGATCATCCAGATAAATTCCCAAGTATTTTGCCACCGCTCCGGCAACGTCTCCACCGAAAAATGCGAGGGATACCTCCTTTGCCGGGTTGGACACAAGCTTGTTTTTCTCGAATAATTGCTTTGAAACTCTTATTTTTCAGAGAATTTCATGCAAAAACTCCTCCAAAAGCTCCAAGTAAGGCGCGAAATAGTACCCGCTGAGTTTTCGAAGAAATGTAATTGGTAATTGTTAATTACAAATTACTTCGAAAAAGTGCTCTTAATTACAAATTACCAATTACAATGACGTGTTGTTATCAACTACAAATTACCAATTACTAATTGTAATTGAATTACGTAATTCAATTACTGCCCAGCCCTGATCACCGTTGCAAAACTCCAGTAAACCATGGTTTAAACACGAGCCCCGAGTTTTGCAACGCAACCATTACCTACGTTGTGGAAAATGTTCGTTTTGGCGGGATTTCAAATATGCCAACTTTTGTTAATAAATACAAATTATTTCCAAAGGATTTTAAATTTTTATTTATTTATTTACATTGAAGGATTGATACGCCTAATCGACAAAAAAATATTTTTGGAAAATGTGAAACTTCCTCATTCGGTGGCTGTAGTACTCGTGAGATTTGGTGAAACTATACCTAAAAAATAGGAGTGTCTGATTTACTGGCCCAGAGTTATCTCTACAACTGACCAAGTACGACAAATGTTCGGATTGTGCTTAAAATTGGCACGTAGTTTACGCGTGGGTCAATGCACGTTTCAAAATTGGAACCAAATCGATTTAGGGAAACTCGGGAAATTCCCAGAAAAACCTACTGGCCAGGGGGTTTTCTCCAACGGCCAGGTAGGCTTAAAGTGCTCGGATTGCGCTGAAAATTGGCACATAATTAACGCTTGGGTCAGTTTACCTTGCCCAAAATTTTGAACTCGGTCGGTTGAGGAAAACTCGGAGTACTATTGCATTGACCGACGTGTCAATTGTGTGCCAATTTTAAACACAATTCGCGCATTTCAAGTACCTGGCAGTTGGAGAAACCCCACTGGTCAGTAGGTTTTTCCGGAATTTCCCTTAGGTCAGGAAGGACACCCGAGGCTCATCCGTTGCACCAGATACTCGACACTCTCAACGCTGATCGACTGTAGTTCTCACAGTTTTAAAGAGTCACTAGAAAGTTGGTAAAAATGGGAAGGAAACTTTTTTTTGTTAAATTCTTCTGGCAATTTTATTGTAACAAAGTAAAAATTAACTCTTCTAAACAAAACTTGTCAGCTGAACTAAACAAAACAAAAAAACACTAGTCATAAATCAACTAAAAAGACGAAAACGTATAAACTTTGTATAATTAAATTCGCAAGCATAGCAGAAAACTTAACAAAAACTGACTATGGTAAACTCGAAAAAATCAGACCAATGACTAGGGAGTTCTCACTCAAAACAGAGAAAATATAAGAGAGAATCAAAATAACAGTCGCTTAAATCAATGAAAAAAAAAAAAAAAAAAAAGGTCAAATAAAACGGAACTTGAGAGAAACAGGTAAAAAGGCAATAAAACAAGCTAAGGAGTTTTCGGGATACAGCGATTTTCGAGGCAATAACCGTAAACGCGATAGTCTTTCGACGATAGAACCACCGTATTTCCGTCGGGTGTTATGGCAGCGTCGAAACACTGAGCGTGTTTCACTTTAGATTCATAGGCACCGATTAGTTCACCTTCTTGAGTGAAAACAGTCAAGTTGAAGTTGTTGTGATTGTCCGCTACAACGACCTAGAGAAAATATACGCACAAAAAAAAAATTCAAATTTGTACGAAAAGTCAATAGTGTAGTTAGTGCGACAACTTACGTGACCATTTTTATTCAGCATGACCGCTATTGGATAATTGGTGAGTCCTTCGTTCCCAATAACACGAAGCATGGTGCCAGCGTAGTTGTAGACAACAACGCTGTGCGCCCGATTGTCTGAGATGAAAATTTCTTTTTTGTCGTTAACAGCGACACCGTTAGGAAAATGCAGAACGCCGGAGCAGGAGAATTTTTGAAGGACATCTCCAATTGAATTGAAAATGACAACTCTCATGATCTGTTTTTTGTTTGTTTGTTTAGAAAAAAAAAGATTGAAAGAAGTGGTCTCAAATGTAAAAGGTACACGTTTAACTAACAAACGTACCTTGCACTCAACAACTATAATGTTCCCTTCATTGTCTGCAGCTATAGCACGAGGATGATTCAAAACGTGTACACCAAATTTCCTAATGAACTGCCCGTAAGGGCTGTATAATTGAAGCTGATGAGTCGGAGCTCGTTCCGAGACAATGATGTCCCTGGAATGAGTGACCGCCACTCGGTTGGGAAACAGTAAGCTGCAGTTATTTATCAGTCCGGCGCTTTCTCCGAAAGAAAATTTAAAACGTCCTAACCAAAACAAAAAAAAAAAAAAAAAATCAGGGAATTTAGACTGGAATAAAATAATCAAACTAGCTCAAAATTTACCATTTATGTCGAAAACTTGAACACGGTTGTTATTTGTGTCCGCAACGATAATTTCGCCATCATCATTCACCGCAACGCCATTTGGTTCCGTAAACTGACCCTGAAGACTGCCGTAACTACCGAATCTCCAACTGTATGAGATGACTTCACGGACCATTGACGAACGAATACAGTGGTAGGGCGAAGGGAAAGACATTTGTCGAAATGACGAATCCAAATCGGCGAGCGTCGATTTCAAGTCGTCCAACCCATTAGTCGACCAACGAGTGTACTTAAAAGGGTTGGCGTTCACGTTTGAAACGGGTAATGTGGGTAGGGACGTGGGAGGAGTTCGGGGTTGCATTTTAACGAGGGGTGCTCCAGACAAACGGTGTACACCTTGCCCAGAGGTGCGAGCAACATCCTGAGAAAAAAAAAAAAAAAAAGGAAATGAATCTAAAGAACGTAACAACATTAATATCTTCATACGTGATTAGTTCCATTAACTTCATATTCAACGTGACCAAAGGTGCGATGCAAAAAAGTGGGCAGGTCCTGTGATTGCGTAATAAATTTTAAATTGCAGTTGAAAGGTTTGGGCTTGAAACTTGTCAAACGAGCATCCGCCGTATCAATCAACTGTTTAAATTGAATGCATTCTTTGGATGAGGCATCTTTCGATAAACGCCAGTAGAAATCAAACACTCTTTGAGTTTTATCAAAAGCGTCCTAAAAGCAATCGTAACTTGAATTTGTGCACACAAAAGCGTTTCGATTTTAGATGAAACCAACCAAAGTGAATGAAGAAGAATTTTGAAGGCAATTTAAAAATTTACTGAAGATTATGTCCAAATTGACCAACTGTGTCTGACGGTGTTTCATAAGAGCGGCAGCCCATTCTTGGTAAGATTCATTTATCTTGGAGTGTATTTCTTGATGTTGTGCCCTGATCCAGTCCTCGGTCTGTTTCGTTTGGCTCAAATATAAAGCTAGTTCATTCAAGCGTGTCTCTTTTTCAACCAACGAGTTTTTAATATACTGCAACGAACAAAATTAACGTAATAAAGTCTCTGAAAAGAAACATTATTTAAATGATTTCATATGAAGAAGTTCATACCTTGAAGAAGTCGGTCTCGGCGTCAACTATAGGCAAAATCAGTCTGTGGGTTTTGTGCATGTCATCGGCACATTTCGAACAAATCGGTTGCTTGCACTCGCCGCAGTACAGTTTTAAAAATCTGTCATGGTGAATATTGCAGGGCTTTATCTCTTCTAAATCTTTTGAATTAGTATTCATTTCCGTCAGCTTCAGTTGTTCTGCGCAGTCTTTAGGAATTTCGATAACTCTGTGACCAGTGGAACAGCGCATGTATCCAGACGAAGACACGCAAACATGACAAAGGAAATTATCACAGTAAACACACTTAGCAACGGCTGGAATTCTGTCAAAAATTATAAGAAAAGAACAGCAATTAAAGAACGAGCCAAAAAAACTAACAAATATAACGAAATCGATGA
This sequence comes from Corythucha ciliata, assembly GCA_038030265.1. Classification (NCBI taxonomy): domain Eukaryota; kingdom Metazoa; phylum Arthropoda; class Insecta; order Hemiptera; family Tingidae; genus Corythucha; species Corythucha ciliata. The sequence goes on from CM075939.1 coordinate 4,209,278, forward strand.
CCCTCCGCCCTCGCCCAACCTGTCTGACAATCGGCACGTTGTACACTCAAGTGTCTGACCCTTGAGGGAGTCTATAAAAGAAACGATGGGATGATCCGTGATAAGTCCTTCGACTCCAGAGACTGGCAGAGGGAATTCGCAACGACACTGACGACAGAATCCAGAATTGGACGACGACACTTCAATACATTTAGCGCAGCACGTGTGAAAGCATGGAAGAACTCTAGAAAAGACAAAGCATTTTGAACACGGCTGCATCAAAGCACTTTGTTCCTTAAATTTTGGTACTTGGGAGTTGAAAACACTTTACGGCAAACCACGCAGACAATGGAACAGACTGCATTGAACAGAGGAGGCTTCGTGAACCCAGGCGGTGGTGAACTAGGAGAGAGACTAGATTCAGTTGACGATCTGGGAGAAGACGAAGTACCATATGTACTGTCCGAGTCCAAAGAATCACGATGAAAACCATCCAATCTGAATAAACAAAAATAGAAAGTTAAATTCGAAGATTACGGATAGACTACAGCCTTGTTCCCACGACGCGTGGCTTGACGAGTCTCGTCCGAAGTTTGACAAACCTCGCGCGCCGTTTGAACAATCCATTTCGCGGGGTTTTCTCACTAAAAAAAAAACAAATTTCAGGTTGGGTTCGATTACCTAAAAAACTAATTTTCCTGGGGAGCAACCATGAGCTAGCGTTAAAAACGAACGCAAGCGTTAACTAAGGACGCTCTATCATCACAAATAATGTTACAACTCTAGTGATACCGCCTTTGGTGGTATTTTCACGCCAGCTCCGTGGTTAGGGCCCAGTTTGGCTCATCAAAAGACCCGTTTCATGGAGTTTGAGACACGAATGTGTGCTCAAATTCTCTTCACAGCGTTCTGTCGGTGGGCGAAGGGAGGCCCTCGAACCCCCTCCTTCAGGGCAACGCTCGAATGTGGGTTAGAATCTCAGGTCTCACGTTGGCTCTGGAGTAACGAGGAAATCGTTAAATCCCCCCCCCCCCAATGTGTCCAGCCCAAAAACTTGTAATTTCGCACCATAAATTGGCTGTTCAGATACATGACTGCGATAATTCGCAAGTTCGAAAAATATACTTACTTTGCCCCCCACCCATCCTCCATAAACTAGTCATAAATGCCCACATAACTTGAAACGAGACGCCTTAAATTCGATCAAATAGTCAGGCATTTCAACCTCAAAAATACTCAGCTGACGTGCTGCAACTGTAAGGCTCCATGTAGTTATTTTTAGACGTGAATAGCCAGTCAAGCCATTTCATTGTGCAAGCCTAGCACGGCGAAGTATTGCAGGGATCAACCGGGTAGTAGGATGAGTCTATGCTTTGGTAAGGCGGAGAACGGTGGCGGAACGAATGACCAGTTGATCGATTTTAGCGAGCGAATAGTCATTTTTGAGGCGCGAATGGTCACGTTTGCCATTTTTAGGGCAGGAATCGTCTGTATATTTAACGCGCGAATCGTCAGTTTAGCCATTTTTAGTTCGCATACAATCCAATTTTGAGAAGTGAATAGCCAGTTTGGCTATTATCAGCGCCCAAATAGTCAGCTTAGCCATTTTCAGTGCACGAACTGTTTGTGTTGTTGTTTGTTCTGCCATTTTGTGACCCGAATAGTCAGTATATTAGCCATTTAGTCCTTCAAGGCTGGGCACGAATGATCAATTTGGCAATTTTTGACATGTGAATAGTCGATTTAGCCATTTTAAGTGAAGGAATAATCTGTTCAGGTATTTGGAAGGGCACGAACTGTTGTTGTGGTTGAGTAGAGTCAGATTGGCTATTTTTCGAGCAAAAAGTGCCTGTTGTCTGTTTTTTAGCGCTCAAATATTCAGTTAACTATTTTGGAGCGAAACTAGTCAGTTTAGCCATTTTTTGATCGCAAATAGTCCGTCAAGCTAATAGCGTGAATTATTGCCCACTTTTAGAGCCCCAAATGGTCAGTTTGGCAGGGCCGGATCTTGGGGAGGAGGGAGACTACCGGGGCTATAGCCCTGGGCGGCAAAATGTTAGAAAGGGAGGGGGAGGATAAGACAAATTGAACCAGAGGAGATGAAAAGAGAAAGAAAATAAAATACTATTATCTCTCTCTCTCTCTCTTCCCCCCCTCAAATCCTCATTTCACACTGCGTGCCCGACCTAAGAGGGCTCCTCCACGCACCGCCAAGAACGCTCACACGAAGCCGCCGCAGCCTCATAGTGAATTATGCAATACAGTGGAAGTGGCGGACCTCCACGCTCCATCTATCGGAGCCCGGAGCGGAAATCTCTGCGAGGCCGCTTATCATCCTTTGTTCGCCCAAATTGCCGAATTCAAGGACTTGTTTCTTCCAAAAAATACAATTTCGGGGTTTGGCACTTTTCAAGGACCAATTTTGCGAATTTGGCGCTTCCACAAACAATTTTATGCTTGTAGCTCTTTCAACCCCAATATAGCTGTTTGATCGCTTAATGACCAATTTTTCTCAATTTTAGCGGCGAACTAGAGCTTTTCCCTAATTTTAGCCGTGAGTTAGCGTGTTTTTAGTTCAATTGGGACTTCCTAATATCTTCTGACAAAAAAAAAAAAAATAAAAAAGTGCCACCACCTCATGTCATCAGATCTCGACCAAAGGCATAGTGACACTTTTTGCCACCGACCCTAGGTGGCACATAGGGTTTGTGTATCATTCCAAATTTGTTCGAGGTCCGATGTTATGTGGGGGCGGTGGCACTTTTTCCCCAGTACATAGCTGTACCCGTGCGGGGGAAAGTATCAGTAGTTAAAAAAAATTTGAGGTTTTGACCTCGGTGGCACCTAGAATTTGTGCAGGAGTGTCACCGTGCCAAATTTGGTCGAGATCTGATGACATGTGGCACCTTTGTAGAATCTATCCTCTCGTTACTTGCTTGACTCCACAAGTCTTGAAGAAAGTTGGCGTGGGGGGGGGGGAGGAGCAAAAACAAATTAGCCCCGGGGCGCAAAAAGCAAGATCCAGCCCTGCCGACGACCCCATATGGGGGTGTTTTTGGCAGGGGATGGATAAAATAGACCTGAATAGCACTCACTTAAGTCCTCGGCGGGTTGAGTAAAAATTTCCAAAATTTACAATTGCACGGAATCGTGTATCTTTAGGGTTTTCGATCCGGGGAATCCAACAATCGAAAAAATAAGCCGTTCGGACGAACCGTTTAAGCGGCTACACCTCCGATGCCGCCGTTTTTGGCCAGCCCCTTCCTGGCAGAATGGCTCCTGGCGACGACCTTGACACACTCAATGACTCAAAAGTAGCACTGAGGTCATAATTTTGAACCTTGGTCGAGATGCACTTCAGCTAACCACAAGGCACGGATTATTCCCAGAAGTATACAGATCGAATCCGAATTAAGGGCAGAATCTGTTTCACAAAAACTGCTGGGCATCTGATTTGTTCTATTCCCCTAAGACGGATGGAATGGAAATTGTCAGATGGGGCTTGCAAAAGCGTTATCCAAGCGGATATCAAATCGCCTGGTCACATGCATGAAACTTGAAAATCCTCATTTTTCCATGTTGAATTAAATTGGGGCTGAACGCCGCGCCGCTGCCCAGTTCAAAAATCAACACGGTTTCCTCGGTTTTGCCAAGTTGAGCCGGAGATCGTAGTGCAGTGGCAATTTTCATAATTGTCTGGTGGGTCCAAACCCTCAACGTCATTCGCGACCATCACGAAAAGCCAAAATTTCATCTTTCTGCATGGGGTGGCCGTCAACTCTAGGTTCTTCCGCCAGGTTGAAGAAACGTAGTTTTCCTCCAATAACTTGTAGAATCCATTCTCTCGTTAATTGTTTGACTCCACAAGCCTTGGAACAGCTGTCAATCATTTTTAGTAGAGGAAAGCACACAGTTTCTCAAGCCTCGAGAAAATCCTGAATCCACACCAGATTGGTATAACGTATACCTCAAAAATCGAGAACGAAAGAGACTGTCGAAGGCTGGTGACGCGACGGGTAGAAAATATCGAATGAGTTCAATTTTTTCTCGTTTAACCGGTTTAGGACGGTCTACTGGTCTATATAGACCAGTCAATATACAGGGTGTAACGGGAAAATGGGGCATAATTGAAATGGGTGATTCTACATCACATGTGGGTCAAAAATGACTATATGGACCATGGTCCGAATATCAACCGTTTCTGAGAAATCGCAGTTTTCCTGAATTTCGATGCATCAGGCGTTTTCTTCAAAACTCGGTCGGTATCTTAGCAACCATCGATCCTAGGAAAATTTCAAGGACACCGCTGGAATCAGTACAAAATTCCCTTTAAGATGATCGTAAAGTTGGGGTAATTCGTGAAATTTGGACGCCCTTAACGCTCGCCTGGTTAGCCGCTTCCTTGAATTTCTCTATTCTTACTTGTTATTCAGCCAGCTGTCACTTTACTGGTAGCTCTCGAAGGAAGAGTAGGACTTCAGGAAAAACTTCTACAATTATTAAGCTTTCAAATGACCTGCTTGGTTCGGGGTTTTGTCTTTATTCCTTCTGAGAAACAGTTCGAAATACTTGAAAACTCTTCTAAAATGTTCGGAAACGTTCGTTTACGATTGCCCTCGAGAGGGAAACAATTTGCTTCCGAAAGCTCTTTGCGAACCTTTTCGGCGAATCCAACTTCAAAAAAGGTCATATCAAGTGCTTGAAACAGCAGGTCACTGCTCAGAACCTGGGGGTTCTGATCTGTCGGATTCAAGGGTGGCTGCCAACTGTCACTACCATACCCAATCTCTCCTTTGGCAGATAATTCGTTGAGATCGGTGGAAACAGACCGTGATACTCAAACTCAAAGCCAACTGCTTAGGACGGGGGCTTAAATTGATGACTAAGTCGTACGACCCTTGGGGGGGGGGGCAAAAGAGAGAGAGAGAGAGAGAAAACACGAGCAATACAAATTTAAAACCGCTTAGAATTCCTCACCAACCTGAGTGACATGAAGAGAATTTTTTGAACGAATTTTTCCCGTTCTATGTCAATCGCAAACATGCGTTTCTAAACGATGTAGACAGGGGTTTCATGTATTTTGAACTGTAGGTCCAAGAAAAGAAGGACAAAACCCCGAACCAAGCAGGTCATTTGAAAGCTTAATAATTGTAGACGTTTTTCCTGTAGTCCTACTCTTCCTCCGAGAGCTGTCAGTAAAATTACAGCTGGCTGAATTTCAAGTAGGATTAGAGAAATTCTAGGAAGCGGTTACTCAGCCGAGCGTTAAGGGCGTCCAAATTTTACAAACTATCCTAAGATTACGATCATCTTAAAGGAAATTTGGTGCCCTTTCCAACGGTGTCCTTGAAAATTTTCCAGGATCACTGGTTGCCAAGCTACCGTCAGAGTTTTGAAGAAAACGCCTGATGCATTGACAATCAGGAAAACTGCGATTTTCTCAGAAACGGTCAATATTCGGACCATGGTCCATAATAGTCATTTTTTACCCATATGTGATGTAGAATCACTCATTTCAATTATGCCCCATTTTCCTGTTACACCCTGTAGACACAAAAATCAGGGTAAATCGCAAACAAGCATGTAATTGATTTTTTTGTTGCGTGTTGTTAGGACCAATGAGAGCAGTTATTACTCAAGTTTTTGCAACCCTCAAAACCTTGTGCTTAACTCATGGCACTCGAAAAATTAAGAAATTTCATCACTCTTTCTGGTTTTGTAAACAAAAATACCAGAAGAAAGAGTTTTTCGAGCATGACCACAGTATACATTGTTTAAGCCAACTAAATTTGCTACAATTTAAGCCATGCCCGAGCATGCAGGGTCTGTTAGTTCAGGAAATACAGTCAATCAACAAAATACCTAATCTCGCCAAAAAGCGAGATTTTATTGGTAGGGTAATTTTTCAAGACCCGTAGCACTCAAATACACGGTGATTGGTACTTGGTTGAACAAAATGAGAGGGGTGATTGTACACCCAAAATGCAACAAAAAATGTCCTATGACCTAAGGTCAGATTTCCATTCCTAGTTCAGATAATCAATTTGTTGTTTTTTAGCACATCACGGGTTTTCGCAACAAAAACATGTGTAACATGGGAAGTAAGCGTCCTAGGTTAAATCCAACGACACCACTGAAAAGAGCACTCTTTTTTTTGTGTGAGTAAAGACATTTTGTCTAATGATAGCGAAAGATTCTTTGAGTAAACTGGGAAAATATCAGGATATTTTAAAAAATGTCAGTTTTTCACAACTGTTCAAAGCTAGACTACATTAGCCATGGTGCTCCCAACACCTGGCAAGTTCCTCCAAAACTGTATGAAGTAACTTAGTTTGATACTTCATGCTTATTTTACTCCTGTACTTTGCAATTTTTTGATAAAAATCATTGTTATACAAAAAAATGAGGCAATTTGGCGCATTTTGAGTGCCTACAAGAAGATCAAGAGCCATTCCCAAAACTTTTTTTTTTCAGTTTAATTCACTTTTCCTATGCTAATCTATGAGGAAACACAAATAAAAGTGGAATAAGCTGAAAAAAATTTCTTGAAATAGCTTTCGTATCTTCTTTTAGGCACTTAAAATGGGCCTGATTGCCTCATTTTTTTGTATAACAATGAATTTTTCTCAAAACATCGCGAAGGACAGGAGTAAAATAAGCATGAAGTATTAAACCAAGTTACTTCTTACAGTTTTAGAGGAATTTGCCGGGCGCTGGGAGCACCATGGCAAATGTAGTCTAGCTTTGAACAGTTGTCAAAAACTGACATTTTTAAAATATCCTGATATTTTCCCAGTTTACTCCAAGAATCTTTCGCTAACTTTGGACAAAATGTCCTAACTCACACAGAAAAAAGTGTGCTCTTTTCATTGGTGTCGTTGGATTTAATCTAGGACGCATGCTTCCCAAGTTACAGCTGTTTTTGTTGCGAAAACCAGTGATGTGCTGAAAAAAGTGACATAATCTATTATCTCGACTAGGAAATGAAATCGGACCCTAGGTCGTAAGACAATTTTTGTTGCATTTTGAATGTTTAATCACCCCTACTATTTTGCTCAACCAAGTACAGTCACCCTGTCCTATAGAATATCCACGCGAAAATAAATGTTAGGCAATAGCGTCAGATTCAAATTGAGCTACTGCCTAAGATTTGTTCTCGCGGGGATATTCTGTAGAACCATTATGTTTGAGTGCTACGGGTCTTGAAAAATAACCCTATCAATAAAATCTCGCTTTTTGGCGATATTACATATTTCATGATTGGCTGTATCTCCGAAAATAACAAACGTAGGACGCTTGGACTGGGCTTAAATTGTAGCAAATTTAGTTGGCTTCAACAATGTGTACTGTGGTCATGCTCAAAAAACGCTTTCTTATGGTATTTTTGATTAACAATCTAAAAAATTTATGGAATTTCGTGGTTTTTCGAGTGCCACGACTCGAGCACAAGGTTTTGAAGGTTGCAAACTTGAGTATATGCTACTCTCATTGGCCCTAACAATGTGCAAAAGAAAAAACAATTACATGCATATTTGCGATGTTTGATGTTTATATTGACTGGCCTATGTTCGCTCATTTTTCCCTGACTTTGGTGTCGAAATCCATAAATCACCTGACTTTTCCCGGCCTGTTGGCAAATCTGCCGGACATTAGGAGCTCCCGGGCGAGTCTTTCACCAGCCCCATCCCCTACTGATAAAACCCTCTAATTAGCAATGTTTCTTGATTTTAGGGCCTCCGCACACGGGGCCACTTTGAAGCGCCACAACAAACCTCTCCCGACCACTTAGTGGCGCTCAAAGTGGTTGTGTTGAACCGGCCGACCAAGGAACACGACTACTTTGTGGCGCCACAAGATTGGTGGATTCTTGAATGCCACAGTAGGATTTGATAGACCGGCGGGCGCGGGATTTCTATAGCAACGATGCCCTTTCAAGACTGCGCCCGGTCCCGATAGTTACTACAGTTATTATTTCATTTGTGAAGTCACCAAACATCTGGAAAAAAGGTAGCGGTACGAAGTGGTCGTACTCCGCTTCTCTGTGGCGCCACTAATGGTGGATTTCACCACCTTGGCTTAAGGTTCGGTTTAACTAAGCCGAACCTTAAGTGGCCTCGTGTGCGATGGTTAAATAAAATGAAAGAAGCACTACTTGGTGTCGCCGGCACTACAAGTCACTTTTTTTAAAAAAAGCGCTTCTTAAAGTGGCTCCGCGTGTGCGGAGGCCCTTAGCCGCGAATTAGCGTTTTTCTTCATTTAAGTAGCTAAATTACCAATTTTTTTTCATTTAGAGTTTTCCCAATTTTCGCCGAAATTAGCGCTTTTACTGAATTTTATACGCGAATCAGCGCTCTTTCGTGGTTTTCCTTATTTTAGCCGCTATAAGCAATTTTCCCCAATTCTACCTACGCATTAGCCTTTCTCTGGTATTTGGCCACGGATAAGTGCTTTTTTTCACTAGAGCTTTTTCTCACTTTTTCCCACCATGCTATCGTTACACCACTGCCAAGAACTTAAGTTTTCCAATTCATTTAAGGTCCTACTTTTTTTTATCCGCAAGGTCTCACGATACAATGGGCTGGCAGTATTTTGAAGAAAAAGAATTGTTAAAAATACATAATGAATTCTTGTGTGTAAAAAGGCAGAGCGGCATAGGACCATTTATTTGCCGTTAAATCCCTAATTATTATAATTACACTAGCGTCCGGTTATATTCGAAGATCTCATGGGCTATAAAATAATGCTGACAGTACACCAGATGAAAGTGCACAGTAGAAGAAAAAATAGTTAATTATCAAGATATTCCTTTGTTTCAAAGTACATTTTACACGGAAAGAAATCATACAAGAAGGAATTTTCACTCACCCATTGCAGCTCCAAATTCTTTCCATGGCAAGGTACTGTTCTCCCGAAAATGTAATTAATTTAATTTTAACTGGGCGAAAATAAATATTAAAAACAATAAGAAGTCAGAAACAATAAATCAATTTTTGACATGGAAGAAAATTCGCTACAAAAGGAACGAGCACACCGGTTTAGTCACGTGGTAGACATGAATACGGAGGAATGTCACACTCACTCTGTCATGTTTCAAGTTAGAATGAAAGCGCTCACTGAAGCAATTTTCCGATAAGACGAAAAGAAGCTGCTGATGCAGGAGAGGGGGGTGGTCGCCAGGTTATAACCGACATGAAGGTTTCTGTTTTATGGCTTTGGCTTTTTTTATTTTGATACTCATTAATTGATTTAACAGTGAGGCTTTATTCGAGATTTCATTGTATGCAAGAAGTGTTTTGTAGCGTGTAGTGTATGAACTTGGAGATTGCAGAGCAGGACTTGAAGCGAACGTTATTTATAAGGTATGATAATGTGTTGTCCGACTAAACTTGTCCTATATAGACAATTCGTGCCACGGCCAGAAAATTGTCGTAGACATAAAATGTACGTAGCACTTACGCCAATTTTTATTTAGTGACTGAGGAGGAACCGGACATGGCACCTCTTCCACTCGAGGGTCACCAGACCCCGGTGGGAAACAGCAACAACGTCGGCCAAGAAGGAAATCGCGGGGGTTCCATCTCTTTAGGCGTCCTCATTGAGTTCATCGTTCAACGAACGTACCACGAGCTGACGGTATTGGCAGAACTGTAAGTTGAAATTTAATTTATTTATTATTACATACTAAGGGCGCGCACACGGCCCGGCCATGCCGACCTGAAAACGCCAAAGCATTCCAGGCTGTCTGCCCAGTTCTTAATCTTGATCCATCTTTTTTGAAACCGCAATAGACGGTTCATTAGGTACATTGTAAAACTCAGCACTTGCTCAGCATTTGAAGCAATGCCGTTGTAGGCCTGGTGCACACTTCGGGTTTTTTTAAGCTGCGGCGCCGCCGTGTCAGCGGTCGATTGACCTTTGGTTGAAAGATGACCAAAGGTTTGAAAACCTTTGGAAAACCCCATTTTGGGCCCGCTTTTGGCCCATAAAATCCCAGGGAGTTAGTTGATCAAACTGATCAGCTGTTAGAACCAGCTAGATCCCAAGTAGAGTTTATGTGCGAAAGAACGAGTTTTTTCGAGCAATCCTAGGGGGAGATATGGCCCGGACGGGCATTACAGAAATCGAATCTGACAGAACACAGAAAAAGTTTGAGGGTGGGTTGTAAACATTTTTTTCTGACCGAAAACATAGGTGTATTATTCAGAATGTATAATAAACCAAAATCGCTAATTCTTCTTCGCAAACCCATTTGTCTTTCCAAGAAGAACAATTCGCGCCTTAAATTACGAAAACATAAATTCTTGATTAATTCAGAACGCAAGTTCCTGGCTCAATCTGAAAAACCCAGCTAATTGGGGAAAATTAAGAAAAAGTGCTAATTCACAGATGAAATTGAGGAAAATCGCTCATTAGCAACTGAAATCACGAATTCACGGCTAAAGTGGAGAAACTCGCTAATTCCCAGCTAAAATGGAGAAAAATCGCTAATGCACCTATAAATTTGAGAAAGCAATCTCGCTGGGCCGGCTCACTGGAAAAAAAAAAATTTTGCTGCATCAGCTCCCTCAATCCTAAATTTCATGGGTCTATAATTCTTCAAACGAAGGCGATGTTGTGAGTGTACACCAGGCCCCTTATAATATGAAGGGGTTCAATAAAAAGACGTTTTTTCACTCACTTTTTAATTCGACTCCCGAGCGCTTTCGATCGCTAGATCATCGTCAGGGTTTAGGCTACACAAGTAGGGAGGGGGGTAATTGATCAATAAATAAGTAATATAGAAAAAAAAAACAATTAAACAGTACGGCTGATTACCTTTTGACTAGATCGCATGGAGAAATAAGTTAAAAATAAATTAAAAGTTAGGGGTTTATCACACCGTCGTCATTAAATGTCAAATGCGGTTTCTCCTTCGCGTTTGAACGTGTACAGCAGGCCCAAAGCGTTGTGAGAAGAGGCGTTCGTGTGGACTCCGATCTTTCGTTCAAAACTTTTTCACCTCGGATTTTAAACTCGCGATAAATCTCGAATGACTCCAGACTATTCATCAGCCTTCGCCTTCGTGACGTTATGTAGAAGGGATGCCTGATGAACTCCGTCAACCGTCCCTTCACACTCGCTCAAGTGATGCTTAAATTTCGACTCCGTTCTTGACGTGTGTTCTTTTATTCTTTGTTTTAGTGCTCGTCCCACCTGTGCAACGTACGATGCCTCTCCACACTTGCCGCAAATCAGTCTATACACCCCGTTCCGGTCTTCATATTTAATTTTGTCTTTTACCTGGGAAAGCATATCACGGAGGTTTTGGCTAGACTTGAAACCTGTATTATAGCCGTGGCGCTTCAGAATTCTTCGAATCTCCATCGAAAGTTCTCCTGTAAATGGTAGAGATACCCAACCTTTTGACTTTTCATTGTTGATGGGCGTGAGCTGCGTTAAGCGTGGAAGTAGCCTTTTATTATTTTGTTTTTGGACAATCGCCTCACCATGCCCTCTTTAAAGCCATTCACCTGTGCCACGTGTTCTATGAAGGCTAACTCTTCATTAAATGCTTCATTCGTCAGTGGGACTGCCAAAAGGCGGTGTACGGCGCTCTCGAAGCTCGCTATTTTCTGACGTGGGTGGTGGTGGTGTGAGTTTGAACAAAGAACAAAGAATAAAAGAACACACGTCAAGAACGGAGTCGAAATTTAAGCATCACTTGAGCGAGTGTGAAGGGACGGTTGACGGAGTTCATCAGGCATCCCTTCTACATAACGTCACGAAGGGGAGGCTGATGAATAGTCTGGAGTCATTCGAGATTTATCGCGAGTTTAAAATCCGAGGTGAAAAAGTTTTGAACGAAAGATCGGAGTCCACACGAACGCCTCTTCTCACAAAGCTTTGGGCCTGCTGTACACGTTCAAACGCGAAGGAGAAACCGCATTTGACATTTAATGACGACGGTGTGATAAACCCCTAACTTTTAATTTATTTTTAACTTATTTCTCCATGCGATCTAGTCAAAAGGTAATCAGCCGTACTGTTTAATTGTTTTTTTTTTCTATATTACTTATTTATTGATCAATTACCCCCTCCCTACTTGTGTAGCCTAAACTCTGACGATGATCTAGCGATCGAAAGCGCTCGGGAGTCGAATTAAAAAGTGAGTGAAACAACGTCTTTTTATTGAACCCCTTAATATTCGTGGGTCTATGTTATGATTTACTGCAAATTGTTTTACCGTTCAGTTTTGGTGGGTTGAGTGGGGGTGCTCCCTTAGCCTAGGGAGGGATGAGCTCCAGACCTGAGACGGACGTTGTCGTGGAATTTTTGGGCTGGGAAACCCAAAGTTCGTGAAGGATCCTCGAGGCTGAATACTTGACCAGAGTGCTCCCCAGTAGTGGTGGAAGTGGGAAGTGGTGTCAGCGAATGCTCCCCCAATGGTCTGATGTTTGAGGAATCGAGAAAAAATGGCTCCGTGTTGAATTTGCCTCCTTAAAATTATCGTTTGCACCTTCTACAAAACGATTCGGGTTCACGAGATTGGTTTCTAACGATCCAGAGCTGCAAACTTTGCAGTGCCTCGAAAGAGCCAAACCACCGGAATTATTTGTTTGTATGAACGCCAAACGTGGAATTAGTTCTCAAAATTGCCAAAACAGCAAAAGTGGGTTCCCTTAAGTGCCGGAATCCGCGAAATTGCTTCTATGAAGGCCACAAACGTGTGAAATTGCTTTCTTGAACCCCGTGAAATATGACTTTTTAATGAGCCATCCCTGAAAATTTGGATTTTGAGGGAGTCAATCCTTCAATACTAATTTTTTCAAGGGCCAAATCTCTGAAATTTGGGCTTAAAGGGGTGAAAGCCGTCAATTCTAGCCATCTAACCAAGACAATTCCTGTCAAAACCATAGTGAAGAGGAATTTGACTCTGCAATCAACTGTTTCGCCCCCCTGGTTGGTCTTTTTGGGTGATTAAAACCCGAGAATTTTGGTTCTTTGGGATCCAAATCCACGAAATTTGGGCTTTGAAAGGGCTAACCCCTCGAAAATTAGAGTATTTTAATGTTCTCCATGGACATTTTGGTTCAGAGGGGAAAATACGTTTCATGGTACACCTTGCTCTTCCCCACCAAGTTTCCGTTCTGAATAGTGTGAATACTCCATATTTTGGTCGATGTAGCCGATTTAGCTTATAACACGGTGTTTATCTAATAAAGCTGTGTCGTTAAACGTTAGGACCCAGGAACATTAACGCTAATTTGGGGCTGAAATTGAGATAAATGGCTAATTCACAGCTGAAAATATTGTGAAAAATCTCTGATTCATGGGCCGAAGTGAGAAAAAGTATTAAATCGCGGCTAAAATTAAGAAAAATGCATAGCTGATTCGTGGGTAAAACGTTATTTTACGGCTAAAATTGAGAAAAAGCGCTGAAATCTCGGATAAAGTGTAAAAAAAAAAAAAAAAAAAAAAAATAAAACAGGAGTTCGCGGTTAAAATTACGAAACACGTTAATTCACGGATAAAATAGTGGAAAATCAAAAATTTGCCAATAGCTTTGAGAAAAAGCGCTAATTCTTCATAAACCCATTTGTCTTTCCAAGAACAACAGTTCGGGCCCCTAAAATTACGAAAACATAAATTTTTGGCTTATTCAGAACGCAAGCTCGTGGCTCAATCTGGAAAAAACCCGCTAATTCACGGGGAAAATTAAGAAAAAGTGCTAATTCACGGATGAAATTGAGGAAAATCGCTCATTAGCAGCTAAAATCACGAATTCACGGCTAAAGCGGAGAAACTCGCTAATTCCCAGCTAAAATAGAGAAAAATCGCTAATTCACCGATGAATTTGAGAAGAATTCACAGTTAGGCTCGTTTCGCACATATGCGGTTTTCCGGGGCGCGGTTGCTACACGGCGCGAAAAATTAGGTAAAAAGCTAGTTTACAGAAATGAATTGAGTAAATGGCAAATTGCGGATTCCGGAGGTAACCTCGTGGCTAAAATTAGACAATAGCGCTAATTCGCGGGCAAAATCGCTCATTAGTAGCTAAAATAAGGAAAAACAGTTAATCCGTTGCAAGAAAAATCGCCAACTCCAAGGCTAAAATGGAGGCAAATCGCAAATTCGCGGCTAAAATGGAGACAAATCGCTAATTCGCGGGTAAAATAGAAACAAATCGCTAATTCACCGATGAATTGAGATGAAGTGGTGACGTGAGGGAAAAACGCTAATTCGCAGCTCCTGAAGTCAACTTCATGGGGGGCGCTGGTGAAAGATTCACCATGGGACACCAGATGTCTAAGTCCTGCACTGCAATGAGCTGTCCCAGGGCACATTTTTGTGCAAATGGAAAACACTATGTAATGTTATTGAACAGGCCCTCACCGGTGCGTTTTATTCAGAGCGTCTCGGACTTTTTTCTAAAAGATCAGTGTTATGCTCGAGGGGGAAGGGGTGGCGAGGATGGGTGGCCTGCCTAAGTTCTTACAACCCGGCTTATGGCCCACAAGCAAAAAAGATTGGACGGCCCTGATGTACTGTTTCAATCCGTTCAGTAAGAGAGCCGTACTCAACGCCCGAATATTTGGGGATCAGAATTGTCTATTTGGCATCGGAATCGAAAAAGTTAGCTCCAAAATTGAGTCTAGTTCATTTGTTGTGACATAGTTTTACAATGCTTTCTGCTGAAATGAGAGTAACTTCCAAACCTTCTGAAAATTGAGTCAAGAAAGAAAGCTGTTTATTTTAGACTGAGCGATTCATTTTTTTTATTAGACTACCGAGAAAAACAGACATGGAGAGAAAAATTGAAATTTACAATTTTTCGACTCGAACCCGCCAGTTATTCGTTCGTCTCTTGGCTCTTGTCAAATGGGCTAACAGTGCGTCCAAAGTTGACAAATCTGCCGTAAGTTTTTCTAACAAGCGTGAAAAAAAGTTAGTGAATATCTTATTTTTACATTTCCATCGCTTTAATTTACAGCATATCATGGCTTTCTTGGACAAACAATCTATGCTTTTCGTTGAAACTGCTGATATGCTTGCTCGCATGTCGCGAGAAACTCTAGTCCATGCTCGACTTCCTAATTTTCACATTCCAGCTGCTGTA
Organism: Corythucha ciliata; assembly: GCA_038030265.1. Lineage (NCBI taxonomy): Eukaryota > Metazoa > Arthropoda > Insecta > Hemiptera > Tingidae > Corythucha > Corythucha ciliata. The sequence goes on from CM075939.1 coordinate 4,224,354, forward strand.
GAAGTATTGACGACCGGAACATTCTCTCGATTGCCGTCGTGCATAAGGGTGAGAACTCTTATTGAGACTCTTTTTTCGGGCTATTTTATCAGATTTTTTCTTCAGGATCGCATCGTCCCTCCAGATCCCATCACTTTGAACGAAAAAAAGTCGACTTTGCAGAGGCTCAATCAGGTTATACAGCACAAATTGGTCACTGGAAATCTTATGCCCCAAATGAGAAATCTGAAGGTATTTTTGAATTCTCCTCCTCCTAATGGTCAAAAATTAAGATATTTCATTTTGTAAAAATAAAGATAGAAAGTGGCCGAGTTACTTTTCATGTTGAGCATGAATTCAAGGTTAGTCTTACTGTAATGGGTGATGCACCCAATATTCCTTGGCGATTACTTGATATTGATGTTCTAGTCGAGGACAAAGAAACTGGAGGTATGATCAATTCACCGCTCAGACCGTGTACCTTTTTTTAAATCGTTAATGTGTTAGATGGTAAGGCATTGGCACATTCTCTTCAAGTTAACTACATTCATCAAGTGTTGCAAGCGAGACTTGTTGATCATCCTAACCCATTGACGGAAGTCTACTCATTTTTACACTATTTCTGTCAGTCTTTGCAACTTGAAGTTCTGTACTCGCAGACTTTACGCCTGTGTAAGGATCGCCTTGATGGGCATATACACGTGGACGAGTATCATCCCGGGAAATGTTTAACTGTGTCCTACTGGAGGTAAAAACTATTAATTAATTCATTAATTTATTCAAATTAATCGTCTCGTTTTTTTTTTTTGTAGGGAGCTAACGCAAAAAGATCCTAAATCAGAATTAGGATACCGGTTATCCATCCAAGTGTGCCAGCACGATCCCGCTCGACCCTTAATTGTAAATCATGTGCCCAATTTGGCTCCTAAGGAGTCTGAAGTTGCAGATAGAATCAGCCCTGAGCTGGTTTCTATGGAGCGACTGTTGATACAGACTATTTATACTAGGACTCGGTCTAGGCTGACCGAACTTAAACAACTTTTCCAGAGAATCGTTAATAATTTGACGTGTGAGTGGGGTTGTCGCTATTACTTCCTTAAGTGTTTTTTTTACTTATAAGACTGTACCTTAGGTATCGTCGAAGGATGCCCGGCGGTTCTATACGTTCCGGTTCTTCAACCTTATCTCCGGTCCGAGCAACTCCTCATCACTGTTGATACTCACACGGGCATGCTTCGATGTCACGTCCCGAATTACGATCCTCCCATCATTAGTGAGATCGAGACAGCGTTAAACTCGGACCACAGCCGCCTTCAGAACTTGGTATCTGAACTCAGGTATTGGATCACGCAGAGGCGATGCGAGAAAACGTTGCAGCACTTACCGGCAACGCCATATGAGCGCCTACCCCTTTTGCACTATCCCGATCATCCGATGTCGAAAATTGGTCGACACAGAATGTTCATCCGGCTTCACAGATATCGCAATATTGTTCTTGTAATTCCAATTGTTTTATAAATCCTCCTCATCTGGAACCGATCAATTTTAACTTGGCAAAACTTTCAGATTGTCCAACTAAAAGAGAAAGAATCGAACAATACTGAAATGGATTATGTTTTTTATCTGGCAGTCGTGAAACAGTCGTCGATAGAGGACGACCCTCACGATGACTCCATTGAAACAGAAATACCCAAAATGTACTTGAAAGTTCTTACACTGATAGAGTTTGACAGCTTCGTCATCACTCACGGTCCCTTCACATCTGTAGACGGTAACTTGACCCGTATACCCTGTTTCCATGGCACTTTTTGAGTTAATCCTGGCTGTTTTATTTCCAGAGCACGATAAGAACGAAACGGGGAAACGGGAATTACCTTGGAAAAGTGAAGGATCTCCGCCGAAAAAAAGCAAAAATCCAGCCTATTTCATTCCCGAGTTGGCCCACGTCGTCGCTCTTTGTGACGAACGTGTCCCCTTTGTGACACTGGCTCAGGAATTGGCCAAAAGAGACATAGCTCATCAAGGCCTTCAAGTGGAAGCGAACGCGACCGCTCTTGTGTTGAAAATTGTTCAAATGCCTCCTCCACCCGGCATAGCTTACAACTCGCCGGCCTGGAACCGTCTGACCAAGCTCCTCCTGTCTGTGTCTATTCGTGCCGTGTCTTCGAAGGGTATGAGTAAGTCTTGGCTCGTTGAGTTTGTCATGTACGGCAGCCGTTTGGCCACTCAGCATCCAAAAGAACAAGGTAATTTTTTAATTTTTCAGCCATTGGAGTTGGATTTTAATAAACTTACCGTACTTTTTTGTTTTAGGCATGAGAAGACCTGTTTACTTTCAATACGATCTCCTCCCGGCTGAACAAGTCAGTAAAACTGTCGACGCTCTGCTCAGTGATTGGGCACAAATAGTACATTTGTACACGCTTGTGGAAGACCTCGCTGACTATTTCACAATTCGTAATTCATATTTTTTATTTAATTCATATTCAGTTCACGTTATTTATGAATATGTTTAATTATTGCAGCCAAATACAACATATCTTCAATGGTAACAGTCAAATCTTACAGCTATAGTAAACTAGTTTTGGGTTATGGACCTGAACGATCTGCAACTGTTACAGTTCAGTGGAATCCAGCGGCTAAAGCATTTACCCTGGTCTTTGGTGCGTAGTTTATGATTGTGGTTAATAAATTAACGAGGCCTAGGGCTTGTTATCATTCACTGTTTTGAACATTACACGCAGGTGGAGGAGGAAGTGGTGTTAGTGCTCATAGCATAATGCGTGAGCAACTCGAAGGGGAATTGAATAGACAAAAAAATCTTGTTCAATTGATTCATTTACTGAATGATACTTATTCACCGTTAGTGTCCATCAGCAAACTTCCAACGATTCCACAGTTGGGAGTCCATAATAGCGTAAGTTTTGATCAACTGTTTCACTGTTGAACCTACACTTACGTTTTGTTTGCTTCAGAGACCTCAAGTCCCGGTCCAAACCTTTACTGTTATTGCCGAGTCAGTGAGCGTTATTCGAGTTGCATATCTTGGGTTGTATTGTCTCGAGCTTAGGCTGCGCGGTGGTGGGCTCGTGGCCATAAGAGATGCGGCATATTCCCGATTCGACCGGACGTCCGTCGTTAGTGAATTCACTCCTACTCCCGGGTTGAAGGTAATCCCGACTTTCTGACACGTTTTGTTTTTTGTTTTTCTCGGTCTCAGACGATTTTTTTTTTTTTTGCAGGGATTTTTGAGTAAATATGTTGACGAAACAGTCATGTACAGAAGACGGTCCCAGTCCGAGGATGACAACCCTCCATCACCCATGACTCTAGATTCAGGTGAAGGTGTTGGTACACCAACGGGAGCGGGAGGAGGCTTTCTTGGACGAAGTGGAGGTGGGCCTGGATCCCCTGCAAGAACCCCAGGCGGTGGAAGTCAAGATCCACCCTGGAGCGGAGGTTTAAGATTTCAGCCTCCTCTGACGCCTCCATCGAATCCTCACACACCAGCCTCTCCACATACTACAGCTAACATCTCTCAGGTAGATGATTTCGTTTTGTCAGATTTTGTGTGTGTAGAAATTATACATTTACCGTATTTTGTAGAGTCAGTATGGTTCTTCACCGGCCACAGCGTCGTCGTTCAACCTAGCGTCACCCCCTTCACTCCCACCCATGCCTCATCCGTCACCGGGTGGTGGTACTTCTGGCGGTGGATTTCCAGCCAACTCTCCTTCGAATCCACTACACGCTCCATCACCTATGCCCATTTCCTCACCCGGCCCTCCCGTCCCACTCGGTCATTCCCCAGCGGGCGCTCTCATTCACACGGGTCACGCCGACGGAAGCCCGTTCCCGTCAAGTCAAATCGTCGCGTCACCAGTTGCTTCGAATTGGCCCGGCAGTCCTGGTGTTCCGCGACAGTCGCCTCGTCCAGGCAATTCACCTCATCCAGCTCTTCACAGTCCCAGTGATATCAAATCAGGTTAAATTTTATTAGCGGGATAGTTCTACGGGAGGATTGAGGGTCTATTTGTGTTATCAATGTTCCTTTAATTTAGGGCCTGGAATGCAAAGGGTTCTTCCGGCGAGATCTTGGGCTGGAGCTGTGCCTACTCTAATATCGCACGAAGCTCTGGAAATTCTCTGTACTCCTTCCTCGCATCCTCAAATACTACCCGGTCCTGAGCTGGCTCCGCTTGAAAGGCAGGTTTTAATAATATTTCAATATAAAACAAATGTATTACCTTTTGAATGGGGCCTAGGTTTCTCGGATGCGTTTACATGAAGCGGCAACTTCAAAGATTCATTCAGAGTGAGGAATACGTAAGTTATCCCCCCCCCCTTTTCAAACGGTTTGACTCGCAATGAATTTATCTCCGTTTTAGCTTGTGAGCCTGCAAACAGCCGAACCCGGAGTGGTTCATTTCAAAGTCGAGTCCCTTCAGTGTCGTGTTTCTCTCAATCCTCAATACATGGAGTCTTTGCATATAAAAATCAGCGCGCTCCCAGAGCACAAAGATCTTTGGACCATGGAAGAACTCCATGTAGGATTTATGGCCAACTTTTCGAATTCGACAATATTTTTTATCTTGAACTTGTATTATATTTTGAAGATTCTGGAGAACTTTTTTGAAACCAAAGCCGCTGCGCCACCGTACAAACCGAACGCTCTTTCGGGCTTTGGAAGAATGCTTAGCGTACCGCAGAACGTTCTGAAAGATTTTATTCAAATCATGAAACTTGAATTGGTGGGTTTCTATTTCAATCCACGACCACATGGACAATGTTGCCTGTTTTTACATTGTTGTCTTTTTCTTTAGATGCCCACTCTTATCCAACAGCACCAGCTAAAATGGTCGATTCAGTGGTGCTTAAGGATTCCACCTGCGGCTACTCCAATTGTACCAACTGGAATGGCTGCCGTTATGGTTTGCCGGCAGAAAATTTTATTTTTTGTGAGTACTCTGATAAAAATTCCAACTGCATCAAAACTTTCGGAATATCTCGTTCATTTTCCACCGTGGAATATTCTGGGCCTCCTTTATTGACCAAATTCTTGATGTTCCATTGTTATCATCGAATTCAATTTTTCTATGACCAGTGATGTTCCATTTTCTCCAATTAGGTACAATTAACGAGAGTCATGAGCTACAGCGGTGGTGGTCCACCACCAGTAATCGAGGTGCCGTCTCTAGTTTTGCCATTTGTGTACGATGTGTCGACCAATTTGACTCAACTAGCCGAAAAACGGGATCCGTCACCCTCGTCCATCATATCATCAGTGACGATGCTCTTGAAGCGGTTCAACGACCTTTCCAACATTCACGCCGAGTGTTCCGTATTTCCCGCCATTCGAGAACTCCTCACTAATTTGACTTTCCCGTCGGAACAATCTCAGGTTATTTATTTTTTAATTTTTTTTTTTTCACTTTACGGAATTTTCTGATTGCTCATCGAAATTCTTTTCGGCACAGGTTCTAGCTTCCTCGCCAGTTGGTGTCATGATGCAGTCACCGGCCTCCATGATGCACTCACCAATTCCAAGTCAGTATGGTCAGGGAGTTCCAATGGGGCCAGGCGCTGGTGGGCCGCATCCAATGATGCCTCCTCAGTGATACTGGCCCTAAAAAGCCCGCTCGCTGAATGAACTGTTGTGTACATGGGGAAAAAAGCAAGCGGGCTGGGTTTAATAATGTCGTTGAAGAAGTGCCCCTGCACTTTTTCCAATTTTAAATCATTGGTATTTTTGAGAAAACAATTTCAAGAGATGCTTTTTTTCCCCTAATATTTTTAGGGGTTGAAATGTTCCAAAAATCTGTACTTCTATTTATGGCGACTAAATTGCTCGCTAACGTCTGGGATAGAAGGGATCTAGAATAATCAATGTTTTATACTACACAATTTTATTTGACGTAAGTTAACTACATTTAAGTGAACATGCACTTACTTTAACGGAATTTCATATAATGATGAGCACAAGGATAATTAATTCAGTAGAAATGTGCTCCCTCTAGTATTATCACCGTTCTGCATCTATTTTTTTTAAATCTTGTGGTCTAATGAGCTGAGCAATGCCTATTATAATTAATCTTTGTCGGGAAAATAGGTCTCATGATTTTTCTAATGCTTGCTACCATAAATATTAGAACTTTCTGTTGATCATTCTATTCAACTTGTTAAAAAAAAAAAAATATTGCAGAACGATATCACCCGCGTTTGGCTCTCGTGAGTCGAGGACGAATTGCATGGCGTAATCAAGGGAAGCGGACCTGATTATTATCGAGCGTCGCTTATGTAGTATTCTCATTTTTTACGATCTCAAGAAGATGAAAGTTTCATTTTCAATAAAATATTTTACGGTCGGTCGTTTCATTTTTGGTTTGACGAGGAGGAGGGGGGTAGAAAAAGGGACAATGGGGTTGTAAACAAGATGCTGATAGACTGACATCTTTCGTTTTTTGTTTTTTTTTGCCTTGTCCTTCTCCTCACTAAGGAAGGAAGATCCTGAAACTCAAATGTTTTTTTGCGCCGGTTGGAGATACCAGTGGAGTCTGGAGTCCAATGTTTTCCCACAGGGTGGGTCCGGGCGCTCAAGGTAAAGAATGAGGGAAGCCAACATGATTTAAAAATTAGTATAGCTGGTTATTTATGGCTTTGTGGGATGGAAACAGTTTCAGTACTTCGCTCTGGACCGTGGTCACGGATAAATTCGTACGTTTCAGAGCATTTTTGTGATCTATCAAGAACGGTAGGGGGCGGAGGAACTCAACAAAAATTAATAAGGAAAGCTCGTGACTTGCTATAGTAACCAGCGGCGCCAGCCCTTAATCCAGGGGTGGGCAGCTTCACTGAAAAAGATGTCCAATGCATCTTCGGCTATTGCAGGCTTATGTACGGGGATGAATCCCCAGCAAGAGAACTGTATAATTTCATCAACTCAGAGCTCGGTGTTGGAAATCGCTAACTGAATTGGCGCAGAAAGGGACGTTATCTGACAAAAAACTGATATCTACTCTGCTGGGAAACTGTAGCCCTCTAATTTGGTGTTCGCCTGTCTAAAAACTGATAATCCCCCCCCCCCCCTAGAAAGAGATACTTTCGGTTCTAAAGTACAACTCCCCTTCTTTTCTTGGCTGATTTTTCAATTTGAATACAAGACTCCTCTTCCACTCGAACTAACTCAGCCGTCGCAGTGTTTTTTGTTTAATTTAAATGCATTTCGGGTCCATTTTTCCGGATCCTCTCATCAGCCTACAAAGTAGTATACAGGTATATCTTCACAGTAAAGTTCATAACATTAAAAACTATTAACAAGCTAGTATAGGTACTTACATTTATGCCAAACACAGCACAACTAAAACCTACTATAACCGCCTCACGGAAATGGGGATCAGAGGGCACAACGAAGATACTTTCGGATTCAAACTTTCAATTTTGGTCCCCTGGGACGATCACTGAGGTAATTTAGCCCCTCAAACAGGGCCATTCCATCTTAGAAGCTAATCGTTCCTCGTCAGGAATGCAGACGCCTGTAAACTGTCAACTTATACCTTTCAACAAGCGCGTTCTTGATCTTAACCTAGCTTTACCAAGGGGGGGGGGGCTTTTTTTGGCTGTACTTCAGATTATTCGCTATAATTTCGTTAATATTGATGGGAAAAAAAGCACAAAAAACCCGTCTGCTAATGGAGTAGCACAATGCTTCTTCGAGTAACGTATCTTCGTTGAACAGAGCCGGACGCAAAGGGCGAGTGGAATTTTTGAAATCGGAGACCAAAAATTGTTTAACCTCGAGAAACGATCACATAGCTTCCCATAACTTCGGTATTCGAGGAAGCAACATATCTTCCTGAAAAAGTGTCTGGATTGACATGAATATGATGAATCTATTAGATCTGCATTCTAACAAGAGAATTATCTCATTATTTCCAAAAAAAAACCTTTAAGCCCAAAAAAGCCCCCCTGGTCCCTCACGGATCTGTCAAACGTTTTTGCTAATTTATCTTCATTCACACTGAAAAAGTAACATGCAGAGGCGTCGCCGATGGTGTTGGGGGTTGGGGGGGGTGTCTCACCCCCCCCCCCAAGCAAGATTCCAGTCGGCAGTTGAAACTTCTTTTTTTCAATATTCAATTTTTTGTAGGATAATATTTGGGGTATAATAATTGCCGACTTGTACAGCGTACCTATGGTTTAATTCAGGCTTATGGAGCAATCGGTAAGATGATTCGGGAAATCGGTAATAAGAAGAGTTCGCGTTGGAGTATGGAGTACTCATAAAGTTGTATTCGACCGACACCATGGCTTTGGTTGGGTTGTGTCCCTCTGGTAATTATTCTATCCATGATAATGCTTCCATCATGTTCTCTGTTTGAGTTTCCTCGGCAAGTCATCTACCGGCGTCTTTTCACTGTTAGGCAGGTCGGCGGCCCTTCTCATCTGTCTAATCCCATGGTGTAGGGGTGAGCTCACGCTAACTTAGTCTTCAGTTTTGCTCGGAAATTCGAAATAGCGCTACAAAAATGGAGTTGTCTCGCTCCCTCCTGTAATTCCGGTATAGCCTGCACCACCAAAATTGGCTTCTGATATCAAATTGGCCAGGGGCAAGTTTTTTCTTGAGAGAAGCTCTTAAGAAGCTCAGCCTGATATCCACGGAGTACGGACCCTACTACCTGAGTACTGGTATGGCGCATGACGGCATGACCGTGTAATGGGACCGATCTCCGGCTCCCATTTATTTTATCCCGAGTTCTTGCTCTGAGGTTTTATTGGTAGGAGACTGGGGAAAACAAACAATTGCTAACAATTCTCTATTTATTCAGGTTGACACGAAAAGAACGGATTTGGTGCAATGAAAAATCAATATCTAGATCAATAACTTGTATTGCTTAATAGCAATACCCCGTGGCGGCCAGAAAGCGGAACGAGTAAGGGGACTCACCGATGACGAAGCTTTCTCTGTGCCTGGCTGCCCTCAGCCGGCGGCGACGACGCTGAGCCCCGCCTGTCTCAATCGAGACTCCGATGGCGACGTCGATACTGAGCCGAACCTGCCTCAACCGAGACTCCGACGGCGATGACTTTGCTGAGCCGAACCGGCCTCAACCGAGACTCCGACGGCGAGGACTTTACTGAGCAGAACCTGCCTCAACCGAGACTCCGACGGCGACGACGATACTGTCCCAAACCTGCCTCAATCCGAGGCTCCGATGGTGACGACTTTACTGAGCCGAACCTGCCTCACCCGAGACTCCGACGGCGACGACGATACTGTCCCAAACCTGCCTCAACCCGAGGCTCCGATGGCGACGACTTTACTGTCCCAAACCTGCCTCAACCCGAGGCTCCGATGGCGACGATTCTGTCTCACTTCCCGAAACTGGTCTCACTCTGGCTTCGATCCTTCGTGGACATCCGATCCGTGCTCTATCTACGCTCAGACCCTTCTTACTTTTTCTCCGCTCCGTTTGGAGTCCCCAGGATCTCCCCACTCCCGCCACACCAGGGTGATCATGCCCCCGACCCTATTTTTTTATTTTATTAATTGGGTCTACGCTCTCCTCCCTGGTTGAGAGCTACGTAGTCTATGGGTGTACGTGGTCTTAAGTTATAACGGGGGGGAATCGCCTCGGGTTCCCCGCATTCGTGTCCCTGTATCCCCGACCTTACTACAATCGGCTCGGAATCCTCCGAGTTCTGCCAGTTTTCCGTCCGTCTCTCATTTAGAGGTCTGCTGTTATTCCCCTTATATCTGGCTTCCTCTTCCTCGGGGTTGAAGTACCCCCCCCCCCTCTGAATCATTGCCCGTTATATTTTCTGCCATGGATATGGTTGACCGCAGATCCATCTGGTCTGCTTGTTCCCCTTCCTGAATGAATCCAGGTTGGTCCACTCGATTCTCCCTTGAAAAGGCCGGTTTTAGTCTGTGCAGACTGACAACAGAAGTCTTCCCTACATAGTCCTTGATTTCGTATACTACTTCGTTTACTCTCCGCTGTATGACATAGGGCCCCTTCCAATGATTTGCGAATTTAGGTACTCCTGAGGCGTGTTCATTCGGGTGCCACATGTAGACCGGGTCGCCCACGTTAACGGGGACTTCGACGCTGATTTACCACTCGGGATCGCTTCTCCCACGCCTCTTCTGCCATTTCCCTCGCCATTTTCATGGCCTTCACACACTTTTGCTTCTGTGTGTCGTTGGTTACGGCACTCTCCGTGTTGCCCGCCTTCAGGACCATTTCTAAGGGAGTTCTCAACTCTCGTCCCATCATAAGGAAATTGGGTGAGAATCCCGTGCTCGAATGCGGTATGTTTCGATAAGCTGATACTACCAACGGGAGCCATTCCTCCCAGTCGTGTCCCAGATTTCGGGTGTATTTGGCAATTCCATCGGCTAGGGTCTTGTGGAATCTTTCGATCATCCCGTTCGCCTGTGGATGGTAGGCTGTCGTTTGAATCTTTTGTATTTTAAGTTCAATGCACAGATTACGGATAAGTTTGGACACGAAATTTCTACCCTGGTCAGACAAAAGCTGTTCAGGTACCCCATGGCGCAGAAATATCGTTTTTAGAGCTTTGGCGGTAGTCTCTGCCGATTGATCTGGTATGGGTATAGCTTCCGCGAATCTAGAAAAGTGGTCGATCGCGGTTAATATGTATTTATTACCCGCCTTACTTTCGGATAAGGGTCCAACCACGTCTACGGCCATTATCTCCATGGGTCTCGTGGGGAAGTGAGGATTTTGTATTTGGGGCGTTTTACCGACTGGGGATTTTCGTTTTTGACAGGCTTCGCAGGCCTGTACATACTCTCGTACCGATCTGTCCAATTTCGGCCAATATGCGACCCTTCTGATTAGCTCTACCGTCTTCTGTACCCCCGCATGACCCGCCCAAACTGAGTCGTGGCAGGTTTTTAGAATTACTTCTCGTAGAGTTGACGGGATTATGGCCCTCCACTCCGAGAGTTCACCGTTGTCTGGGGACCAATATTTGATTCCATTACATTCTTTTATGTTCTTGTCGCCCTTTTGGTTTAACTGTTGTATCCACGGATCCAGTCCTTGCGCGACTCTTAACAATTCTAAGGACATAATCGTATTATGGTCAGCAGCTTTGACACTTCCCACCAATCTACTCAAACCATCGGCATTGGCATGCAAGGATCCCGGTCGATGTTTTATCGCATAATCGAATTCGGCCAGTTTTAAGCTCCAGCGAGCTATCCTAGACGTAGGGTCTCTTAAATTCAAGCCCCAGATCAGCGCGGCGTGGTCAGTACTTAACGTAAATCGCCTTCCCAGTAAATAACATTTGAAGTGTTGTGTAGCCCACACTACACCAAGCAATTCTTTTTCCGTCGTGGAATATTTTTGTTCACTTCCGTTTAATACTCTGCTAGCATACGCTACAGGCCTTTCAAAACCGTCGACTACTTGAGCGAGCACAGCGCCCAGAGCGACATTGGATGCGTCCGTAGATAAACAGAATGGTTGGGAATAGTCTGGGTAGATCAAAATCGAATCTGATATCAGAGTGGCCCTTAAACTTTCAAAAGCTTCTTGTCGGGCGTGTCCCCAAGCAAAAGTCGCATTCTTCTTCAACAGTGTCACGAGTGGTTTAGAGGTCTTGGCATAGTTCGGTATAAACCTACGATAATAGCCTGTTAGTCCTAAGAATGACTTGATATCTTTAGTATTTGTAGGGATCGGAAATTCGTGGACGGCTTTAACTTTGTTAGGATCTGGCTTTATACCCTCGGCGGCAACTATGTGTCCCAAATATGAAACCTCTGAATTGGCGAATGAGCACTTCTTAAGATTTAACCGAAAACGTGCGCTTTTAAACCGATCCAATACTGCCCGTACGTCCTTCGAGTGTGACTCCAAGTCCGCACTGTGCACAATCACATCATCTACATACACGTAAGCATTAACACCGATCAGTCCAGACAGTAGATCGTTCATCGCCCGTTGAAACGTGGCTTGTGCGTTTTTAAGACCGAAGGCCATTTTTTTGTACTCTAGGTGATGCCCCATTGTACGAAACGCCGTTTTCTCGGCGTCCTCTTCCCTTAACGGGATCTGATGATAACCTGAGGCTAAGTCTAACGTCGTAAAAAACTACTTCCTCCCAATTGTTCGAGGGTCTCATTTATTAATGGTAGCGGGTATACATCCGATTTCGTAATCGCATTCAAGCGACGGAAATCCGTACAGAACCGATACGTATCTGTTCCCGAGGAGTTTCGTTTCCTCACCATGACTATAGGGGCCGTCCATGGAATTTGTGTTGGTCCTATGATGCCGCGTTCCCCGAGGTCTTTCAGGTGTTCTTCTACTACTCCCCGAAGCGCGTAGGGCACCGGATACGGTCGGAGAGCAATAGGCTTGCTACCGGGTTCCGTTTCGACCCTATGACTCACCTCGATGGAGCACCCAGCTCCATCCGGTGGGTCCCAAAGTTCCCGAAAGGATTGTAATAATTCGGTAAAAGCCTGACGATGGGGTTCTGCTACATGGCCAAGCTTTTGTTCAAGTATCGTCGTTAGTTCCTCTTCTATTTCATTCTCCAGAAGGGACGGCTCCACCTCTTCGACAGCCCCTTCTTCGATAATTTCTGTTATCCCGGGTTCATCTAAGTTCGCTTCTTCTGGCTCATTTGAGACAGCGGTAATAGCCGGCACAAATCCTATGCTTATTCCCTCGTCATTTTCCCCCTTATCATATTGGTTCACGCTGGGAGTTTTCTCCCTTAACGTCACGAGTTTGCGTCTACGAAGGTCAATAGTAACCGGTAATACCTCTAAAAGGTCCAGTCCTAGAAATCCAAATTCACACGATGGATTTTTCATGATTATAAAGGAATGATTATACGTCCTCCCATCGAAGCCTAGCTGGAGGTCTTGTTTTCCCAGGAGCGGCAAGGGATTTCCATCCGCTAACTTTGCCTTAACAGTTGTTGGCTGTATGGGTACATTGGGGACTGGTGACTGTAAAATGGATATTTGTGCCCCTGTATCTACAATGAATTGATATGGTATTCCATTAATATTCAATTCAGATATTATTAATGGTCGTTCGCGACTATAAATTTGTGGAACAATTACGTTTTCTGTCTTGTTCTTTGGTGTCGTAGCCGGCATTCCGCCTAATTTTTCTTGGGTGTGTTTATCGGATTGGTAACGACGGCAATCTGATATCAAATGACCCTGGAACCCACAATATTTGCATTCGTCGTTTTCTTTGAATTTCCTGGGACAATCTACTGGAAAATGCCCGGTTGATTGGCAAAACATACACGGAAACTTGGGAACACTACTTCGAGTAGGCATATGGCGCATGCCCGAAGTAGATGTGGGGTGTTCCTTCTGATCCTGTCTTTTCTCAGGGCAGTTTCGACTTATGTGACCCGGTTCTTGACACGAATAACACACCCTAGTATCTTTAGACGGTGACGGGGAACTGAATTCTCGTTTATTTACGTTGAATAACTGGAAGGTACTATCGTCCTCCGGTTTTGGCTTTCTATCCAATTTTTCCGCTTTGCAAATAGCGTCTTCCAGGTCTGATAGTAGGACGGAATGCACCCCTCCCAAACCATTCACGAATGCTTGTAAAGCTCGCTGTTGGATAGCCCGTCGTTGTTCGTTAACGTCCTGTTCAGCTTCTAAGGTTGTCAAAGTATTTTCGGCGGCTACAGAAACACGCTCGGCGAAATCCCGAGAGGATTCCCCGGGGTTTTGTTGCAGGGAGAATAAGTAACCCATAGCTTCTTCAGGGGATACGTTCTTTTTGTAACGTCGTAATAGCTTTCTCTTTATTTGTTCATATTTACCCTCCCCCTCTAGGGTTTCTACTTGATTAAGAAAAAAATCCAGAGCCCCTTTCTTTAATTTAATTTGCAACAGGTGTAGTAGCTGGTCATCAGTCAGATTTCGGGAAACATTTCCAATTTGTCTGAAAAACTGGTCGATGGGGAACGTGTTGATCAAATCAGGAGCCCAATTTTCTACTGCTTGTAATAGCACGAAGGGGACGGTGGCTGCCCCCGGATCCCTTCCGTTCTGATTCATCGCCTCTTGCACTGTTTTCAACAAACTCGGTCGGAGCATTGCGGCTAAACTCGCAAGCGGATCATTAACGTTGGACTCTTCATCCTCCGACATGTCTACACTATTATAACTTATTTACTAATCTTGAGTATTTAAATTACGTATTGAAGTTTAATTTTTATCTTACCTACTTATATCAGTCTCTCTTAACGCTAGCACTACTTTTATACTACCTACTGGCGGGACCTTAATATCTAACCAAAGAAATTTTGTGTGTGCTGGCGTTTGCACTTTTTCCCTCCTAAGTCATCCACCAACCTCGAGCTTTAATCCCACTTCTGACACCACTGTAATGGGACCGATCTCCGGTTTTATTGGTAGGAGACTGGGGAAAACAAACAATTGCTAACAACATTGCTAACAATTGCTAAACAATTCTTCTTCTTGAATAATCAAGCTGACACGAAAAGAACGGATTTGGTGCAATGAAAAATCAATATCTAGATCAATAACTTGTATTGCTTAATAGCAATACCCCGTGGCGGCCAGAAAGCGGAACGAGTAAGGGGACTCACCGATGACGAAGCTTTCTCTGCGCCTGGCTGCCCTCAGCCGGCGGCGACGACGCTGAGCCCCGCCTGTCTCAATCGAGACTCCGATAGCGATGACGATACTGAGCCAAACCTGCCTCAATCGAGACTCCGATGGCGACGTCGATACTGAGCCGAACCTGCCTCAACCGAGACTCCGACGGCGATGACTTTGCTGAGCCGAACCTGCCGCAACCGAGACTCCGACGGCGATGACTTTGCTGAGCCGAACCGGCCTCAACCGAGACTCCGACGGCGAGGACTTTACTGAGCCGAACCTGCCTCAACCGAGACTCCGACGGCGACGACGATACTGTCCCAAACCTGCCTCAATCCGAGGCTCCGATGGTGACGACTTTACTGAGCCGAACCTGCCTCACCCGAGACTCCGACGGCGACGACGATACTGTCCCAAACCTGCCTCAACCCGAGGCTCCGATGGCGACGACTTTACTGTCCCAAACCTGCCTCAACCCGAGGCTCCGATGGCGACGATTCTGTCTCACTTCCCGAAACTGGTCTCACTCTGGCTTCGATCCTTCGTGGACATCCGATCCGTGCTCTATCCACGCTCAGACCCTTCTTACTTTTTCTCCGCTCCGTTTGGAGTCCCCAGGATCTCCCCACTCCCGCCACACCAGGGTGATCATGCCCCCGACCCTATCCCTTCTTTTCGTGTCAGCTTCGATTATATATGTAATGTACACATTACAACCGTATGCGTGCCCTCTGGTCAATCGACCGAATACGGTAGAATAAGGCTGACTAATCCCCCTAAACAAGTTTGAATGAAACAGCGTTCTCAGCAGCCGACAAACTTAGCGAAATATCAAATTAGCATAAAGCCCCTTCCAACTCGTACGTGAGTGGGAGTGACCTGATTTCAGCGTTGCGGCGGTTTAAGCGTGTTGGGACTTTACAGGGGAAAACGCCTGTAATGTCATATGTGTGCGTTTCTTTGTAGTAAGTGACAGCGATTTATCACTTTTTTCGATCAGCAAAGTAGAAATTGAGACTTGAATTGATAACGATTTCCATTCAACACACTACACAAGTGTAGTGCAGCGTTCCCTTCCCTTCATATTATGTTTCAATTCAGAGGGGACGGGTGGAAAAACTTACACCACACGAGTATACTATTGCATTGAATGGAAAACGCTATGAGAATTAAATTTGAAATTAAAATTGAGATTTCCACTCAACCATGCACAAAATTGCCAACGCCATAGGCATCATCTCAATCCAAAGTGTTATGGTACATAACATGTAGCCAAGGAGCTAAAAGTAGATTTTTGCCCGTTTAATAAAAACATAAACTAAGCCTAGAAATTTAAATAGGTAACTAATAATTAAATAGATCAACAATTAATTAAATAAAATTAACGGACATAATAATCAAAGAAATAAAAAAGTTCGCGGGTGAAGCAATGTGCCGGTTGGAACATGTTCATGAGGTAGTCGGCACTCGTCGCAAAAGGAAGAGGGGATCGGAAAACCTCCGAAGAATGAGCAAGGGATTAACGGGAGCAACCATTTTTCCCCTGATCGTGGCAGCGGAAGCCCGTGGAAAGAAGGACCTCGACGTTGGCTGAAAAAGAAAAAGGCGCAAGGTAAAAAACCAAAGAACCCCCACAATCCACACGGAAATTAAGGGAGCATGTCATAATCTTACTCATCAGTTCCGAATCCTTTAGCTTTTTTTTTTTTTCTGGTCTTCCTCCGACCGTACCACGTCGTCTTCCTGAAATTCCGCTGGCCAGCTCGTTGAAGCACACTCGAAGCGCACCGATCTCGCTTACGATTCTTGGAGCCCGGACAATATAAAACGCTCCCAACGTCGCCTGTTCCTCCACACCGTTCCAAGGGACAACTTTAGCCAGAACGGACACGGTGACTCTTCAAAAAGGTATTCCGTACCCAGTGGCGGCGGAAGTCAGCCGGCATTGGGGGAGCAAGAATCTGAGCAGTTCAGATTTAACCCCCCCCCCTCCCCACTGGAAAATACCATTTTGCGAATCAATTATGCCTACATGTGCAAAAATACAATTCTTGAGGCAAAAATTCCAAATCCTTCCCAAATTTACCGCCTCTTCATGAAATTCTCTTGTTTCTGGGTAATTTGAGTCCTAAAGACACAGTTTTACTAGATAAATGACGTGTTAAGCTAAATCGGCTACATCGGCCATAAAATAGAGTATTCACACTATTCAGAGCAGAAACTTAGTGTGAAAGAGAAAGAGTATGCCGTGAACAGTAGCGTACCGAGGTAAGGGCGAAGGGGACGTACCGCCCTGGGCCACCTATCGGCCCTCTAAAAGCTTAAATGTGGAAAAGTGATGATTTTTAGGTTCATGTTCATAGATTTAGGTACGTGAAAAGGAGTTTTGGTATACGAATGGACAGTGACTTAGCTCCTTTCGACGATTTTCAGCCCATCCGACTTGGAGAATAGAACATTACTGGTGATCAGCAAACAGTGTGGCTAAATATTTGTTCGAGCCCACGAAAGCACAATTCTGACGGTTAATATTGAAAAAATTTGTGCCTTCTGGAAGCAAATTCGCAGCTGAAATAGAGAAAATTTGCTGATTCCCAAGTTTCTTTAGGTCCTTAAGCAGATAAAATTGAGAAGGCGCTCTAATGTGCCGATGTTGGCGAGTAGGCGGCAAAAAATTTGGAAAAAGTGCTAATATTCGTGGCTAAAACTGCAAAATAACGCTCATTCCTGGTTTCTCGATGCAACTTTCAGTCCATAATAGAAAAAATTGCTGATTTTCGGTGTATAGTGGCAATTTTACGGCTAAAATGTACCAAAAAACCGCTAATGGGCTGTTGAAATTGAGAAAAACCGCCTAATCCATCTCTTGAAATTGAGGAATGCGAATAACCTGTAGGAAAAACGTTAACTCGCTGATAAAAATGAAAAAAAAAAAATCACTTATTCGCGGCTGAAATTGAGAAAACGCCAATCAAAATCTTTTAAAAGATATTTCGAGGCTAAAACTAAGAAAAAGTGCCAATCCATAACTAAATTGAAATGAAATGGCCAATGTGGGGCTAATATGTAAAACAAATGCCTTACTTTCTAATATTGGAAAAATCACTAATTAGCGCTGCTCTAATTAAGGAAAACTCTAAATTTCAGCTCAAATTGAGAAAAAGGGCTAATCAGCGGCTAAAAATAGAGCAAAACGTCAATTTGTGGCAAATATGGATAAAAATCGCTAATTCGTGGAATAATAGGCCCGCTTTACCAATCGTTCATAAAAGAGCTGACTAAAAACTTCATCTGTTTTATGATCAATAATATGGTTCGAAGATGATTTGTCTAAATCAGTTCTTTAAATTTCTTAATCGACAATTGTCTTAGTCAGAAAAGTGCTATAATTCCCTGCTAAAAATTGAGAAAAAACGCTAATTCGCGGGTAAAATGGACAAAAATCTCAATAAATGATCCAAATTGAAAATACGCCTATTCTCGGCTTCTGAATGCAACTTCTTTGCAGCTGAAAGTGAGAAAAAACACTAATACAGAGCAAATACTAAGGGGCCTCCGATAGGTGTAGGTCCGCCAGTGGCTGTGAAATGTACTTTCCCCTCTGAGCCAAAATTCCCATTGAGCACATTAAAATATAATTTTCGAGGGGGTTAGCCTTTCAAAGCCCAAATTTTGTGGATTTAGATCCCAAGGAACCAAATTTCTCGGGTTTTAATCACCCAAAGAGACCAACCAGGAGGACGATTCCATAG
The DNA here is from genome assembly GCA_038030265.1 of Corythucha ciliata. Classification (NCBI taxonomy): domain Eukaryota; kingdom Metazoa; phylum Arthropoda; class Insecta; order Hemiptera; family Tingidae; genus Corythucha; species Corythucha ciliata. The sequence continues at coordinate 4,242,732 of CM075939.1, forward strand.
TCACATTTCTCTTCTTTATGGTCTTGACCCTGGTCACCCCTTTAAGCCCAAATTTTAAAGATTTGGCCCTTTGAAAAATAAATTTTCAAGGATTGATTCCCTCGAAATCCAAAGCGGGGTTGACTCATTAAAAAGTCATATTTCACGGGGTTCAAGACAACAATTTCACACGTTTGTGGTCTTCATAGAAGCAGTTTCGAGGATTCGGCACTAAGGGTTGCTGTTTTGGCAAATTCGAGAACCAATTCCACGCTTGGCTCCATAAAAACAAGCAACTTCGGTGTTTATATTTGACTCTTTCAAAGCCCAAAGTTTGCAGATTGACTGGTGAACCCGAATTGTGGAAAGTGCGAATGATAATTTTTAGGAGCCAAATTCAACACGAAGCTGCTCCCCCAACCAGACCATTGGGGGAGCATTCGCTAACCCTGAACCCCACTTCCGCCGCCAATGTCCGTACCCGTGTATACCCCGTCGACACCAGATTAAAAATCCATATATAAAAAAACAGAACTCCGTCAGCTCGACCTTAATATAAAACCTTCGCGTAACAAAAGAGACACAGTGAAATTAAGAACTACGTAATTATACACCTAAGAGTTAGCTTAACCCGGTCTAAAGTTAATATAATGTAACGTATTCGTAAAGGCGGGAGGCCTCCGCATTCATAGCGCTAAATTAAAACCCCCCTTTTTTGCTCTTCCTTCAATGTAAGGCTCCTTGGCCAAAATTAATTAAATAAAAAACTTACTTAAGTTAAAAACCACACGAAAACTCAAGAAATAGCGAATTAAAAAAGAAAAGAAAATAACAAAAGATCACTCTCTCAATGCCTCTTTCTCTCGTTTGTTCTCCCTTCCCCGTAACAGCCTTTTCAAGAAGGAATTTCAGTAACAATGATTAAGGTTTTCTGTTGAAACTTGCTACAGTTTCGTATTCAGTTACAGGAAGAGAAAAGAGGCGATATTCACGTTCAATACGATAAATATGAACTTTTACCTCAGTTCAATGGGTGCATGTTATATTAGTAGTAAATGTGTTTATTAACCAGACCTTTTAACTTGTCGCACTCGTACCTAGTTTATGTAAAACAAATATTTGATATGTATATACGAGACGAGGCAAAAAATATGCTGTTATGTACTATGTACAGATGCAGTCGGTTTTAAGAAGCTTTCTCACCCCTCCCCCCACCCCCAGCTGGTGGTGGCTCGCAACGCCCCTTGTAACATGCATTTTTATTTTCGTCGCATCCCCCTCAAGATTTTTTTGATTCCCCGCAAGGCACAAGATTTTGAAATTAGCAAGCTCGCTTTATCTAGTTCCCCCTTCACTCCACAAATGCCCCCCCCCCCAAGTGGTGTAAACACGTAAACGTGATCTCTATGTATCTAAGGTTTGTTACTATGCAAAAAACTCCAAATATAATGCAGTAGAATAGTAAAAACGAAGATTTTACAGTGCGGGCAAAAAGCCCCCCCCCCCACTGGTAAACTAAGGAGCTTGGTAATGTTAGGGTTAAAAAAGGGCAGATTCTCTGAGAAGATCGCATGACGGGAGGGGTTGGCATTTCGCCTTCCGTCGCATCAAACCACAGGAAGACTTCATCAGTGTTCGGTACACTGGCATAGGGGCCTGTAAACCACGTTTACCTCCACCTCACCCGACACAGCAAAGGTCGGTTTTAACGAGCAAAAATCCCGTGAAAATATCTTTTCGAAGAGGCAAAACTCGTAAAATTGTGATTTTTACAGAGCAAAAAATCAAATAATTACATTTCTAGTGAGAGTTTTCAGCTATCCAAAACCTGCGATACTAGCGTTTTAATGGAACTGAATCTTGCCAAAATGGTTTAGTGTGCAAAATGCGCGTAACTGGTTTTTGAATGAGGCAGTCCCAATTTTTCTGTTTTAATCACGGAAAAGGGCAGCTCTTCCTGTTTTTTGTTTTAAAGTAGAGCGAGGTGGGGGGGGGGGATAGAAATGGAAAGGGCTTAGAGACTGCGTTCTTCACCTTTTTCCCCACACGGCTTTTGGGTCGCTGAACACGAGTTTATGGTCCTTGGACTTGGATCATTTTTGTTTAACGAGAAATTTGAGCAAATTTTATTCAATGTACATTTGAATCTGGTGTTTTTCGAGAGTACAAAAATAACAAATTGAAAAATATACTAATAGCAAAAACTTTTCGTAATACGTATGTGAACGTTGTGCAACGATGTACGTGTGTGAATATAAATTTTGAAATATTGAAATAATATAGTTTTATTTTCGTGTTAACCATCAATTTCAAATTATCCAAAAAATGTTCCCTTTGAACAATGTTATGTTTATTATTTACAAAGTACTCGTTATTACAGTAAAGTTTAGTTATTAAAGTCCAAGAGCACGTTTAAAACACGGAAGAATCTTTAGAAGTACACTGAAGAATTTTTTTTTAATCTGTTGAAAACACTGACTATTTTAGGGTTATATTAATTAATGAGTTCAGTTCAACAATTGTATTTTCCTCTTGGCGAGACGAGTTTCGGGCTCTGTGTCCCATAATCAATCCCCGGTCTAGAGTCAACATAAACGAAAAACAACCCAAAATAAAAAAAATTGCAATCTCACAGATCTTTTTCCAATAAATAAATAAACATAACAATTACTAATTAAACCAACAAATTAACAACTTACGACTTTAATCAGCATGTGACTTGTGACCCACTCACAACGCCGTCAGTCACCAACCGACTGAAAAAGCCAGTGAGCGCTGACAACACCGCCAAGTTCTTAAACAAGACCCACTCTTTCCCTTATTTTGCGATATTATAATGACTAGCTTGTAGTTTAAGGCCAACGATACATAAACCTGGATAGCTCACTGCGGACTGGAGGGGCGTGGAGGGGGCAGGTCGTCCCCTGATAAACAATCATACCCTGTCCCTCTCCTTGTGTAGTTATGGCAACACAACTCTCTTCCGGTATTTACTTTGAAACTCCACCCCTATCATCCACTATGGGAGCTTATTAGATGGCTATTCTTTATCAGCAGTAATGAGAAATCCAGTTCTTTTATATATCGTTGTTTAAGGCCCGTTCACAAGCTCAATGTTTGTGTTGTGTGGTTTCTATGCAACCTATAAAAATGCTTCATTTTTCGAGGGAATAAATTTGTTTGGTTGCATAGACTCCACAGAACGGAAACATAGAGCTTGTGAACGGGCCTTTATTTTTATTATTATAAGAACGTAAACAATCCAGGACAAGCCCTGTTCATTGTATTCATGGGACTTATTTGGAATGAAAACAATGAAAAATCAAGCGAGTTTTTTTTTCTTTTATGTCACAGACAACTCGTCAGAAAAGAAAATCTATAGACCTTAAAGAAATTGAGTAGGTACAAGGTTTACCAGTAGAAAATATCCTGCCATGTGTCAAGAAAAAAATGTCTAATTAATGAACTTGAAGACAAAGCAAGTAAAAGGATTGAATTGAGGATGAATGAAAGGAGTGTGGCAGCCTTCATTAGGTTTTGGAAGTGAATTCATGCGCGCTTAGCTTGTAAAAATGAATGCTGGAAAGAGGGTATCTAATTACTTTGCATTATACCCTGACAGTTGGCGGATTTTACGGGTTTTAATCCTAATTAGGCGTAGCGTCGGAGGACTTTTAACTCGACGCGGACAGCTTCAAGCCCTTTTGCAGATTTGCCGGCGTTTTTGGATTGGATAATATGCAATCCACCGTGAGGTCGTCCTTACTGAACATCGCTTCTTCTTACCGTACAGACAATTCAGAAGATTCTCCGTGCGTGCCTCCTATAGGACGCTCGCAAACTCTGAGTGAAATCACTTTTCCGCTAAAAACTCGAAGGCAGTCGAGCTAATTGAACTCCCCCCCCCCTTCGTTTACTGTGGATAAGGGTGAGTTTTGATTAACATTGGAGAGTCTTCTGCTTTGTTGGGCAGGGGTTAGAAATTTGTATTTTTTTACTCTTGCTGTAGTCAAAATAAAAGTAATTACTCGGGAAATTTAAAATAATGCGGGAGTTCACGATGAAATCGGTGCCTAAAATGACATCGCAACTTGATTCGGGGATGAGGAAAAAGGTGTGAGTAAAGGTCTTTCCGCTAGATCAGGGGTGTCAAACTTGTGGCCCGCGAGCATCTTTTTTGCGGCTCGCGAGCACCCCTGGGTATTTTTATTTCTTTATTTTTTGGAACCGGCTGTCGATAGTTGCTGGTAACTATAAAATTAATTTGAAAAAATTGTGAAAAAGGGCGAGTCCTCGCCTCTTCTCTTGCTCATCCTTATAAGCTCTCCTGCTCCAAGTGTGTTCAAAAGCTCTATGTATGCGTTCTGTGGAGTCTACTCAACCAAACAAATTTATTCCTTCGAAAAATGAAGTGTTTTGATATGATGCATAAAATCCACAGAGGCATAGCACATGGTTTGTGAGGGATAGTCCAGTCAAGGAATGTAAAAAAAGGGGGTCTAAACTGCAATAATTCATAAAGAATTTTTCTCTTCGGGAATGTGTTCGGAGGTGTCCGGGGATCACCTCACCAAAAGTACCCGAGCTTTCGCGTGGAACGTGACTCTGGAGAGGGCGAAATGTGCGACCATTTTCGGGTTTTGACCAATATCTAGGAAACTACTAGCGTTAGCGCCTAGACGCCGAAATGCAAAAATAACGATCGCATAATTTCTGATAAATTCGCCTCTATTCATTTTTTTCATTTGCGTAGCGGTTACCGATATATGCTCCGTGGATTTTGGGGGAAAAACTGTTGCATGACAAAGGTGTGAAAACCGGTGGGACTAGAGGGAGAAAAGATTGCATTCGATGTTGGCCTCGGCTGATGTTTTCTTCATGTTAAGACGTTATATTTCACGCAACATCCTCGGTATCACCCTTGAACTGTACCGTCTGTCACCTTTCAAACATAAAAAAATGATATGCATTTTTCAAACGCCGCTCCTTCCGGTTGACTGCGTCTAAAAAGGTCGCCAGACATTTTGATTACTCATCAAGGAGTCTACTTTAGTAATCTATGCTCAACATTTTGGGTAGCTGAGGGACAATTTTGAGAAAAGTTGCGTAGACTACGAAAAAACGAAGCATTTGGATTTTATTTTTCGGTATTTCCGGGCGTAACTGTGTAGAGCTACAATTTTTCGACAAAGTGAATGATATGAAGCAATTGAGCTGTAAAATGAGCTTTCACTTGAGCTGCTTTTTATACTTCTTTTCCCCCTTTATTCGGCAGGAAGAGTCTTGAAGATGGAGTTAGCCGAGGTGTGGAAGCACATTTTTAACATTTTATGGGTGGTTTCGCGATCCCAAGGTTGCTCGTTTTCAATATTTTGATCCCAAACGCATATTATGTTGTGTGTCAGATAATAGTTCTGTCCCAGCAAGGTGTTTGGAACGTGTTCGAAGCAGAGTTGCCAAGGGACCACCCAGTAAAATGTTATCATCATAAATTTTATTAGATGGCTCCACGGCAACTCTGCACCGAATATGTTTCAGACACCTTGCTGGAACAGACCTAAAGCACAATGAATAAATTATATAATAAACAGTTTGAAATTTTTGTTTCATTTGTATAACAAAATTATTTACGAATAGGTACTAATTAAAATAAATAATGTTTTTAAAGTAGTTTCGTCCTCTTGGAGGTGCTTGGGCCATGATGATCGTATGTCACTCTTGTATCTCTATTGAATCATTGCCTCCGTCTTTCAGCATTGCTTCTTCGATATCGTCGTCGTCACCAATGTCATGTTCGTCGATATCAACAGGCACACCATTTAGGCAATGTCCGTGACAGTGACGACAATTTAAACCTGCTTTTTTGCAACCACATTTTCCACTTCCACAGTTTCCAATACACTTGCAGAAAATCAAATCTAGAATTTCGCTTGGAGCTGGCTGGTCTGTCGTTCGTACTGTGTATAAACAATCTAGCTTTCATTCCCAACCCCAACTATCCGATAGGAATGCTGCTTAGCCGATGCTTCTGTAGGTGGTAAAACCGAAATGTCGAACTTGGTATTCGATACCGACGTAGTGAAAACTTTGTACCTAAGATCATTCAGCTTCAACACACCGGGCCGAGCACCGTAACACGTCAAAAAACATTTGTCTCCTGATATCTGGACAGCATCGTGGGAAGAGACGGGATCAAGAAAGGAATTTGCAGCATCTCTGATGTCTTTGTTTTTCATGTACAGCTTAAAAAACCGCGGATCTTTCCTTTTCTAAAGACCGCAGACGTAGTATCGCAACCAGTGAACGCGTGAACAAAAAGTGTACCGGCATCCATACCTAGCTCTTGCAATGCTTTTGATGAATACGTCTTTGTGGGTTGATTTCCACGTTCGGGCTTTACGAAATATCTATCATTGTCAGGGGGAGTAGGTCGACATTTAGCCGACTACTGCAACAAAGTTTGAATACTCATAAATCTCAACGGCAGAATTTATTATTAAAGAATCGGCGTCTCCAGGGGCCTTATTCTCTAACACGATAGCAATCAAATTTCGATTGCAATGTTGCTATCCATCAAAGAAACGTTGCTATTCGGCATTCTGCAATTTTAGAAACAATGAATTTGAAGCAACATTGCTAAGGAGTATTTCTTTAGTAGGTTATTATAGAAGCACCACCAGACTCTGTTGCTATATCGACAAATTCGATTGAAGTGTTGCTTTCATCTTTATCAAACCCCGTTATCATTGTGAATTTTATCTTTCCTCGGGCTAGCTTTTTTATTCATGTCTGTCATGGGATAAGAACGTCGAAAGTTTATTTTCTCAGCTCGCGTTGCTGATCTTCGCCATTCTGACTTCAGGCGCAGCAGCTTGTGGAGGATCAGCCCACAGCGAGAAGTATTCTAGCTCGAAGTCTCAGATGAGAGTGTTGTGTGGTCGAGAAAGCCGCTAGTCCTGTCGTGAATTGTTTAGTCATCCGCATGTCGGCATTTTCATCCATGGCATTCTCATCAATTGTTCGCGCTCATCTTCGGGAATTTTCCTCGATCCTCGCCTCTCAATCGTCGTGAAGAGTCACGCTGCTGATTTCCCACATTACTCGGGTAGATTCTAGCTTCTAGTGCTTGATTCTTCGTGGCTATTTGGGCGTGAGGATTCATAGTACGCCCCCGCTATAGACTAAAGAAACCGCACGTTTAGACGTGCTCCGTGATATGATCCTCACTGCTGCCTTATTTACATATGTGAACTCTCCCTTAACGATATGAATAACAAGCTGTTGGCAATTCCATATAATTTATTATTTGATAGCAATAAAGACAATTTTAATTTGAATTTACAGACGTTCAAATGCGTAGTTTATTTTCTTTCAGTGCATATTTAATGGCTTGGTCTCCTCCAGTATAATTCTATGGTTATTATTCCGAAGTCGATTTCCAATGTTGCTAAATCGGTATTCTCTAAAATTGCAATGCGGAAAGGCAACAAACAGATTTCAACAGTTCTACCATAGCAACATTGCTTTCTAGGCAACGTGTAAAAGCTTCGATGTTTTACAGAATAAGCCCCCAGGTGCAATTTTGCAATCAATGCCTTTATTCCTGAGCTTGACTGAAAGCAGGGAGATCTAGTTCTCCGTTTTTCTTGTTTGATAAAAAAATGTCTTGTGTCTCCTGCCGAATAGAGGGGTAAAAGAAGTATAAGAAGCAGCTCAAGTGAAAGCTCATTTTACAGCTCAATTGCTTCTGTAAAGGAACTTGAACAATTTAATATTTTTTGTATAAAAAAATCATGCTTCACTTTTGGAAATTGTAAAAAAATTAGTAATACTCCAGAGTGTATTAAAAAAAGAAGAAGAAAGAACGGACTGCCAGAGGCCAAAGACAATTTAACCAATTAGAATACTTTACTGAGGTATATAAGGACGCTCATCGAGGTACGTCCAGCGAGTCTGTTGTCTCCTCCCACGAAGCATTGTTATTCTTCTGTCCTTGTCAGCAATAAAAAAAGCTCTACCCCCATTAGTCTCTCTCCGTATCTTTATATTTGTTAGGAGAGGCCCCTGATTGTATTGGTAGCCTGACTCCCGTTGGAACAACGTTCCTTTCCTGTTTCAGCGCCAAACAATCAGGGGATCCTTAAGCCGAGCTCTAATAGCCTGCATCCCGTTGGAATAACGTTCCTTCCTGTTGCAGCGTTAGAGACGGCGAGGAGTTAGGGGATAGGTGAGGAAAGCTCCAGCCTTAAGGATAGGTCGCATCCCGTTGAGAATTTTCTCTTCCTGGTGCGGCGTCTGAGAGGTTGGAGTTTAAACTCAGGATAAGATCTGCCTGCATCCCGGAATTGCAAGTGCTTTCCCTGTTGCAGCGGTCTTCCTGAGGACCTCTTAATTGGAAGATCTCTAGCCTCGTCTTGTCACTCCAGCGGCCGGGTTCTAATCCCCTCCCTGGATCTCAAGACGGGACACTGGGACTTTCTTACAGGAGCTTAGTGGGCTACTAACGCCTGGGCCAGAGTAACATCTCCCCCCGGTTTATTAGTCAAGTCTAAGACTCCTTTTTCTCTTATATTGTGGGAAAAAAAATTGGAACACATAAACAAACATCAGCCACCCCGCAATATAAATTGGTGACCCCGACGTGATAAATATCGTAGGTACGTGAAAAAATACCCGTACCCCGACGTGATAAAAAATGGCTGAAGGAGGACAAGGAGAAGAACCAATCAATAATATCGAAGCTGTCAGGGCGTGTAACATAAGGCTCCCACAGTTCTACGAAGATGACCCCAATTTGTGGTTCTTACAAACGGACCCAATCTTCGCCGCTGACCACGTGCAATCACAAACTCGAAAATTCAACATGATCATTGGGCAGCTACCGTACAGAATAATGGCTCAAGTAGCTGATTTGGCCAGAGAACCAGGAGATACGCCTTACGACACCTTGAAGAACCGATTGGTGCAGACATATAGCCAATCGCAAGAAAAGAAAATCATCCGACTTCTTGAGGAGACCAGTTTGGGAGATCAAAAACCATCTCAACTTCTACGACAGATGCAGACTCTAGTAGGCAACGCTGCATCAATTGAGGTACTTCGCACCGTATGGCTTAGGGCACTCCCTCAACGAACCAGAAGTGTGTTAGCCGCAATAGAAGTTGAGGACATCGATCGACTAGCGTCTAGGCGCTAACGCTAGTAGTTTCCTAGATATTGGTCAAAACCCGAAAATGGTCGCACATTTTGCCCTCTCCAGAGTCACGCTCCACGCGAAAACTCGGGGACTTTTGGTGAGGTGACCCCTGGACACCTCCTAACACATTCCCGAAGAGAAAAATTCTTTATGAATTATTGCAGTCTATAATATGTTCCTTGACTGGACTAGGAGGGTTAAACCCCCATTCACATGAAACAATTTTCCATGCAATATCGCGAGCAATCTCTTCAAAATCATGAGATCCTAATGAAAATTAATCACGGAACACGCGTTTTTAATGATAATGTACCCGATTTTTCTTACAACATCGCGCACAATTTCATTGAAAACACCTGTTCCGTGATTAATTTTCGCTAAGACCATATTATGTTTTTGAAGAGATTTCTCGTGGCATTGCCTGTAAAATTGTATCGTGATGGCCCACTATCTCGATAACCGCTTCTTGAATGCTTTACTTTCCAAAAGTCCATACATAGGTGACCTTCTTCTGCTTCGTAGAAATGGTTGCATAGAAAAGGGTTGCATTTGAGTTTGTGGTGTGGGCTGGGGGGGGAGGTGATATTCACGATAGAAAAGCGAGGGAGGTTTGGAGTAATTTTGATAGGTGGAGGAGGCTGAATTTGAGTGTGTTTCTAATATGGTAGCATTTTTTAAAAAAACATTTTGTGCGAAACGGAACGCGAAACTGCCTCTAATCGATTTGAAGGTGAGCAGGGGAGTAGTAAAAATAATACGATTTAGGAATTCCGACTATTGCAGAATGGCGAGGTTCATCATGGCTGACGGGAAATATTGCTGGGGCAGGCTTTCTAATTCTTGTATGGACAGAAGGAATTATTCCATTACCGAATCTAGATTGGAGGTGCACCATTTTTTTATTTCTTCAATGGCCGGAGGAGAAGTTTTGGTAATTTTGACTTTCTTTTCTTGATTTAATTTTTGAAATTTATCAGGGTAATGTTGGAATGGATTTCACGTCAGGCTTCGTTACATTCGGATCAGGTAATAGCGTTGGATAGGGGGATGGTGGAGCTGCACTCCGCACATTGAAAACTCTCCTTTGACATTTTTTGTAGAGATTGATAGACGGTGTAACGAAAGAATAGAGAATGAAGGAATACGAAATGTGTAGATGGGTGGCGGAGTGGGGTTTTGAGCAAATAGGTGAATGTAAGTTGGGAACTTCGCGGGCGTTGTGTTTGTGACGTGCTGAGTAATGGATATAAAATAAAAAGGAGAGAAAACAGACAATTTTATTTTTACTTTTGACGTGGTACGGGGGGGCGGGGGTTTGCAAGCAAGAGGGATCCAACTAATTTGAAAAAGGATCCGTGTGAGGGTTTTTTTGCTAAACAGGGAGCGATTTAACGGAGAATTTACAACAACAACAGGGGCGTAGCCAGCCCTTGATCAAAGGGTGGGCAGCCAGCTAGGCACGGATCCACAGTTGAGGGGGGGGGGCGCACTTCTTGAGAAAAAGTGCTCGAGATTTGGACATTTTGCGGCAAAAACTGAGGAAAAACACCCATTTGCGGCTAAAATTGAGAAGTAGCTCTGATTCAAGTTAAACTTGAGAAATACATCTCATTGTTCGCGTTTGAAATTGAGAAAACACGTCAATGTGCGGTTAAGCGATGCAAAGTCCGAGCCGAAATTAAGAAAATGCGCTAATGCTCGGTTTATAGAGCTCTTTCCACAGCTAAAATTGACAAGATAAATTGCTCGCTCAATGTAGAATTGAGAAAAACCACTCATTTGCGGCTAAAATTGAGGAAAAACGCCAATTCACGGCTGAAATTAAGAAATAGAGCTCATTCACGCGGGTGAAATTGAGAAAAGGCGCCAGTCCGTGGTTTCTCGAACCAAGATTTCCAACCAACATCTAACATATATGAAAAATAAACAAAGCGCGCGACATAGCTAAAGCATTTTTGAACATTTTTCGTTCGCAGGTGAAATTGAGGAAAACACCCATTTCAAGGTTTCGCGATGCAACTCGCTCTCATGCGGCTTATGATGTGGACCTTTTCACCGCCAAAATTCGAAGGGGGAAAATATTGCTCAAGGCAGAATTTGGAAAAAGCACTAATTTTCGGCTAAAATTGACGGAAAACGAATGGGCAAAATTGTCGCCGTTTATTGTGATTGATGGAATTGTGGCTAAAATTGAGAAATAGCGTTTAAATTAGGGGAAAAACTGTTCTTTTGCGGCTGAACTTGACAGAAAGCACCAATTCGCGGTTAGGCGATGCCCGCAGTGCTGGCCGTAATTGAAATAGTAAATAAAAAATGCGTTATTTCACGGTTTTTTGAGACTTTTTCACGGCTATAATGAAGAAAATGGGCCATTTCAAGGTAGAATTGAGAAAAAGTACTAAGTTTCAGCTAAAGTTAAGGAAAACATCAATTCGAGGCTAAAAAAAAAAGTGCTCATTCACGAGTAAAATCGGGGAAAAGAACTCCGTGCATTGAGAAAAACTGGATCCACGCCTGAGTGGGCCAGCTTGGATCCACGCCTGTGTAGGCCAGCTTCACTGGCGAAAATATCAGATGCACTATTGCCTTTTTGCAGGCTTATGACAGGATCTGGAGGTTAGAATCAGAGACTAAATTTGTACAGAAACGGCCACTATCCGTCAAAAATAAATATCTGCTGGAAAACCGTCGTTTGTGGCCTTCTATTACGGATTTTATGTCGAAAAACTGAAACTTCTCTCCCCCCCCCCCGGAAAGTGATACTTTTGGATATAAACTTTAAATTTTAGACCTGAGACGGTAAACTCGGCAAGACGGCAACTGCCCACCCCTACCGCTCGCTGGCTACGCCCATGGTTTACAATTTTGACTGCGCCATTTAATCTGTGACGAGCAGACTAAAACTATTCCGAAATCCCGGAGACGAAACAAAGGGACCGGGCAAAGGAGTAAAAATGGACAAGGGGGGAGGGTGTAAGGGGGTAGGGGGGCTGCTCGTCATAACCGGTTCGTTTTTAACGCACCTCAATGAGGGAAGATATAGTAGACAATGTAGTCTCCTACGGCTACAGCTTTTTGCATGCACTACCTACTAACCCTCGTAGTTGAAGCGATCTCACTAACAATGTCAGTTTCAATTTTTATTTCTCTATTTCTCGCCAAAAGGGAAGGGAAAAGGGGGGAGAAAAAAGGAGGAATAAAAATTATGATATTTCTTGACCGTCAGCGCCTTCTTCTTTTTCTTTGTCTCGGCCACGGGAAGTTATGATAGGGGACCGCCTTCTTTCGGACACCCTTTTCGGTCGCGGGACCCCGAGATCCACTCGGCGCCGTTAGCTGGGACTTCCCGGCTAACTTAAATGCTCCCTTATTTGTGCTCCCATCACCTCCTCTTTTGTGACATGGGTCACACCGTATACGGAACCGCAATGATGGGTCAACTTCGACATTTATTGTTCGGTGTCGGATTGTTGTTGGATTAAAAAAAAAAAAAAAATCGTTCTCTCCCTCCTACATGGGGGGAAAAATATAAAAAAAATCGCGGGTGAAAATTGGAAAAGTGTACTTATTGATTTATCGATTTATATCGGTAAGGAGTGACTTGTTGGGCTTCTTTAAAAAGCTTCCTTTCCCCAAACTCTTGCCCTCCAGTCATTCTCTGACATCAGAGCCTCGGGTTTTCTTCTTCTTCTTCTTCTATCCGCCTTTCTTTTTGTGCTGCTTAGAACTTGGTTTTTTGATATCTGAGCCGTTGATAATTAACCTGCCAAGGGAAATCTACAGGTTACATTTAAGTAATAATACACCCAACTTTTGAATTGTCCTGTATACGTTTCCACTTCAATTCCATACAAAATTGACTGATATGAAGGTTGACGTGACTTGAATGCCCTTACTTTATATTTATTTATTTTCTTTGTTAAAAAAAAAAGTTATTCCAATGTGCTTGTATCCTATTGTTTCACAAAAGGAAAAACGCCGTAAAAAGGGAAAAGAAAAGAGAAAATAACTTGTTCGTGCGCGCCTATTTTTTCGGCTTATATTTTGTCTCTTCACCCATATGGATGATACTCGCCTCTCTTTTTAGGGTTTTTTTTTTATGTATGCAGGACGCCGCACTGTTACGTTTAACCTCGGAAGAAAATTGTTTCCCTTCTTCCCTCTAACAGCCGGATGCTTCAAAAGAAGTGCATGAAAATACAATGAACGAAGTCGCGTGAAATGTTTGAGAATCTGAGTGAAGAGTCAAGGGAGTGTATGGAAAAGGACTTTCACAAGGAAAACAAATAAGGGAGGTTGCGGTTGGGCGGAAAATTGAATTTTGAGAGGCTGTATAAATCTTGAAGTAACAACACGCCTATTCTCTTAAAAAAAAAACAATAATATGTTTTTCGTAGCAATATGTAAATCATTCATGAAATAGACATATTGCCACGAAAAACATAATTATTGCTTTTTTGCTGGAGAATAGGCTAGGCCCCATGTTTGTTGTTTTTGTTTTTACTGTTAAATTGGCATTCCCTCTTTCGGTGGATTACAAAGGTACCCGAAGCAACCGATTATCCACCGTGCAATATTGATTCAACTTTTATCAACTCATTGAGGATGTGCGTAAAATGGCTCATTGCTTTAAAAAAAATCCAAATGAGGCGAAATTTCACTTTGTCAAGATTTTTCTTTTCCTTCGAGGAGCAATAATATCTCAGGCTTGTTCGTTCAATGTAAATTCGCCTATTTTTAAACGCTTCTACATGCATTATGTTCAACATTTCCTCGATAGCATCTGACGAAACAGAAGTAGAAGAGGAAGGGCCGTATTCAGAGACCTTCTTATTGGAGCCTTAACTTAAGTTGTGCAAAGATCATACGGTTTATTAAAACGCACCACCTGTTTTTGAAGAACTTTAAGGCGACCTTAAGGAAGGTCTCTGAATACGTCTCTACGACTATACGAAGAAAGAGAGGAAAACAAATCACGAGGGCTTTACACTATTTGGTAAAAACATTAACTTCTCATGCCATTTCATGAAACTGTTCTTATTTTCCCAAACGTGCAAAAAAAATAATTGGGTAACGTTACAGGTCACAGACTGTCATTCATTTTCATTATTTAGTTTCAATAGAATAATTCAATGTATTACTGACTTGTTTCATTGTTCTCTTATGTTTATTTAAAAATCACAGCCTGTGGGGAAGATCTCGTTTGCACTGCAAAGCAAGAGCTGAAAGAAAAGCTTGAATAATCAAAAATAGTTGAAAGGACAATTTTTTGCAATTCAATGTTTTCGAAATACTTTACCACTTAATACTTAATACTCCTTCCTCGACATCAGATGCTTAACTTGGTACAAAGCTCGGGGTTGTTGTTAAATGAACGGACGAAAATCATCTATGCTATAAGGAAGTGTTACTAATCATATCGCGGGTCCACAAATTTCTTATTTTTGTTTCTGCTTTGGAGTTGATCACAATTTCCGAAGCTGATGGTTTCAACTTGCACAGCGGCAGAGGAACTGATTGAACGATCCCAACCGACTCCTGCACCACTGATGTTGACTCCTTTCGATGATCTAAAACAAAGACACGCCAACGTTTACCTAATATGGTTCAGTATTTCAATTGGTGTTTAAACTGATTATGTGTACCCAATGAAAAAATGCGGTGGGATCGATGGGTGAAATTATGTTAATGAATAAGAAAATAAACTAAATAATAGTGGAGCTTAATATAGATAGCCCTTTTTTATCTCTCTCTCTCTCTCTCACTCGTTCTACCCCCTTTCTTTGTTTGAATTGATCCCATAGTGTTATGAAGGATTATATTTGTATTACAATTATTATTATTTCATTTATTTTCTCTGAGATTTTACCGACTCGATACTTCAGACTTATTTAACGAGGGACAACGAAACAATAATGAAGAGAGGCGGGAAAGCCACGCGCTCCAGCTCGCTGCTGCTCCGAAGTTTTTCTCAGAAATGGCCCTTGTTAACGTAGCAAATGCTGTAACTGTTATTTCATCGGAAAAATAAGTTGCAGGTAATCATTTCAATAGCTTTATAATTAGATACACGTTCTTTTGATCAGGAAACAAATTTCTGCTAACATGGAGTGTAATTTGAGTATGACGAATGCGGTTACGATTCAAATTGATAGCGTTTCCATTTTACATAAAATTCTGCTCTAGAGCAATTCATTTCCACTCGTCCTCTCCGAAGTAAAACATATTTTAATGGAGAAGACGCGCGGGTGGAAATGAATTGCTCTTGAGCAGAAATTTTATGTAAATTGAAAACTCTATTAGTTAATGAGGAAGTTTCATGGGTCAGAACTTATTCATAAATCTATTTTTTAAAGGTTTATTTATGCTAAAATAGAGCATAAATCGTGATCCGTTCGTAAAATAATCCAACAGTTAATAAATACGCGATTTTTGAAGTTTTAGGTAATTTCAAACACGCCAGTCAGCACGTTTGTGTCACATGCGCCTTCCGAAAACCGAAAAAAAAAAAATCGCCTGTAACGTAGCTGTCAGGGAGCGGTTTTTTGTGTTTCTTTGCCTTATTTTCTACAAGAGCTCTCCAATAATAAAATAATGGAGGATAAACAGATAAGCTATTTAGAGGCATGGAAAGAACAGAGAATACATGGGATATTACGTTGCGGAAAATGTTCGTTTTGGCGGGATTTCAAATATGCCAACTTTTGTTTATAAATAAAAAATATTTCTGAAGAGTTTTACATTTTATTTATTTATTTACGGGGAAGGATTGATACAAGGTAAATAGACTTACAGAGGTATGCTCGTACCTAAGGAAATTTTTGTCAAAATTGACGTCAAGGGAGTAAAAAAATTAATGAGGGACCAAACTTCACGTATGAAGCTTCCCCTCCCATGGTTTCTCCCTTGGAATTTCTTTGTAGATCAAGCAAACAATGAATGAAAAGTCAAAATAAGTGCCTGCAAATTTTTTTAAAATCGATATAATTTGGCGGAGTCGTTCCTTAGACCTTATGTACCGTTTTAAGGCCCAGTTAATTAATACGTACCACGTGAAGCCCCGTGTATTCAATACAGACAGCAATCGGCGCAGTGACGGGCTAGTTTTTATGTGTATAAGTGAGAAACGACCAGTAAGCTTCATGAGGGAGCAAGGAAGGGCTTCCCTGCTGCCCGCGACAATCACGCTCACGAGCATATCTTAGATAGGTTGGACAATAAAGCTGAAGTTTAAAAGTGTTCCCTGTCATGTATAAAAATATAAGTAATTTAATATTTTAGTATTAATGGTGTCCTTCGACCAGAATCCCGGCCTCGAACCTAGCCGTATTCAATCACTGTCGATATTGAGGAATTTGTTTGCCTCATCTGGAGCCTCAGTACAAACTCGTGCGAAAATGCCGCTAGACGTGATTGCTATGGCAGGATAACGTTATTTCTTATTTGGTGCCCTTGGATCCCGCGTGCGGCTTTTTCCCCGACCGTTCATACTAAGGCCCCTGGCCGCGTACCCATCAGGATGGAGTAGGGCGATTCACACCCTCACCATACGAGCTTGTTGCGTTTGTTGTACAAACGCCGCCGAGAACCCTTGATACGAAGCCAAGTGTTTCGGGGCGCTTATATTTATTATTATTATATAAGCTTATAGTGGTCATAGGACCATAGAGTATTGTCTGATTATAATTAATAAGGAAAAAGTTTTGTTCCGACAGCAGCCTGTCGGGAGAAGTGCATTTCATTCATGCGACAATCGAGTCAAACCTCATAAGTTAGAACGATATCAATCAATTATGAATGACATTTAGGCCGTGGTATAGAAAGTCAAAATCATAAAATCGTGTTTCTTTTTACCGCAGGCTCCTTTTTTGGCACCTACTGAGGGGGAATAAAATGATGAAAATGAAAAATGAAACAGAGTTGGTTTGGTTGCCTATACGATATGGGAAGGCGGACTCTTGTTAGAGGAGTTATTTGCAATTAAAATCTTTATTCCGGCCTAAATTTCATTCATAATTGATTGATATCGTTCTAACTTATGAGGTTTGACTCGATTGTCGCATGAATGAAATGCACTTCTAATTAGTAAATTAATTAAACTGATATTATCCGGACGACGATGGAAGGGCATAGCCCAACACGATTCGAGTTTCGAGAAAAAATGGCTCTCCGGCGGGATTTGAACCCGCAACCTCTGGATTACCAGTCCAGCACGCTGCCATTTGCGCCACGGAGGCGCCTATGGGAGTCGTACTCCGAGGGATAAGCTAAGCCGAACCCCACCTAAGTCGGTTCGGCTTAGCTTATCCCTCGGAGTACGACTCCCATAGGCGCCTCCGTGGCGCAAATGGCAGCGTGCTGGACTGGTAATCCAGAGGTTGCGGGTTCAAATCCCGCCGGAGAGCCATTTTTTCTCGAAACTCGAATCGTGTTGGGCTATGCCCTTCCATCGTCGTCCGGATAATATCAGTTTAATTAATTTACTAATTAAAATGCCGGCGACAGATTTATTCATTATATCAATCTAACAACATCTAGATAAGATTAAATTCGGCGTGGTTTACCGATCAGGAGAAGCGCCTAGAGTTTCGAGAAACAATGGACTTAGGTGGGGTTCGGCTTAGCTTATCCCTCGGAGTACGACTCCCATAGGCGCCTCCGTGGCGCAAATGGCAGCGTGCTGGACTGGTAATCCAGAGGTTGCGGGTTCAAATCCCGCCGGAGAGCCATTTTTTCTCGAAACTCGAATCGTGTTGGGCTATGCCCTTCCATCGTCGTCCGGATAATATCAGTTTAATTAATTTACTAATTAAAATGCCGGCGACAGATTTATTCATTATATCAATCTAACAACATCTAGATAAGATTAAATTCGGCGTGGTTTACCGATCAGGAGAAGCGCCTAGAGTTTCGAGAAACAATGGACTTAGGTGGGGTTCGGCTTAGCTTATCCCTCGGAGTACGACTCCCATAGGCGCCTCCGTGGCGCAAATGGCAGCGTGCTGGACTGGTAATCCAGAGGTTGCGGGTTCAAATCCCGCCGGAGAGCCATTTTTTCTCGAAACTCGAATCGTGTTGGGCTATGCCCTTCCATCGTCGTCCGGATAATATCAGTTTAATTAATTTACTAATTAAAATGCCGGCGACAGATTTATTCATTATATCAATCTAACAACATCTAGATAAGATTAAATTCGGCGTGGTTTACCGATCAGGAGAAGCGCCTAGAGTTTCGAGAAACAATGGACTTAGGTGGGGTTCGGCTTAGCTTATCCCTCGGAGTACGACTCCCATAGGCGCCTCCGTGGCGCAAATGGCAGCGTGCTGGACTGGTAATCCAGAGGTTGCGGGTTCAAATCCCGCCGGAGAGCCATTTTTTCTCGAAACTCGAATCGTGTTGGGCTATGCCCTTCCATCGTCGTCCGGATAATATCAGTTTAATTAATTTACTAATTAAAATGCCGGCGACAGATTTATTCATTATATCAATCTAACAACATCTAGATAAGATTAAATTCGGCGTGGTTTACCGATCAGGAGAAGCGCCTAGAGTTTCGAGAAACAATGGACTTAGGTGGGGTTCGGCTTAGCTTATCCCTCGGAGTACGACTCCCATAGGCGCCTCCGTGGCGCAAATGGCAGCGTGCTGGACTGGTAATCCAGAGGTTGCGGGTTCAAATCCCGCCGGAGAGCCATTTTTTCTCGAAACTCGAATCGTGTTGGGCTATGCCCTTCCATCGTCGTCCGGATAGTATCAGTTTAATTAATTTACTAATTAAAATGCCGGCGACAGATTTATTCATTATATCAATCTAAATGCACTTCTCCCGACAGGCTGCTGTCGGAACAAAACTTTTTTCAGATTACGTTAATTTTCAGATCATTTAAATTAGGTTAAATGGTATGTCATTATTTGCGGAGTGCCTGGTTCGAATCCGAAACAATTTTTTTTTGAATTTTTTTTTTATTCCTCCCTTTTTGGCCCACCTCGGAATTTTTTACTCAAGATTTATTAGGCTGTAGGCAAATGAAATAAAAGAGACGGCTCAAAATACAATGTCAATGAAATTGTTTGGTAATTGGGTGGTCCAGTAAGGCATAGCGTTAATTTAATAGCTCCCCTCCGCCGAGAACTCCCCTGCCATATCAACGGATTTGGTTCACTAGGGTCTAATACGAAAGCGCGTTCATTTTTCATTACTCGAGTCAATTTTGGGGGCAATTGCAGCAACAGCCGTGCGGTAGCGAATTTTCAACTAATTCAAACCCCTCTTTTACACCGTTCCCGTGGACCGATTCATCTGGATCACGAACTCGTCCGAGATATTCACGCTATTGATTTTTAGACCAAATTTGGTTGCCCTAAGTCAAAAATTGCGACCGTGATCGTGCTAACAAAAAAGGGCCATAAATATATATATAATATATATAGCAAATCGAACCGACCTCGGATTCGTGTTCTATGGGTTCTGAAACGTGAAAAAAAAGTATCACAACCCATATGTGCGACCATCAGGGCGAGACCAATAGTGCATTTTTTGAATGAAATGCACTAAAATGTGTAAATGTTTGAAGAAAATAAAGGCTTCTACTACTACTACTACTACTACTTATTATATAAGCTTATATTATTGTTAATTGGAACGGTGGCGAGGTCTCTACGTTGATGAGTGGAACGAAAAAATTGCTGAACTTAGCTCTATCTTAAAAGAAATTCTAAAAGTTTCACAACTGAGATGTTACCCTGCACCTGCAGCAGTTTTCTTTGCTCCAACCATTACACTTAGGGGCCCTGCAATCACTTCTTTCACTAAGGAACCTTTAAAGACGAGTAGACGCATACGGCGCCATGTTCGTTCTTATCAGTTTAATAAGAATGGTTGGGGGTGGTTTGTTGATATCCACAAAAGGTGGATTTTACAAGACTGATAATTGATAAGAGCGAACATGGCGTCTGTGATTTTACCTGTCTGATTATAGGTTCTCTAGTGAAAGTAGAGAATGTAAAATCCACCTTTTGTTGATGTTTCGTGGATGTCAACAAACCACCCCCCAACCATTCTTATTAAACTGATAAGAACGAACATGGCGCCGTATGCGTCTACTCGTCTTTAAAGGTTCCTTACTTTCACAGGAACATTGTCCTGCAGGCAATAATGCGTAGTTCTCCCGATTTATAAAGCGGCCCCAGAAATGTTGATAATTTTGTTTTATTGAAAAAAGTCCCACCTGTTAATTTTTTAAAAATTTGTCATCCCATGACGTCATGGCACAAACAATAATAATTGATTGAAAATTAGGAGCATACCTCTTTAGTCTATTTACCTTGGGATTGATATGCCTCATCGAAAAAAAATATTTTTGAAACATGTGAAACTTCCTCATTAGCTCCAGTAAATAATAATAGGAGGAGTCATGATCGAAATGCTACCCTGGGTACAACGTGAGGGGGAATTGAGGGCGGGCGGGCGTTTTTTACATTCAAAAGCAGTGCTTCCACATATTTGGGGAATGAAATACTGGGCGCTTTTCGTCTGCCATTCTGAAAAGTTCCGAACTGTCCGGAATTACCCTAAAAGCGTTCTTTCGTGATCAAAAACATCTGATTTTGTAAAGGTGGCGTCAATTCTGAACTTCTCCCTCAGCACCGAACCCCGACATGCCTTGTTTAAACGACGGACGAACCGGGCGATGCAAATTTTTCATTAAAAATGCTTTCGGATTTATGAGCTTTTTGAGGAACCGCCTGAGAAACGTCAGGATGAAAAACAGTTAGAAGGACGAGGGTTCTCGAAAATGAAAAGAAACCCTCTCTTTTGAGCCACCTGGGTGACAGAACAATGGGGAAGTTGCACATTTTTCAAAAGTTGATGTTTCTTAAAGAGGGCTCTTCCACAAGCCTATTGCTCACATTAAACTCTGAAATCAATCAATAATGCTTTTTTAGCGAATTTTTAAAAATTTTGAGTAGGGGCTCGATTACGTCAAAACTTATTTATTGAAATGGATGATGTGGGGAAGAGGGGGTTAGACGCGTTTACGGAAGGAAATTTTTCATGTTATTTGTAAACAAACAATTTTAGAGTTCCCTCAAATGCTTCACAAGTAAGGATTTACGTCATTTCCCCTCGCATCATCCATCCCCCCCCCCTGAGGAACTTTGAACCTTTTTTAAAAATCTTAAAACGCACCAATCGGGTTGCAACTTCCGTTGGTATCCTTCAGTTCACGGGTCAAATCACCGGTATGCTTTTCTTCCCTCGGGGATTCTGCCTCGGGTTTGGGAACAGCTGTCGATGGAAGTTGTGCTAAGGCCGTTTTTCTGAAATAATTCTGTAACTATTGGGGTTATTGAAAAAATGCACTGGACCTAATTTGAAGAGCACTAAATTTTACATTTTTTAATTTTTTTTTTGTCATGCGCAGTTTATACCTATATAAAGGTACTGTAATAGGTATCTACATGCCATATTTCAATTGAAAAGAGAGGCATTTCCCCCACATAGGCCCACAAGAAGTGAAACTATTTCCCTCCGAAAACAACAAGCGAGTGAATTGCGAGGATCCCAACCACTATTGAGGTATCTATTGGATAGCTAGTACCTAATTTATTCATAATTTTTTGGCACAGCCTCCTCTTTTTAAGTATAACTGCAATATCTCCCCTTCCAGGTATCAATGTATCATTATGGTAATTTGACGGCAAATCTTAAAGAAGACACTACTATTCATCACAGAACGGTTGCATCCAATGACACGATCATCATAATCCTTCTCAAACAGAGGTTGAAAGTGAAAGTGACGTCACCATAAGCTTAACCGGTTGTGCCGGTGGAAGAAGAGTTATTGTAATTAAGAGTGGAGCTAAAATATGAACACATCATGACAGGAGCATGGATGTACTTAATTTCTTTAAATGAATTCATAAAACACATCGTCATACTGGAGCCTTATTACGAACGGTCGGGAAAAAATGCCGCTAGCGGTATCTAAGAACGCCGAATAAGAAATAACAGTGTCCCGCCATAGCAACCGCATCTTGCGGCATTTTCACACGGGTTCGTAAAACGGCCCCTGGTCTTTGAACGTGAGTGGTTAACGCTTAAACTCAAATTTTGAATGTTACGCTTATTGTGACGTTACATAACCGTTAACGTTAAGCGTCAAACGCTTAAGCAATAACTCCCAATTATCTTTGGTATAGGTAAGGAACCTTTAAAAATGAGAAGACGCATACGCGGCCATGTCCGCTCTTATTAGTTTAATCAGTAGAGAACCTATAGTTACACACAGGTACTGACAATACCCGCCATATGTGGTCCTTTAGTGAGGGGAGGGCTTGTGATTGGCTGGTGAGCGTAACCTAGAGAGATATCAAATCTATTTGATTCCTATGTGTGGAGGGGGGGGGGACCAAACATGGCGGACTGTCAGTACTCGTAGGAACGTATAGAGCCTTACAATCAGAGCTCCACAAAGCATCAACAAAAGGTGGATTTAACAAGACTGATAATTGATAAGAACGAACATGGCGTCTGTGATGACCTGTCTGATTGAAGGTTCTCTAGTATAGGTATAATCGATGGACAAAGAGGGAAAACTTGTGAGCAGTTGGTAACTGTTTAATGATAATTAATTTACCTTCCCTCTCAACAAAAATCCTCCCACCTCCCTATTCAATCACAACTCATTGTGCACTATGACGAGTCTGTCAATAAAGAGTCCAAGAATAAAGAGTAGAGGAAATGAAATAATAGTCGACGAATAAAGAGCCCACAACGCTGCTACGCGGCCGAGATGGATAAAACACGACAATTCACGATTAAAATTGAGAAAAGCGATCATTAAAGCAAATTCATGGTTTCTGGAGGCAACTTCGTGGCTTAAATTAAAAAAACGGCGCTAATTCATGGCTTAAGGTCGATGCACACACATCAGTGCCGTGAACGGGAAGTGCCCCGTCCGGCAAATAAAGTATTATTCTCAATGGAAATTGAAGGGTCACGTCCCTGACACTTGTCCCGGACGGGGCACGTCCCGTTCACGGCACTGATGTGTGTGAATAGACCTTTAATGTGAAAAAATCCCTAATTCGTAGCGCAGCTGAAATCGAGAAAAAGTGATAATTCGAGGAGAAAAAGCGATTATTCTCAGTTATAATTGAGAAAACGCTAAAATTAAAACATTTACACCAATCCGTGGTATATACCACTTGTTAAAGGCAAAAATCGTTTCATTCCCTTTCTTTGGAGCTAAACTCCCAACCCACAAACAGCTTTTTACTTCTTCTTGCGAATTAAATAGCTTTGTTTTCTATACGACTTTGTTTCAAACTTACAGAATTTGTTAATTTTTGCTTGAAGTGCTTCAACCTGTTCTTCTATACGCCTTTTGTCTCTTTCTCGGTTACGTTTAATGCTTTTATTATTATTTTCTTTTATTTTATTCAAATGTTTGTTTATTCTTTTTTTGCTCAACCTCGGTATATTGCATGTAATTGGGTTCCCCCGTATACTGATGAAATAAAATCAAACCATCAAGATGAAAGGAAAACCTCAATGTATATTTTATCGAGTGCACTTCATTCGGTCTCTCAGAAATTCTGCAACAAAATCTTGAAATGAAAATTCTTTCATTTCAATTCAGAAATGGAATTGATGAAATGTTGCCTCCATTAAATTTGTGGCACCACAGTTGTCCGCTGCTGCCGACATCGAGAGCGTCATAACGTTCGTCGTTGAGGTCGCTCTTCTCGATCCGGTACGCTGACTCGTCGAAACGCTCGAGAGAGAATTGAACGAAAGCAGCACGGTATGAGAAGCGGTTAACGCCGCACAAAACCTCACAGCCACAGCTCGATGAGTCAGAGCAGCGTCGCCTCGAATCTGCCGCCCGGTTCGGCGACAACTCAACGACGCCCACCGGCCATTCAGCATAGCTCGACGTCGATGACTGCGCCACGGATTCAAAAAGCGCCGAAACCTCCTCGAAACGCCCCGGTGTCGCAATAACAGCACCGGAGAAACCGCCCACTCCTAAAACTCAAGCGAAGAAAGCCTCGCCGGTTGCTTCAAAAATTGAGACGCCTCCGCCTTCGGCTCCTTATAAGAAAAGTAACGACTAGCTGAAAACCTCAAACCAATTTGGCGTCCACTGCACCAAAGGCTTCGCCACTTCAATCGCCCAACGCATGGAAACAATTCAAACGAATTAAACCATTCCCAGCGCTTCTTCAACTGCCGCAGTCAACACGATGACTACGGTGACTGAAAGCGAAACTCCCGCGGAACAAAAAATTACTACCGAAATGACGACGACCGTCACGACTGTTTCGACCGAGTCGAGCGGATAACTGCGCTGCCACAAATTATTTACCGAGCTATTTTGATTTTATCCGGGGACGATAAAAATGCATACTATTCATATTACCTGGGCTACTATCTACGATTCTAAGATGATTTGGCAAACCGAAATTGCTTACTTTGTAGCTATTAAATTAAAGAAAAATAAATGATTCTATGTCTAAAACAGAAGCTAATTTAGCGATTTGTCTGAGCATCTTTGTGCTTGAATTATACCCCTGTGGCTTACAGGATTTTGACCGGAGTATAAGTTCCGACCTGGCTAGCCGCATGTTCCTGATCGTTTGAAGATCACGATGAAGGTTCGGTCGAACGCAGCAGCACAAGCAAATGATCTGCTGGAAGTAGACGCGAAACCTGAAAATAATTGAGGAAAAAACTGCAATGTTTTTAAATAAAAAGTTGGGAGAAAACACTTACTGATTGTTCATCCAGTAATATATTATTGGATTGACCATGGCGTTTGACATGGCCAACCAATAAAAAGAAAGGTACACGTGTGGAATGTAGTTACTTCTTGCTAAATCTTCATTGTGGTAGACATAGACCCAGTAACCATGGTAGGGGAGCCAGCAAGTCGTAAATATTACGATTACTGTGATGAACATTCGCACTACCTACAACAGGAAACCCAAACGGACAAAAAAAATGTTTTCCTTTATTAATTTTCTCTGTGAAATGAAAACTTAATTGATTTAAAAGACTCGGAGGGTCCAAAAACATACAAAGTGGAAGATTCCCTGTACGATGAGTTTTAGAAAATTTAAAACTACCCGCAGAAAGTTGTATTTATCCAAAGGTTTCCAAAGTTAGTTTTCCAAAGGTTTGCGACAACTTAAACATAGGGTTTGTTTCTCAACCTTTAAAGAATCTCCTCTTATTTCCAAAAACAAACAATTAAATCCGTCCTTTACAGCCTTTGATAAACACCTCATACCATTCTGAAAGTATAATTAATTTAACTTCTCCCTGCACCAAGTACGCTTACCTTTCTTTTTGATTTGATATTATCGAGCTGTCTTTGTGTTTGCTCTCCTATTGACTTGCTTCCCCACAGTTCTCTTCCCATCGCAGTGTAGCACACGGCCATGGCGACGACAGGCAGTAAATAAGTAACGAGAAGAAAGATTAAATTGTACCTGAAACAAACAAAATGACATCGTGTTACAGGCTTTGATCAAGAGTTTTTCTCAGGGGGGGGGGGCGAAGAAGTTCCTTTACGTTTTTTATACATTTGAGCCGCAATCAAGCCCTTCACTCAATTTATCCCTGAAAAGGCCTCCATAAACCGTGAATTAGCGGCATTTCTTACTTTTCGTTTGGATTTTGCAACAAAAAAACGAGGAATTGGTGCGCTTTCTCAATTTAAGCCGCGAAATAAAAGCTCATTTTTTTTCAATCTTAACCGCGAATGGGCGTCCTTCCTAATTTTTTTTCCGCAAATGAGTGCTTCATTCCAATTCTACCATGAAACGAGCCTCTTTTCTCATTTTTAGCGGTGAAAAGGCCTTCATAAACCGCAAATTAGGTATTTTCTTAATTTTGGCCCGAAAGAACAATCGCAGCGCCACGAATAATGTGTGTGTATTTTCAAATTTAGATGCGAATATGAGCTCTATTTCTCAATTTTATTCGGGAGTAGGCCTTTTTCCACCATTTTAGCCGTGAATTGGCGGGATTTCGACCACGGACGTGCCCCAAGGAACAGCGCATTACTATTGCTCTTTTAGTAAAGTCAAAAAACTTTTTAAAAAGCCTTCTAGCGGGCAAAACTCGTCAACCTCTGAAACTTGGCTCAAAAATCCCTCATTATACCAGAATAAGAGATCCGATGAGTCCCGAGTTGTGGGAGGGGGGGGACCAAGATTGCGGAGTGGAGGAAAGTTTGGAAAATTCCTTAAATTTGAGTTTGTAGAATTGACTTGAATTTAAGGTGGCTTCCGACGTATTTGCTAACGCTGACTCGAATGAGACCACAGCCAGGTCGCTAGCACCAATATTGACCGAGTATATGCAATTTGTACTAAAAAACACAGGTTTTTCAGGTAAAATCGCAACCATTTTTAATTTGAAGAAACTTACCGGGTTGGTTAGCGTTCACATAATTTCTTATGTAGTTTTCAATGCTGAATCGAATGAGACTAAAGGGTCTTTCGACCACTTTGATCGTGTTGAATACGAAGGTTAAGCAAAATAACTTTTTTATATTTCTTCCGAAATCAACTAAACTCCAAATTGGAATTTTTTACATGTGTCACAAAAAAATAAATAAAAATGACGAGGATGCTTTGCCGCCACACTAGCCCCCCACGGAGACTGGAAGTCCATCATGCTCGAAGTTAACGTGACGGTCTGAACGAGTTGAAGGAATGAGGTTGGGCTTCCCGGCGGAATTCAATGATGTGACAGAGGGAGTTTCGGGCATGACGTATGCAGCTGGTTTGAGCCGGTCTATGCTGACGTTAGTGTTTGTTCGGTTGATGAGTAGGGTGAAAGACTTCGGGGTTCGTTTCAGAACAGGGTAGGGTCCAGTGTCAATTCTGCAGACGAGGCTTTGAAGTCTTCCCGAAAAACGCTACGGAGGCCGAGGAGGACGATGGGAAGTGCCTGTAGCCAATTCATCTCGGGATGACACATAAGGGCGGCTTTGAGTTGACGGTGGAAACGTTCGACTAATCCATTAGCCTGAGGATGATAGCTAGCTGTTCTACAGCGTATCGTGCCGAGCGTTGATCCGAGAGCGCGGAAAAGTGCGGATTCGAATTGGCGCCCTTGATCTGTGGTAATCCGAAGAGGAGTTCCAAAGCGGGAGATCCAGCAATTTAAGAGGGCTTCGGCAACGTTGACTGCGGTGGCCAGACTTCAGGCCAACGAGTGAATCGGTCGATGACTGCAAGACAGTAGCGGTATAGGCCGGCGGGAGGTAGGGGTCCAATGATGGCAACGTGTATGTGGTCGAAGCGTGATGACGGTGTGGGGAAGGAGGTGATAGGGGCATATACGTGTCGAGATACTTATTTGGCTCGTTGGCAGGAAACGCACGACTGTGACTAGGAACGACACTTACGACGTATTCGAGGCCATACGAAACGTTCGGACACGAGGCGAGTGGAAGCTTTGACGCCGGGATGACTCAGGTTGTGAAGGGAGTCGAATATCTGGCGATGAAAGGGTTCCGGGACGTAAGGACAAAGGGTGGGGGTCGATGCGTCACATACTAGAGTCACGTCGGTTCCAGGAATTTTCATTCTTTTTAGGTGGAGGGATGAATCACTCGTGATGAGGTTTTGCAGTTCATGATCTTCTAGTTGTGCTTGAGCTAGCTTCGTGAGATCGACAGGCGAGGTTAAAGCAGTGGTGACGGAATCGACGAGAGATAGTGCATCGGCGACAATGTTTGCCGAGCCACTGACGTGCTGAATGTCGGTCGTGAACTGAGAGATGAACGACAGCTGATTAAGTTGAATGGGAGGAAGTTTGTCCTTGCGTTGGCTAAAAGCGAAAGTTAGGGGCTTGTGGTCTGTGTAAACCGTGAATGTTTGTGCTTCGAGGACGTGACGGAAGTGCTGAATGGCCGAGTGAACTGCATGAAGCTCTCTATAGAATGCTGGCCATTCTTTTTGTCGCTGAGTTAGCTTCCGAGAGAAGAATGCAAGTGGCTGCCATTCATTAGCTACTTGTTGTTGCAGGCACGCTCCCACGGCGGTTTGAGAGGCATCGGTGAAGAGTCCGAGACGAGCTTGAGAGTCAGGATGAGCAAGAAGGGTGACTTGTGCAAGGTGTTCTTTGCATTTTTGGAAACTTTGTTGAGTTCCGGAGTCCAGACGATTGACTGGTTGCCGCGTAGACCATGAAGGGCAGAATGAAGTGGGGCTTGGAAATCCGCCGCAGACGGGAGGAAACGCCGGTAAAAATTTAGCATGCCGAGAAAGCGGCGAAGGCTTTTAGCAGACGTGGGTGGGCTGATGTTTTGGAGGGCTGCGACGCGTTCTGGTTGTGGTCGAGTTCCATCAGCTGAGACTTCGTAACCGAGGAAATTTATTTTCGATGCACCAAGGATGCTTTTGTTGGTGTTGACGGTGATACCGTGTTCTGCAAGGCGTTCGAAAACAGCGCGAAGATGTGCGCAGTGTGTGGAAGCATCGGGTGATAAAATGAGGATGTCGTCGATATAGGGGTAGCAGAATTCAAGTCCATGAAGAACTTCGTCGATGAAGCGTTGGAACGTCTGCCCTGCGTTTCGGAGCCCGAAGCTCATGAACGGAAACTCGAAGAGCCCGAAGGGCGTCGTGATGGCTGTTTTCGGGATGTCAGGTAGATTGACGTGTATTTGCATGTATGCTTTGACGAGGTCGATCGCAGAAAATATGGTGCTACCTCGGAGGCGGTGAGAAAAGTCGTGAATGTGTCTGACGGGGTATCTGTCGGGAATGGTCCTGGCGTTTAGGGCGCGGTAATCACCACAAGGACGCAACCCATGTGGACCATGTGGAGAGGAGAAGACCATGGACTATCGGATCGACGGACTATCCCTTCCTGTAGCATATTGTTGAATTCTTGTTGGGCGATGCGAAGTTTTTCGGGTGGAAGACGTCGGGGCCGCGAGAAGACCGGTGGACCGAGCGTCGCGTTTATGAAGTGAGTGGTTGAGTGGCGAACGACGCGATGGGTTCCTGGTGGGCGGAAGAGTTAGGGATATTGGGATAATACGTCGTGGAAGGGTGAATGTTCCGACAGTAAGTTGGTGAGAGCTTTGACACTAGATTGACTTGTAGAGCACGTGATGCAAGGCGTGGAAAGGCCTGTGACTGAGTCGATGAGACGGTTGTTCGTGCAATCCGTGAGGAGAGAAAAGTGGGCCAAAAAATCTGAGCCAATGATAGGGACTTCAACGTCGGCGATGATGAATGACCACGTGAAGTCGCGACGAAGACCAAAATCAGGTCGGAGTTTGAGATAAACGAACGTTGAAATCGGAGATTTGTTGGCGGCGATCATGGTGAAGTCGGTGCGAGGTAGGCGGCCAGAGAGAAGACGTCGTGGAAAACATGACAAATCGGAGCCTGTGTCTAGTAGGAATTGTTGCTTAGATAGACGGTCGACGATGAAGAGGCGGCTTCCGCGAGTGAGGCGATCAGTCGCCGCTAGTACTGATCGCCGTTGGTGTTTGACGCCGAAAACGATCATGGACGTGTGCATTTAGTGGCGTTGTCACCCCAGCGTCGATGATACCAGCAAGTCGTCTGGGCAGCAGGTGATGGGCTGCGGGTTCGGTTCTGATGATGCCTGGTAGGACTTGACACACGTTGGTGGGAGTGTGGTGGACGATGCGTGGTGGCCAAGTGCTGCGTAAGCGTAGTCAATTGTTTGCATATGGTTTCGAGAAGCCGAATGCTGTGATCGGTGGGGGGTGCGGAGGCGATTGCGTTGACGGAAGAAATCGGATTGGAGGGGGGGAGAGGAAATGAATGCAGGTTGAATCTCTACGATTTTGTCGGCGGTGAGTGCCAGGCGGTCGAGTGGTAGGTCTGCCTGCGTTTGGAGGATAGCCTGGACGTGTGGGGGAAGACGTTGAGCCCAGAGCGTCCGAAGGAAGTCGTCGTGGACCGGAGTCAGCCCTGCGAGAGACCTCAAATGGCACAGGAATTGCGACGGTTTGCGGTCACCGAGTTCTTCTTGTGTGAGGAGTTGACGGACTCGTTGTCCATCAGAGAGGGAAAGGCGATCGATGATTGCGGTTTTGAGTGTCGTGTAGGGATTTTGAGGGGGTGTTGCCGTTACGATATCTTCCACTTCGCCGATGATTCGTTCGTCGAGCTGGGATACGAGGTGAGTGTACTTGGTGGTATCATTCGTGATACCAGCGAGAGAAAATAGGGCGTCAACTTGGGAGAACCACAAGGCAGGTGTCATAGTCATGTGGAAATGGCTATGCTATTAATTTATCGTTTTTGTTAATTGCTCACATGTTTATATTTTTCCCCTTCTCAGTCTTTGTTTTGACTTGAAACAATTCATTTTATTAAAATGACTTTTCGTTAAAGACCTTTGATTTACCCAAAATTTAACAGCAGGTTTGTCTCGCCAGAAAGTGGGTAGTTTGATGGCGACGCGGTTAACGAAAGCAGGTGTTTCTCGATCATTGGTTTGAGCGGAGGCCCCAGGAAGTAGTTGCTGGAGCTGCTGTTGGAGCCGTTCTAGCTGGGCCGCGACGTCATCGTTTGTGTCGCCCATAGCGATTGACTAGTGGTAGGGCCGACGTTGCGCGTTAGTAGTCGGGGTCACCAATAAAGGGTCTTTCGACCACTTTGATCGTGTTGAATACAAGGTTAAGCAAAATAACTTTTTTATATTTCTTCCGAAATCAACTAAACTCCAAATTGGAATTTTTTACATGTGTCACAAAAAAATAAATAAAAATGACGAGGATGCTTCACCGCCACAAGACCAAAGCCAAGCCGCTAGGATTGATACTTTTCCAGTTTTGGCCAAATTAGTAGAAAAAAACGAGGTTTTTATTTTTTCATTTTCAAACTATCCAAGTGGTGGTCATAGTTTTCAAACTATGATCAGTGTGTGATTCTCTCAGCAATTATGCACTTTTCAGTGCTGAATCTAAGGGGATCTGAGCCACGTCGCTAGCACAAATAGTTCCTGAGTTATTGCCAATTTTGTACGAAAACACACGGGTTTTGAGCCTGAAATCACAAGTTTCGTCTTCTGACACTTGAAAAGCGTAGACATTCTGGGAGTAGGTAAACGAAACTCGGACTGGACACGTATAAAAGTGGGGTTCACCGATAAAATGCCCGCTACCTGTTCTTGCTTGGTGGTGCGTCTACTTGGTTAGATTGATAATGGGCAGAATGGTACAAAATGCAAATTTGATGATGGAAAGTTTGTCTGAGATGCTTTGTTCGAACAATTAACAAATGGGCATTCACAAGGGTTCCCTTTTGGCGCCTCACACCCTGATCCTCCGGTCGCAACCCCCCCCCCCCCAACTATTCAACTTGTAGGTAGCCCCTAATTCAAAAGCAAGTGGTGTAATGGATACATTGCGTGCTTCGCAACAGCAGCAGAGGCCTAGATTCGAATCCCGCCAGTGCCCGCTTCACTGGACAAAGTACGTCATTGCCTGACCCAAGTAGAATTTCATTATCGGACATTTTAGCGGAGGTAAAAATACGAGTTATTGTATAAAATTTTGTTTATAGCCCCTTTTACACGAGTAAGTTATTTTGATCAAAGTAGCCATTTTGAATAAAAAAATTAACAGATGTTCCCTGCCGGTAATGAACTGTATCGTGATCAAGGGCCGTATTCATATAGTCGTCTCTTACACTGAGTATTTGCTTAAGCGGCTTCAAATCGGTCGTTTTAACTATTGAACCATCTGTTATGAGTCGAAATAAGCGAATACTCAGCCTGAGTGACGACTATGAATTCGGGCCCAGATTAAACACATTTTTGAACAAAAAAAACTTACTCGTGTAAAAGGGCCTATTATTAAATTTTTAAACGATTGTAATTTTCACCTTTCCAAGCCATGCTATAGAAATTGAATGGAAGGAAATTAGTTTCTCCTCGACCGCTATGGGCATGCCAAACATAACGTAGTGTACAGTGAACAACGTAGAACTTAATTAATTATAATTCAATCTTGGGTTCGCCGTTAAGGAACAGGAAGGTGAGGATGAGTAGGAGGAGGGAGGGGCTATTCAAAGCGGCGATCTAATTCCAGATCTGTCAAATTTTGTGCTATAGTCAAATTCTAGAAGAAAATACTTGTCCTTTGAAAAGAACCATTTTGATAGTGGCAAAAAAGCGACTGTCATTATTTTAATTGAATAATTTAATTTCTCAACAGGACTAAACACGTATAGGTACCTTAATTTTTTTCGTACAGCACGTTATTTTTATCCCTCGCACAATTAATATTGCTTTAAAAATAAATATTTTATTTACCGAGATGGCCCTGGGATTCCGCGGAAAATGTTATTTGTGATCCGTGTGGAATTTAAAATCACAGAGGACCCTGTCCTTTCGGTCAATCCTCATAATGCCCTCTCTGTATTTCCAGGAAATGTTTTTATAATATAGAAACCGTGTTGGACATGTGACATGCTAATTGAGGCTTGGCCCCCATGTGTGTCCAAATTGGCCAAATACCAGCGAGCACAGATAAGAAATAGAGGGTGTGTATTAATAGAAAATGTGATGCAAGATATGTCTCATTTCCCCCTCTCTTAGTGCATAGTTTAGGGAGAAAAAAAAGTGTTGGATGAGGTTTCCCATAAATTTGTTGTAAATTTGTACTAATTTGAAGCTAATCTTCCTCAGACGAAACTTTCAGCTGTCAATTCCGTTTTACCGTTCAGCAAACGCAGCAGTTTTTTATTTAAATTCGTTTCCAAACTTCAATGCTTTGACTTGTATGATTGTTTCCAATAGTTTTCTCACCCCATTATTTGGCCTTATAAGAGAAAGGGAAGTGGGCCATTTTTTTGTTTACGCTCCCTCTATTATTTACATATTATTTATCTGTCCTCAAGGTGACTAAACTTTACTATAGTAGAGTACCTTTAAAACACAGGTACTGCAATACGGATCTCAGCGCCATATTTGGTCCCTCAGTTGTTAGGGTAAACAAAATATCATGAATGAAAAAAATTGTCATCGTAACAGCAAACAAACGCGGAACGCGATCGAAATAAATCAAAAAATATTACTTGTCAATGAGATCAGGTGATAATCATAATCATGTGAGGGACCAAGCATGGCGCCGATTTTCGTGTTGCAGTACTCGTGTTTTATAGTGCCTTAACTATAGGTGCCGCAGATTTCCCCCTGTATAGTGGACGGGAGGGGTGGAGTCTGACGTCACCAGCAGTCCTTTGCTCCCGATTGCTCACCGTAGAGCAGCAAAAAAGTTAATTTTGAAGTTGACGGTTATGAATGCTAAAAAATCACAGCCCAATAACAATTAATAATGTACTGGGTCCAGCGCAAAGGAACTTGGGACTACTCGTGACGTAGATGAAGGACAGTATAATGGCCGAAGATCTGCGGCACCTATAGAAAGTTTAGTCAACTTGATCTGTGCTCGCTGCCAAATACCTTCAAATATTAATAAATTTCTATAGCATTATTGCCTAGAAACCGACCAACTGGAAATTGTCAAAATATTATTTGGCAAATTATTGACACAATAGCAGTCAGTTTAATGTTTGGATTAATGCGGGATGGGACAAGAAAAATGGATTATATGAGGTAGGAATGATTAATTATGATAACTCACAGCATCTGTGCACCGTGACGATTGTCGTCCTTTTCCTTGATCCCGAACTTCTGTGTGGTTTTTCTTCCCATGCGCGCCGGTACACGGTTTTTAGTGGACTGTATTGTATTGTAGCGGACAGGTGAGGTAGGAGGGTTGAAGAGGGGAGGACCGCAGATAATGTGCCTACTCTTCCTTAAACTAATAATTAAACGTTGATCGAACAGTTACAATTGCAAGAGCAGTCAGCAATAGCAGATCAGTTGAGATCAGTACAGTTCACAGCAATAGCAGGTAAAAGCAGGTAAGGGGGAGTTCATTTTATTTTATTTGTGCTGATGAGGGAGCGGGGGTCGCTCTGAAATGCGCATTCATATTAAAAAAAATTGAACATGGCTAACTGTTCAATAATTTTCTCCTAGAATTCTGCGAGGAAAATATTTGCCAATAATTGAGTCATCATATCATGAGTAAACAATAGCAATTAGCTTACCCAGGCAATATTCAGATTGCCCTTCGGTTAATTGAAAGCGGGGAATTTTATCGGATTCGCATCCGGATGGCCGGTTTTCGTTCCGGGCTACGCTAGATAAAATATTTTTTTTAAACGGTCGGGAAGCTTGGCTCGTGTTGGCCGTGAGGAGCGGCGAGAGGGAGTAGCGACGATCACGCAACCCACCTGATTGACATTGAAAAGAGATCCCCTCTCCAAGTATAAGAACAACTTAAATATATCGTTGTTTTGATTTTCAAATATTGAAGTAATGTTTTGGGAAGCATCAAGTCAAACTTGAATGTCATATTGAACAAGTGGAAAAGGAGAGTGGGGAAAAATGATGAAGAACTCGTCAAAAATCGCCCAATTTCAGTAGTTCATCCCAGCCTCTTGACACTTAAGAAATCTCATTTCATGTCTTCTTCCCATTGCTTCGCGTCTTGTCCATTTTCCACAAGTTTTGAACTGTGAACTATTGGAGAAGATTGACTACTGAAGGAATCGTTCCCTGAAAACAGTCTCCGCTCCGGCGCCTGAATAGACTCTGCGATAGTTGCCGAAGATTACCCCCTGCCAATAGTACTGGACTGGAGACTGACGTCACCCGAAGTCAAATTATGAGCGGTTTAAGGGAAACCTATTAGTGATTGCTCAAGTGTCCTTTCAAGGGTAGACTGTTTTGTTTTCATTTTTTCAACCTTCCTCTTATTTCCTAAAGATTAGAGTATTCGGTCATCCCCCTGTCCCTTGGATTTTCAAATTTATCAACCCTCCCCCCTCTCTGCTCAAAAACAGCAAAAAAAAAAAAGCCCGTCACATATTTCACCCTCCACACGGTAATTTGGGACGGCAATTTGGTAAAACAAAGACGGTAGCGGTGGTAATAAGGGAGTATTATGCTGCGGTAAACCAATAATTAGACGCCAACGCTACGCTACTGTATAATGAAAACTTGTCTCAAAACTTGTCCCAGTCTAAGCAGGATAAACGCAAAAAAGATTTCTTCCGCAACTTACACGTGCTCCGATGTTGAAAACGGATAATGGCCGTCGGGCCACCTCATGAAACACAATGTGTAGGTTTCCCCGTTGTTGAACCTGAAACAAAAGTGAGCGAGAAGAAAGAAAAGGAATTAACAAGAAACAAATTTTCGTCAATGTACGTTTCTACTTCTTTCTACCTGAGCTTGAGGTAACCAATGGTTTGAGAGATGGAATTCAGTGATTTTCCGAGAAAAATAATTGTTCGCGCCTCAGTAAGTAAGTAGTGGTATCACGCGATTATAACTACTCAATCTCAATCGTATTTTTCTATGAAAATAGAAAGAAGTAACTTTATGTTTTTATATAGCAACTTTATGTTGGAAATGAATCGATTGGCTCCACCGAACACTTTGCACTTTGCTTCATTTCAGTATTCAAGATGGCGGCCGGAAAGTGTCGGCAGTTTTGTGATGCCTGTTTTAATCCTTTTTTAATTAGTGACAAGTCTATTGTTTGCCGTGGACATTGTTTAAAGGAATTTCACATTGCCTGTGCGTCCTTAGATGACGAGGACATCTCCTGCCTCGAGCGCCTGAAGGATAAAGTCAAGTGGATGTGTTCGGCTTGTTCTGGTGACGTTGACAGGATCCTCAATCAATCGGGGTCTGAAGAATCGGCTACAGTAAACTCTGCTGTATTGAACGTAGTCACATCTGAGTTGAAAGCCGTGTGCGAGAACAACTTGGCAGTGGCTGATAAGTTAAACGCATTGGAGAAGGAAAACGGAGATATGAAGTCCGAGATCTGTCTGGTAAAGTAGATCACTTAGTTCGAGTAATCCAACCCCCCTACGGGTGAAACTGGCCGGGAGTGTACGCCACTGCCCGACGGGTGTAAAGGTGCCCAGGCATGCGATATAAATGCCCTTAATTCGCAAATGGTAGAAAGTTCACTTGATTGCGTAACAAAAGCTAGGGGGAACCTTATAAATAATCACATACTTCATCGAAACAATAACAAAGGAGTTCATTTCAATCGCGATAATGAAAAAGTCCCCACACCGGTTCCTGTGGACCCCCCCCCCCGCTCCACCATTGATGGATGTTTTTCCGCCACAGTCGTCTGACTCAATAAGAATAGAGCTCTCTACCCACACCAGGGTAAGTTCTACTCCACCGCACTTAAAGAATCGGAGATCTCGGGAAAACGGTCTGTATTCCCAGAAAAACCTGTTAGATCCGCCAAAAACGATCACCGCCTTACGAGGAAAGTTCGTTTAGGTACAAATAATAGTGTTGGATGAGGTTTCCCATAAATTTGTTGTAAATTTGTACTAATTTGAAGCTAATCTTCCTCAGACGAAACTTTCAGCTGTCAATTCCGTTTTACCGTTCAGCAAACGCAGCAGTTTTTTATTTAAATTCGTTTCCAAACTTCAATGCTTTGACTTGTATGATTGTTTCCAATAGTTTTCTCACCCCATTATTTGGCCTTATAAGAGAAAGGGAAGTGGGCCATTTTTTTGTTTACGCTCCCTCTATTATTTACATATTATTTATCTGTCCTCAAGGTGACTAAACTTTACTATAGTAGAGTACCTTTAAAACACAGGTACTGCAATACGGATCTCAGCGCCATATTTGGTCCCTCAGTTGTTAGGGTAAACAAAATATCATGAATGAAAAAAATTGTCATCGTAACAGCAAACAAACGCGGAACGCGATCGAAATAAATCAAAAAATATTACTTGTCAATGAGATCAGGTGATAATCATAATCATGTGAGGGACCAAGCATGGCGCCGATTTTCGTGTTGCAGTACTCGTGTTTTATAGTGCCTTAACTATAGGTGCCGCAGATTGCCCCCTGTATAGTGGACGGGAGGGGTGGAGTCTGACGTCACCAGCAGTCCTTTGCTCCCGATTGCTCACCGTAGAGCAGCAAAAAAGTTAATTTTAAAGTTGACGGTTATGAATGCTAAAAAATCACAGCCCAATAACAATTAATAATGTACTGGGTCCAGCGCAAAGGAACTTGACGCTCGTGACGTAGATGAAAGACAGTATAATGGCTGAAGATCTGCGGCACCTATAGAAAGTTTAGTCACCTTGATCTGTGCTCGCTGCCAAATACCTTCAAATATTAATAAATTTCTATAGCATTATTGCCTAGAAACCGACCAACTGGAAATTGTCAAAATATTGTTTGGCAAATTATTGACACAATAGCAGTCAGTTTAATATTTGGATTAATGCGGGATGGGACAAGAAAAATGGATTATATGAGGTAGGAATGATTAATTATGATAACTCACAGCATCTGTGCACCGTGACGATTGTCGTCCTTTTTCTTGATCCCGAACTTCTGTGTAGTTTTTCTTCCCATGCGCGCCGGTACGCGGTTTTTAGTGGACTGTATTGTATTGTAGCGGACAGGTGAGGTAGGAGGGTTCAAGAGGGGAGGACCGCAGATAATGTACCTACTCTTCCTTAAACTAATAATTAAACGTTGATCGAACAGTTACAATTGCAAGAACAGTCAGCAATAGCAGATCAGTTGAGATCAGTACACTTCACAGCAATAGCAGGTAACAGCTGGTAAGGGGGAGTTCATTTTATTTTATTTGTGCTGATGAGGGAGCGGGGGTCGCTCTGAAATGCGCATTCATATTAAAAAAAATTGAACATGGCTAACTGTTCAATAATTTTCTCCTAGAATTCTGCGAGGAAAATATTTGCCAATAATTGAGTCATCATATCATGAGTAAACAATAGCAATTAGCTTGCCCAGGCAATATTCAGATTGCCCTTCGGTTAATTGAAAGCGGGGAATTTTATCGGATTCGCATCCGGATGGCCGGTTTTCGTTCCGGGCTACGCTAGATAAAATATTTTTTTTAAACGGTCGGGAAGCTTGGCTCGTGTTGGCCGCGAGGGGCGGCGAGAGGGAGTAGCGACGATCATGCAATCCACCTGATCGACGTTGAAAAGATATCCCCTCTCAAAGTATAAGAACAACTTAAATATATCGTTGTTTTGATTTTCAAAAATTGAAGTAATGTTTTGGGAAGCATCAAGTCAAACTTGAATGTCGAAAAGGAGAGTGGGGAAAAATGATGAAGAACTCGTCAAAAATCGCCCAATTTCAGTAGTTCATCCCAGCCTCTTGACACTTAAGAAATCTCATTTCATGTCTTCTTCCCATTGCTTCGCGTCTTGTCCATTTTCCACAAGTTTTGAACTGTGAACTATTGGAGAAGATTGACTACTGAAGGAATCGTTCCCTGAAAACAGTCTCCGCTCCGGCGCCTGAATAGACTCTGCTATAGTTGCCGAAGATTACCCCCTGCCAATAGTACTGGACTGGAGACTGACGTCACCCGAAGTCAAATTATGAGCGGTGTAAGGGAAACCTATTAGTGATTGCTCAAGTGTCCTTTCAAGGGTAGACTGGTTTGTTTTCATTTTTTCAACCTTCCTCTTATTTCCTAAAGATTAGAGTATTCGGTCATCCCCCTGTCCCTTGGATTTTCAAATTTATCAACCCTCCCCCCTCTCTGCTCAAAAACAGCAAAAAAAAAAAAATAGCCCGTCACATATTTCACCCTCCACACGGTAATTTGGGACGGCAATTTGGTAAAACAAAGACGGTAGCGGTGGTAATAAGGGAGTATTATGCTGCGGTAAACCAATAATTAGACGCCAACGCTACGCTACTGTATAATGAAAACTTGTCTCAAAACTTGTCCCAGTCTAAGCAGGATAAACGCAAAAAAGATTTCTTCCGCAACTTACACGTGCTCCGATGTTGAAAACGGATAATGGCCGTCGGGCCACCTCATGAAACACAATGTGTAGGTTTCCCCGTTGTTGAACCTGAAACAAAAGTGAGCGAGAAGAAAGAAAAGGAATTAACAAGAAAACAAATTTTCGTCAATGTACGTTTCTACTTCTTTCTACCTGAGCTTGAGGTAACCAATGGTTTGAGAGATGGAATTCAGTGATTTTCCGAGAAAAATAATTGTTCGCGCCTCAGTAAGTAAGTAGTGGTATCACGCCATTATAACTACTCAATCTCAATCGTATTTTTCTATGAAAATAGAAAGAAGTAACTTTATGTTTTTATACAGGGTGTTCACCGGTGGCGTTGACTATATTGCACACGGTGAAAGTACATGCCAAGAGCTGTAAAATTGTCCCTTTCACTTTTTTATTAACTCCAGCCGTTACCGAGATATGCCGTTTTGAACACTTTTCATGAAGAAAAGCAGTTTTCATGAGAAACCCAGGTTTTCTCGGGTTTTATGTGGTGCTTGTAGAAATTGAATGACAGATTCGGATTCTGCACAAAATTTACCCTAATATGCAATGAGATTCGTTTCGGAATTACCTTGACACACCCATCATTCTAGGCGTCAAAGTTTTTCTTTGCACAAAAAAGATTTCTTGCTAATTTGTCCCTTTGATTTTCAACTCTAAAAACATCTCCAAGCAGTCAGCTTTCGAATGACGTATCCCAAAACCAGCTTCTGGCTTATTTTGGCCCTCAAAATCAGCTTTCTTTTTTAAAAAAAACTACCCTCTGAGTCAAATACCAGAAGGCCCCAATGCCAGTTAATTAAAAACCACTCGTTAATCTCATAAGCTATGCCTCACAGCCATCCTGCCGCAATCTTGTATTCTTAATTCTTAGTGTGTGGGATCTTCATCAATAAAGTCCACGCTGTGGACAGTGTTCATTGTTTCTCAAACGTAGGGATCCGGAGGCGTCAAGAACAGGCGGAAAGATCAGGTATCATGACTATGCATGAGCGGCACTCTTGTGTTCTTATTGCGAGAGATCTTCATCAAACAAGCCCACGATGTGGACAGTGTTCATGGACCAGTCAGATCATGTTTTCTCATGCTGACCCCAAAATGAGTCCTTGAGATAATTATTCCACTATGAGCTGGACGCTGTACATTATCCACCCATTATTTCTGCTGACGGCTTACAATGTGAGGGGCATCTTCAATAAGTCGATTCAAATCGAAAAACACGTAGAGGATAAATTGGTGGGATAGGTATCCAATTTTCAATTATCCCTATATCCAGGTATTAGCTATAGGCATATTATCCAGACCTAGGGTCAACTTCTGGATGGGCTAGAGGGAGACTCTGCTTAGTTAAGTGTATGGGAATTGAGAAGTCCTCAAAAAAGATAGTCGGCACCCATTTCACCTGAAGTCCAGCAGCTGCTACTCAATGCGGTGGCCAATGGGTGGGTGTCCTGATGCCCATAACTGCCCCCTCACATGGATGATTCCCGTAACGGAAGAAGCATCGTGGAATGGATGAACGAAAATTTTGAAGACCGGAGGATTGGGCGTCACGGTCCCGTCATGTGGCCAGCGAGGAGCCCTGGCCTAACGCTAACAGCTTTCTACAAAATCCACGCTGTACAGGGTTGGTACAACTGACCAGTACAACCTCGTCCAAAAAATTCAAGAGTGATGCCAAAATTGAGTGTCAATATTTTTAAAAGAAAGGTGATTTCGACGGCAAAAATAAGCCAGAAGCTGGTTTTGTGATACGTCATTCGAAAGCTGAAAGCTTGGAGATGTTTTTACAGTACAGGTGCGTCACCTGCGATTTCTTCTCACTAGTGAAAATCAAGAGAATAAATAATCAAAAAAGCTCACTTTGTGCAAAGAAAAACTTTTGACGCCTAGAATGATGGGCGTGCCCAAGTAATTCCAAAACGAATCGCATTGAATCTTATGGTAAATTTTGTGCAGAATCCGAATCAGTCATTCAATTTCTAAACGCACCACACAGCACAGCATGAAAACTGATTTTCTTAATAAAAAGTGTTCAAAAAATCATACCTCGGTAACGGCTGGAGATTTTAAAAAAGTGAAAGGGGAAATTTTTCAGCTCTTGGCATGTACTTTCGCCATGTGCAATATAGTCAACGCCACCGGTGAACACCCTGTATAGCAACTTTATGTTGGAAATGAATCGATTGGCTCCACCGAACACTTTGCTTGGTGCACTTTGTTCCTTGGGTGTCAATTAGTAGGATGGACGGCTGTGACGATGTTTATTTTTTAAACTTCGGGTGAAATAAGTAATTTATTCACATTAATAGGCAAGTCAACAAAAACAATAAAATCGCAATTAAACGGCTAGTTCTGATTTTTTAGTATGTTTTCAGGACCAGCACCAGTAGTGCAAATACAAGTTTTCAGCTTCGAAAAACTTGTGCTACTTTCGTGACACTCGAAAAACCGCGAAATTTTTGCCCTTTTTTCGGGTTTTTCACTTTATCTCCTAAAATATGCATTTTAAGATAAAACGTACGAAATACATTAAAAAACAAATACAATTTGCTAGAATTTGAGACCTAACGTAGCTCTGTATGTCATATAGTAACCATTATACTGCTCCTCGAATTGATTTGTCAAAAAAATTGAAATTTCAAGTTTTTGGTCAACTTTCGACCCGAATTTTGGCTAAAATACTCATCCTACTAGAAAAGCCGAGTCGAGAGGATTTGTAACAATTTTAATTATGTTCCATTTAAGCACACAACGATGTCTGAAAGACCATATACAGGGTGTACAAAAAGCGACTGGACAGAGAAAACCCAGTGAAGGGGCAACCCATTTCTGATCGAAATGACTATTTGCACTTTTCCGAGATATCCGCCATTTTCTGATTTTTTCAGAACGGGCTAGTTGCACGCGCAATAATTGTTGCAATGACAAAAATGATGAGCCCATTGGAAAGAGCACAAACTTTTCTATTTAAAGAGCCTATTTTTATCCAGATCAGACGATTTCTACTACGTTTCGAATCAGCTTATAAGCGAGGAAACTTAATTCCGGAAGTATTGGTGATATGGTGATGTAGTCAGAAAATTACGTTTTTTCGCCAATAAGCTGATTTAAAACGTAGTAGACGTCGTCTGATCTGGATTAAAGAAGGCTCTTTAAATAGAAAATGTTGTACTCTTTACAATGGGCTCATCATTTTTGCCATTGCAACAATTACTGCGTGTGCAACAAGCTGTTTCTGGAAAAAATCAGAAAATGGCGGATATCTCGGAAACAAAGCGGAATTTCGGAAAAGTGCAAATAGTCTTTTCGATCAGAAATGAGTTGCCCCTTCACTGGTTTTTCTCTGTCCAGTCGCTTTTTGTACACCCTGTATAGTCCAGTCAAACGGTAGTTCCGCGTGGACAAAATACTCGTCTTCAATTTTTTCACTTTATTCTATGTTTTTTTGGGTGAGGAACAGGAATCTAAAGAGATCCAACAAAATTTCCTTGTGCGTTTTGAGAAAATCGCGAAAACTGCTCATTTTTGGCACTTTTTTCAGTTTTTTGCTAATAACTCCTTAATGACGCACTCTACGAGAAATGTTACCCTCTCATTTTTTGAAAAGCATTGAATTCTGTGTCGAATCGTTCTTTCTTTTGTCAAAATTGACCCAGCAGTTTCACCGGTATAGATTTATTTTAAATGGTAATTTTTAGCCACTTTTGGTAAAATTAATAAAAATTTCTAAGGCAGCTGCAACTTAAAAACGGCTGTTCCAATCGGAAAATGTCATGAAATCATAGTGGTTCAGATTTGAATTTTACATAAGTGAAAAGCCTTGAAACCTACAGGAAAAAGCAGTGGCATCAGTTATGCGACAAAAAAAGCGGAAAAAGGCGGCCCAAAAACCACGTTTTTCTGCACATTTTTGCCAGTAGCTCGCAAAAGTAGTAGTCCAATTTTTTTCTATGAAAAACGATCTGAAAGCTGATTGAATTTTCTATCAGACCTATTATATGAAATTTCATTTGAAGATTAAGAGAAGACAGGGCCATAACGTCAAACAATTTGAAATTTGCTGCAAAAAAACGTTATTTGTCACATTTCGGCCTATAACTCAAAAACTATCCATCCGATTAAACTTTAAAGAAACTCATCTGAAAGCTCATTAAATTTCCTATAAGGAGTCATGTATGGCGTTTTTATAAAGACCCGATAAGTGGCAATAAAACGCAGTGGGAAATTCGCAAAATGAGTAATTTTTCCAAAAACTCCTTTCTTCAGCCGAACGTTTTTGCTTATAACTATCGAACGAAGCCTTCGATGAAAATTGCACTATTTTTCAGAGAAAGCTGGTGAAATTTACAGTCAGAAATCATATTTGCCAGATTTCTTAAGGCCCGAAAAATATTCTGTACAGGGCGATGAAAATAGGTGTTGTTTCAAAAAAAGTGGCTACGCCCACCAACTTTGTCCACAAATGTTGAAACTCAACATATCACCAGTATTATAGGTAGCGTCAGAGATTACATCACTCAACTGAGAGTTGAACTGCTTTTATTTTTTCACACAATTTTGCCAAAAGCGACTAGAAATTACCATTTTAAAAAAACCAATACCGGCGAAACGGCTGGGTCATTGGATTGGGTTGGATTGGGCCCCCCAGACAATCACAAAAATTGTACCTTTGGGTGTGGTCCAGAGCTACTCCAAGTCCATCAGAGGTCCAAGATTGTGGAGGCGATGGACCGCCCCTTACCGGAAGCAGAGGTGCTACCCTACAACGATTCACGTCCCTGGCGGTCAACCCGACTTTGAAATCCGAGTCAAGCAAGTACCCGGCTCGCCAGAACTGGTCTGAACCGTGATGCCGAGACGGGAACTGAAGATTCTGCACTTAAACCTCATCTGGTGCATACGTGGGACATCGCAGAACTGTACGGAACTAAGTATATTGGGCTTACAATTTTTGCCTCTTCACTTATTTTTCTTCTTCATTCCCAATGGTCAAGTTTTATTTGAAATTACACAATTCTTTCAATTTTATGTTATTTTCATTCAACCTTATGCTCCGTGTACACGAGCGATACGTTTCGCCCGGTCACTGCGATGCATGTCACTGCGACCATGGAAAAAAAATTAGCAACTAGTGGAGCAGTCCATTCACAGAGTGTATAGAGTAGAATGGTCCTGATGATAAGCTTAGCGATGACCATGCTACACTTATCGCTCGTGTGCACTGGGACCCGCACAAACTTAGGGGTGGGAACTCAACAGATTCATTTTTAGAAAAATGTAGTTTCCAAACTTTTTGTTTATTCGAGGATTTTAATGAAACTATTTGGTCTACAGACATCGTTGTGTGCTTAAATGGAACATAATTAAATGCTACAACTTCTCTCGACTCGGATTTCCCCGTAGGATGAGTATTTTGGCCAAAACTTGGGTCGAAAGTTGACCAAAACTTGAAATTTCAATTTTTTTGACAAATAAATCCAAATTCAAGGAGTTGTATCTTGGTTATTATATGTCCTACAGAGGTACATTAGGTCTGAAATTGTAGGAAATTTTACGTGGTTTTTAACGTATTTCGTACGTTTTATCTTAAAATGCATATTTTAGGAGATAACGTGAAAAATCCAAAAATTGTGCAAAATTTTCGCGGTTTTTCGAGTGCCACGAAAGTAGCACAAGTCTTTCGAAGCTGAAAACTT
Source organism: Corythucha ciliata (assembly GCA_038030265.1). Taxonomy (NCBI): domain Eukaryota; kingdom Metazoa; phylum Arthropoda; class Insecta; order Hemiptera; family Tingidae; genus Corythucha; species Corythucha ciliata. The sequence goes on from CM075939.1 coordinate 4,287,544, forward strand.
GGATTTACACTACTGGTGCTGGTCCTAACAACATACTAAAAAATCAGAACTAGCCGTTTAATTGCGATTTTAGCTATTTTTAATGTTCTTATTGACTGGCCTATAAGCCGGCTCCACACATGTGGTATTCGCCAAATAAGGCTCGTTTCACACATACGCGGTGTCCCGAGGCGCGAACGCGGAGGGTGCCTCACATGTGTGAACCGAGAAACCTCTTCAAACCGCTGCCGCGTAGAAACTGAATTTCGGTTCACACGTGCGAGGCATCAACCGCGTTCGCGCCGCGTAGCAACCGCGCCTCGGGAAACCGCGTAAGTGTGAAACGAGGCTTACGAGCAAAATGTTTGTCAAATACACAATAGTGTGGATGAGATGGTCGGTATTCGCCGAGTCCCGAATGTTCGGTATTCGAGTGTTTCGATTACAAAACTGCTTCCACACATATGGTACTTGGCAATTAACGAGCAAAATGTTTCCCAAATATGCGATAGTGTGGATGGGTACTCGCTATTCGCCAAATCACGAATATTCGGTATTCGGGTGCTCCGATTAGTACGGGAAATACGAAAATTCTCCAAGTGTAGAGGTCATCATTCACTCATTCTTGCAACGGGGGTAGCTCAATTAAACGTCGAGGACCAGGGCTAGAGGAGGGCAGCTAGAGGGGCTGATCACAGGAGGGCGAGGTCCACGTTTAACTTGACGGGCTATATAGATACATTTTTCCCCACGAATAAATTGTAGAAGGCGATTAAGCATCATCTGATTTTCGGTGAGATCCTTTATTTACCATGCCAAATGTCAAGCCCACTACGCGTGGATTCTGCTATAAACGAAATTGTACTGCCAAAAGGAGTTTTTGCATGGCCAAAATTCAGGATTGGCCACAATATCTAGTGAACGTCCACTTTTCCGCTATTTCACCTACCTCATTCACTTTGTTCCAATGAATTTTCCCTTCAAAGATGCCCTACATTTCCTCCTCTATCTTGCTACCTCTATGAGTTATTATTTTATGTATATTTAACGAATATTCGTACTTCCCGAAGCGAATAAATCGCGTATTTTTGCTGGATTTTCACAAATACCGAGCAGTTTGGCAAACACCGAATATTTGGTAATCGGCGAATACCGCATGTGTGGAGCCGGCTTTAAACAATCACATTTCACACTTCAACATCCATTCATGTTTTTGAATGTCGAAAGCCTTGTTCCCACAACGCGTGGCTTGACGAATTATTTCGAAGTTCGACAAACCTCGCGCCGTCTGTGCTTGTCTTTTCATACTTTCCTTGGCTTGTCAATCGTAAAACTAACGGCCAGTGACATTTTGGACCTATAGATAGGTTTGGAGAAGTTGTTTATACGCAGTACCTACAGTTGGTTATTTTTAATAAAAAATTGTTTAAAGGTGGGTTTACACGCTCATGACATTTGCACAAACTGCCTTGCACAAGCCAGTTTGCACTGTTGAATCGTTGCGTTGAAGTTGTTCATTTCAGTTTGCGCAAACTGGATTGAAACCCACCTTTAGCCCCTTCCACACGCTCAAACTTGTCTTCAAACTTACATGATGTGCGAATGGGTTTGAATCAGCAAGTTCGGGCTATATTGTATGCTGGGGCAAACCCATTTGCACATGTAAGTTTGAACGCAGTTTGTGCAAGTCATTTGTTGTTGAAGTTGTTCAGCTCAGTTGGCGCAAACTGGCTTGTGCAAGCCGATTTGTGCAAATGGCATGAGCACACTCATTTGTTTATTAATAATAACCAACCGTACTGTGTATAAAACAACTTCATCTAACCTACCTATAGCGCGCCCTGCTACAATCGAGCGGGTCCCGCTTACGTAAGGCTCTATAACTTCCTATATTTCGCCATTTTTGGTCCATCCTTGGATATCTCTCATTCACTGGTCCGGTCGTGAAGAAAGTGCAAAAAAAATAACCTGAAACACCCTCAGAGATTCTCATCTGGCGCGAACAGTGCAGCACTAACCTTGATTTTGGAATACTGATCATTATTTCTAACAAACTTTCAATCTCCTACCTCGTTTTCCAATCCCTTTCTTTAATCTCACCAAATGTCGGGAATGCATTTCTCCAAATCACCTAATAGGTAGACACCAAGCCATGGCCAACCTCATGCGCAAGTTAAAAAAACAAAACAAAAAGCGTAAAAATGTGCACCAAACCTTTGTGTTCTCGTAGTCGAGTATAGAAGGCAGGGTAATGCCAGAAGAGCACTGGCAAACCATATTAAAACTACAGCGAGTCTCGCGTTTCGTCTCGACATTCTGTGACGAAGAGGCCTCACTATGGCCATGTATCTGTGGACAAAAATAAAAATAATATATGTATAACCTTTAGGTTGTCGAAATTGTTGGAACTATGGAGTATTAAATGCACCTTGTCAGGAGAGCAATGACAAGGCAAGGAAAATACTTCTTACTCCTTTTACGTAGTTACAGAGACAGTCAATTGCCTATGGCATGTAAAACTTTCCTTTGCTGAAGAGAGATGTAACATAAGAGGGTTGTAGAGGATTGAAGAGGGTGATGACTGAGAGAGTTGTGTGAGAGGAAATACGATGAAATCGTGAGTAAAGGCCAGCTCTTGAAGTGTTTTAAATGAAGATTGCCTCGACGGCAGTGACTGGACCCTTTTCCAAGAATCGTTTTCCCCTCCAAACTCTTATTTGGCTGAAAGTGTGGAAAATACTCTACTGAAGAGATAATTGGGAATCAACTTATTTATTTCATCCAGTCTTTCTTTCTTTCAAGCATGAAAGCTGTCTCAATTAGTAAAGCGCTCTAAACACCTGAGACTCTCTTTTTACTTCCTCGACTTTTCACAAAGAGTCTACCTATAGCTATACATATATGCTTTAACCCCCACCCAAAAAAGTGAAAAACTAACTACCAGTGACATTTTGGACCTATAGGACTTTTGATTTCCATGTTAGAGGACAATTTCGTCTGTTGATGTCATCATCGTCATGCAGTTTTGTGGATCGTTACTCTAATAATAACGGCGCAACGTGAGTAGTGTGAAATTGAAAAAATGAGATGGAGGTTGAGTACGAGGCATGTGCGCTTGGTGGACCCCAGATCTGGCGGAGGTGAAGACGATGACAAATTGTCTTCGTAAGTTCCCCCAGCGCTCCCCAGTCTCTAACCCCCCCCCCCCCACATCCAGATCAGAAAGAAATTAGAGAGCTCCAATATCGTGAGCAGCGCAGGCCCTTCTCGAACCTTGTGAAACAGACTAAACGTATGGTCATGTCGTATAGCTTTGTCTCTGAGTCCTGTTCCAGTTAACATCAGGGCGACTGGGGACTTGCGTACAAAATAGCGTTCAAATGCAAACCCCGTGATGCAATATCACGCAGTTCGCTCCCTCCTTAAACAATTTTTCCCCCTACTCCGAAACTACGACCAGCACTACAGCATTTGCCAGCCACCCACCGCTTTTGACAAACGGGACAACACAAACCAACGACTCTACTCCCCCCCTCATCATTCTGTTAGCACCAAAGAGACTTTCGAAGCGCTTAACCCCATGAAAATACTAGAGAATATGTTGGGCTAGCTTCAAAAGCCTCATGGTCTATTACATAGTATTTTCCACTTCCATGCACCCCTCCCTACCCACAAAATTTTAAGTTCATCTAATACCCCGAAAAGGAGGATGCGTTCTCTCGGTTGTATCGGTTGTACAGGTTGTACAGGCCCGATTTCACCAACTTCTTAAACCACGATCAACAACTAATCGCGATTACAATGCAAACACTTATATCAGAATTCATATGGACCGTTATTGGCAACTAATCACGATCAACTTTGAACGAGATCAATTTTGTTGGTGAAAATGGGCCTTACTCTGATGTGAGTAGTGAGATCACTATTCGTAATCATTCGATTTGGACTGTTTGTTTGACTTTTCTATCCGCAGGGAAATTTGTTTTGCCTATAACTTCCTCGTCCCCTGAAAGGGAGAGTTCGTAAATTAGTTTCCATCGTGATTGAGCCTCTCTCACATTTATCATGTGGGTTTGTGTTAGTTTTGTAACCCAATCAATCGGTGAGTAAAGTGGTCATGCCCAAATAATTATTCTTTTTGTTTCATGATTTCCAATGGAAGAAAAACTAACTAAGTGGGTTAAAAGAATTGTGCTGAAGAAACGAAGAGTAACGTTTTTTGGGGGAGTGTTACCTTTATTTAATTAAAAGGGCGGAGGTCTTCCTGAAAGATTGAACGACGGTGCAGAATATACAACCTTTTTGTATATATGAAAACAAACAGCTTTCTCCCTTTATGTTAATTGACTTTGCACCTCGCTGAAGGGCTGACGTGTGGGTGTGCGATGTTAAACCTAAGTGTAGAAGGGTGCGCGGGGAAAAGGAGAGGCTTGATGTTAGGTGGCAATTAACCCTCAAAGCACTTCAGTACTTCCGTTAAAATTGAGATTAGTATGGTTATAGTCTGTTCACTTATGGTAACAGACTCTTGCCCTTGCTGGCATGTAGTGGATTAAGCCTCCCCTTTACTCGTTCTAGTAAAAATAACGCGCTAGGAAACAATGTTAGAACTAATCATCACTGTGAAGCGTCTATTCGTAGTAAAAGCCTGTAGTAAAAGTTTTTGTTGTTGAGTTCATCAAATATTTTTGGTAGGAGTGATCAAATCGATTTATCAACATGTTCGAGAGTCCATCACGAGTATAAGTGGACAGGCTATAGTCTCATCACTACATCGTTTCAATGTAAATAATCTATAAAGAATTATATGTATTTATGTATAGTTCCCCTACACTATTAATTGTTAGCTAGGATTGAACAGTCATTTCCTATTTCCATAGTGCAGTTTTTATTCCAGTTATTTTCTATTTTTGATATTTTAATAGAGGGTAGCGTGCACGCACGCTTCTGTATAATGGTTCTGCCACAGATGTGTCTATATTGGGCAAATATCTTTCAATAAATTGATTTCAAGCATTGCCTAGAAACCGATCAAGTGTGGCCCCTCCTTAACCGGAACTTACGTTTATTTTCCCACAACCCGGAATTTGAATAGTAGCACTCCCTATAACCGAGATTGCATTCTCGGCCGATTACAAACGACCCAATGAATATCACTTCCAGTTTCTAGTTTCTTTCCTCAACTCAGATAATTCGAGCCTAGTACTTTTTTTTCTCTCGCTCTTTCCCCCTCACAATCTTTCTCTCTTTCTCATTTCGGCGGTTCTAAAACACGAATAGTATGCTGTCTAGCCCATCTGAACTGGGTGCATGGCCATGGCTCAACGAAAGCCATCAAAACATTGCCGTTATCATGGTTTATTAAAAAGAATAAAACTATAGAAATATGTATAGTTGAATGGATGAAATGGGGTAGAATTCTGCAGCTTAAATTTGGTTGAGACGAAGAACAATATTTTTATCTTCTTGAGACCTTCAAGAAGTCGAAAAAGCTACTTGAACTTTATGAGACCCGAGAGGGCAAAAGTTAGTAAGCTGATGAAATTCCTCCTCTCCTACTCAACGTCCTGGGTTGTAGTTGTTAATCGCATTATAAAAACGAGCATTTCATTGCACATTGGAAGCGCGGACGGTACAAAAATTAAAAATTTTCTTTCATACCAGCTCCTTGTTCTCATGTAATTTTCAACTGAAAAGAAACTCAGTAATACTCTCTGTCCAAAATGGCAGTCGTCTGTGTGAAACAGACCAAAAAATTGCTTATTGTTCGCAATCGCTATACACACAAGGGCAATTTCTATCCTCCTTATTTTCAGTAAGTTACGGTGACAGTTTATATCACCAACATTTTAACGATCGACGGTAATATCGCCGGCGTAAAACAAGAAAATCAATTTTCCTGTTTGCAGAAGAAGGGTCAAACGACGGGTTAGTGTCCGTTAAAACAGGGCATTATATGTAGGGTACATTTCCGATTCATAAAATGATAAAAACGACGGGTCAGGCGATAATGTCTTACTTATTTCCTTTACTTACTAAACTAATTATTATACTACTACTAGCCCAGCCAATGAAAGATTCTATTGGTGGAAAGTCGAAACGTATACAAAACCCGACTGGGCCACGTTGTTTGGGGTGTCTAGTGGTATACGTATAACACAGCAAAAGTCCTTGAACCAAGGGTTGGTGCAAGAGGGGAAGGGGGATGGTAAACAAAATCCCCATTTCAAAGGAAATTTAATTCTATAAAACTTTCTTTTCGTCAAATTTTTTATGGAAAGAAGATCAGAGGCATTCGTTACAAACGTTTGCTTAAAAATAACAATGGTTTGTTTCGAAACTCACTGGTCCCTATAATACTTTCATCCCGTTAACGGTTTCAGATGGAAAAACAACTACAAGGGTTTTGAGTCAACCATCGTACTGTTTGTAGTTTTGTACGTCGCTACGGTCTGTTGTTAGGGAAATCGAAATTGAAATCACTTTGTCATTCATTTCGTTAGGGTCATATTCTTAACTCATTCATTCGAAACTGGATTTCCCTGGGGCCTTATTCACTAACTTTTTTCATCATTGCTTTTTTCAAAAATCATATGTTTCCGTTCAGTTTTCTCAATTTCATGAATGAGATTTCAATGTTTCTATACCAAAGCAAAGTTTCTATTTCGTTAGAGAATAAGGCCCCTGGTAACAAACATCTCACTACGCAATTACAAAACTACAAACAGTACAAAAGTTGACGTGAATACCCCTAGTATGTAGGTACATACACATTTATGAGTAACATACTTCCATTCCCGAACTCAACAATTACGCATCGGCTAACTCACTTATGGATTCTTCGGTCATAAAAGAAAATGGGTTTAAAATGTACGTTCCTCATCACCTCGCTTGTCGTCGTGGCGTAATACGAGGTGTAGACAAAACGTTAAGTGATGATGAAATTAAAGAAGTTGTTCGTGGTCCTTTGGGTGAAAAGCTCGATATACTTTTTGTCAAACGTTTTTTCCGTCGCGTTAATTCTGATGCTGGCTCTTCCTCAGTGCCATCATATTCAGTTTCATTTACCATAAGAGGACAAGTCCTCCCCTCTCATGTATTCATTCACCACGTGATCTGTGCAGTCCATCCTTATGTTCAAAAAGTCGTTCAATGCACCAAATGCCTTCGTTATGGTCATTTTAGTGATCAGTGTGAAGGATCTACTCGTTGCGCGAGATGCGGTGATTCACACGATACTAAAGAATGTGATAAAGACAGGAGTAAATGTATCAATTGCGGCGGCCCTCATTCGGCTACAGATAGGAATTCTTGCTCTCAGTTCGGAATAGAACAACGAATTAAAAAAGTGATGAGTGAATCAAATATTCCATACTATGAAGCCAAAAATTTCGTTACCGGAAACAGTTTTGCTGCTTTGTCCAAAGATCCTCCATTATATAGCACAAAAGAATTTCCTCCTCTTATCCGGAGTAATGTAAACAATATGCCACAAAGACTTGCCTCTTCCAGCTCTTTTCCTAGATCTACTAAACGTCTACGCTCTCCTTCTCCCGTTAAATTCAAACACACAGAACACATTAATAACTATACTCATAAGAATATTTCCGGTGGCTTAGTTCGTTCTAACCCTCATAGCTTTTCACCCTCAACGTCTTCCTCATCTCTTCTAAATGTTGCTAATCAAGAGTTTATTACTATAATAGAGCAGTTGCTAAAATCCCTAGGTGTTGACACATCAAAATTCACAACCGAAGATATTAACTTTTCGTCCACCACGTGGGGTGTACGAATACCCCAGTCGTACTATTTTTCGTAGCAAATTGCGCAGCCGTGAACTGTGACTCTTAGCCTTTGTGTATCTTCTAATCTAGTAGTGCTCCAGGCGTGGACAAGAGCAGATGAGGTTTCTAGGTACGTAAATCTTTGTTTCACTCATGTTTTTTGAAAAGTTGCTGGTTGGGGTACGGGAGCACCCCACGTGGTGATTCGTGTAGAAGAATTTTCTGGTGCATGAACTATTTTGTTTATTTTTTTTCGATTGTTTTTTTGAACCAAGGATAAAAACGAACCGTTGAAAGGTTTGATTTCGAAAGGGGGGGGGGATCAGGAACATGTGGAATAGAAGTTGTCTCTTCGGCAGAACGGTTTTGCCGATAGAGCGATGATTTGAGAGCCGGGGTTATATGAAAAGGTCTTTTTTTCCAAATTTTTCTTCCTCGCGTGTAAGAATATGCAAGATTTCACAGAGAAATGAAGCCAAAAATGTTGCCAATCACTTAGAAGTCGGAGTAGGATTGTAGATATCACCTAATTTTGCACACTGTGCTTTCAGGTGATCTCTAAGATGTCTGACCGAGTTAAACGTTTTGTTGGGGAGGATCAGATAAGAGCTGAGTTGGAGAGGCTCGAAAGGGAAGAATCGATTGGCTCTTTTGAAGAATTGAATAGCGAAGAAGAAGACGATATCTTGTCAAACGACGATAAAGAAGATGACGAGTTTGTACCTGAAGATGATTATTTGTTTGATGGGGACGATGATTCAAACGAAACTGCTGTGGTTCCCTGGCAACCTCAGCTTCAGTCTCCACGAAATTCTGATTTAGGAGATGACGACGTTTCTGAGGATGGTCGAGACTTTCTTATCGGGAAGGACGGCGAGACAATTTGGACGACACGTACTCTCGTGAAGCGGACAAGTAAAATCCCTCAAAAGAACATCGTGACCCATCTTCCCGGAGCACGAGGAGACGCTCGAATTTGAGAGACTCCGATATCCTTTTTCCGCCTATTTTGGAGTGAAGATATAATTCTAAAGATTGTGCTTCACACTAACGAGGAAATTAGAAAAAAATTAACCGCCAAGGAATGGACAGGCACAGAACGCTACACTGGATTCACAGATGAAATCGAAATTAATGCTCTTATTGGCTTCTTCATTCTTTGCGGGGTTACCAAGAACTCCGATGTGAATGTCGCGGATCTTTATTCCAGAAAATTTGGCCTTCCATTTCACCGATGCGTCATGTCGAAAACCCGGTTGGAATTTCTTCTTTCAAATTTTAGGTTCGATTCGAAAGAAACACGCGTGGAGAGAAGAAAAAATGATAAGTTTGCTCCTTTTCGAGAAGTATGGGACATGTTTATCGCGAACTGCGAAAGGTCGTATACCCCTCTGAATACCTCACAAAAGACGAGACACTACTCAGTTTTAGAGGGAAGTGTCCTTTCAAAACTTATATACCAAATAAACCTGATAAATATGGTTTAAAAATTGTTTCTCTTTGCGATGCACGGACGTTTTACTTCTGCCGCGGGATTCCCTACATTGGCAAGAAAACGCTCGAAAGGCAAGGGTCCCTTCTTCAGCCGACCTGCTATGTGATTCAATTATGCGAGAATATCAAAAACACAAATCAAAATGTTACTGCGGACAATTGGTTCACATCGTATGAACTGGCAGAGGAGCTGCCTCGACGCAAACTGACTTTCGTAGGCACTATGCGAAAAAATAAGAGGGAAATTCCTCCAGAATTGATTGCCGTGAAAGGAATAAAACCTCCATCGTCAAGATTCGTGTACCAGCCCGACAAAATGATCGTGTCCTTCTCTGAGAAAAAGAATAAAAATGTTTTGCTTCTGTTCACTATGCACGATTCAGGAACCATAAATGGTGAAACAAACAAACCTCACATAGTTGAGTTCTATAATCTCACGAAAGGAGAGGTTGATTGCATGGACAAAATGATTCACTCTTACTCGACGAAAAGGTTCAGTTGTCGCTGGCCCTTGAGATATTTTTACGGCACTCTGGACATCATGGGAATAAACAGCTTTGTTTTGTTCACCTTAGCTGGTAAAAAAGGTAATCGGGCAGATTTTTTGAAATCTGTTGCCTACAGTTTGGCTGCACCTCATATGGAGCGAAGAGCTGCCAATGAAAATATAAACAAAAAGCTGCGTTTCGAAATAGGGATGGTTCTCGGCAAGGAAATGAACCATATTCAAACGCAAACTGAAGGAGATCCACCCCTGAAGCGGAGATGCTACATGTGTGAGATGAAAAAAGACAAAAAGACCGTCAATCGTTGTGTTAAATGCCAAAGAGCAGTTTGTAAGGAACACGAAAAAGTAATTCGGTCATGTTTGAACTGTGAAACTGAACAAAATTCAAGCTCGGAAGAGTAAACGTTTGGGACGAGTGTGTTTGATGTTTGTTACATCATGTGATAAATTTTACTAGAGTTTTTACAGGGTGCTACAATGCTTGTGATTAAGTTAGAATTTCTAGTCTAACTGCATTCTTTAATGTGCTAGATTTTTACTGCCAAAAGTTGTGATTCTTGAAATCTAGTCCTTAACATTTTCTTCATTTTGAACTTTTCCTTAAGATTTTTTCAGTGTTGGTATACTTTTTTTTGTCAGCAACAAAAGAGTTTTTTTTTTTCATTTTTGATGTTTATAAAGTGATTCCCGTTTTTCACTGGCTAAACGAAGGATAAATTTCGAAATTTCGTTTGGGGTACGGGATCACCCCACGTGGTGGACGGTGTCCCTTCGGCACACGTGGTGGGCGGAGGGTTAAAATTATGCTTCGTGAAACACTAGAAAATCAAAATAAAGATAATCCGAATCCATAAGTATATATGTATACTATATTTTATATAAATGGTTCTTCGTCTGCACATTTTTCAGTGGAACGCTCGATCCCTTGCATCTAAACTGTGTGAGGCCGAGAGTTTTCTGAACCAAGAAAGTTTTGATATAGCAGCAATATCGGAAACATGGTTTAAACCAAATCATACGTATAAAATCAATGGATATCAATTAGTTCGTAATGACCGGTCTGATGGCAAAGCCGGAGTTGCCATTATAATCAAACATAACTTGAATTTTAGAGTTATTGATAATCTGTATCACATTGATGGTTTGATGACCGTGGGAGTGTCATTAAATCTTCTGTGTGGTGGCATTCTTAATGTAATTTCCCTATATAACAATCCAGTCAACAGTATTAGTCAACACCATTGCGAAGCCTTCTTTAACTCGGTTCCACATCCTTCTATAATTCTTGGGGATTTCAACTGTCACAATACAGCATTTGGTTCGACATTTTCCCAGAAAAAAGGCGTTGATCTTCTTAACGCAGCATATCTTTTTAAACACAGGAGCTCCCACTTGCATAAATTCTCCAAATCCAAGTATCCGCAATTGATTTAACTTTCTGTTCTTCCGGAATTGCTCCCTATTTCACGTGGGAGGTTATTCAAGACCCAATGGGATCTGATCACCTCCCGATTCGTGTAAGCTCGACGTTATATACACCTAGTTCCACAGTATTTCCTACTTTTAGAAAGTGGCGATCGTATAGGGCAGATTGGGATAAATTTCGATCACATCTGTCAGATAAGAATAGTGCTACATATGAGGCACTGGTCAAAAATATCAATGAAGCTTGTGAAGTATCGATGCCTCTTCGCTCTAAAAGACCAACAATAAAAAAGTACCCAGTAGAATGGTGGAATCAAGAATGTTTGCACGTCACGAAAGAGAGAGCGAGAGCTTATAATGATTACAAACAAGTTCCCAATTTAACGACTTATTTAACTTACAAGAATCGAAGTGCTCGTGCTAAACTAGTATATAAAAGAGCTAAACGTAAAGCCTGGCGAGAGTATTGCGATAGCTTAAATAAAAGTACCCCCATTAAAGAAATATGGTCCAAAATCAGAAAACTAAAAAATCCAGCTCTAGTACAGAACCCTATCACGCCTGGTGACTGGTGTGAAGAATTTTTACAAAAACTCACTCCCGATATGGTATCGCCACAGATAAGTTTTGATAGCCCTAGAACCCCAAAAATGTCAAATATGTTAATTAGAAATGTCACCATTACTGAATTGGATTGCGTGATTTCCAATACTATTAATACGGCACCAGGCATGGATAACATTGATTACCCTATAATTAAAAATTTACCTGTCTCGTCTAAACTTACTATGATACATACTTTCAATGAAGCCATAGAAACAGGTGAAATCCCTCCTGACTGGAAAAACTATTGTGTCACCCCCATACTTAAACCAGGCAAAACACCAAATCTTGTGGAGTCGTATAGACCTATTTCCTTGTCATCTTGCGTCTTGAAAACATTCGAAAGAGTGCTCAAGCACAGGCTTGAATACTGGCTCGAACATAATAAAATTTTCCCGTACAGTCAGTTTGGTTTTCGTAAGGGCAGATCCTGTCTCGACAGCATCACTCATTTAGTCACCGACGTTTATCACGCGTTTTCAGAAAAACAAACTGTATTGGCCTTAATGTTAGATGTTTCTGGAGCCTTTGATAATGTTAATCTAACAACTCTGGCAAATCAAATGCTCGATATAGGTATCTGTCCGCAATTTGTCAAATTAGTGTTGTCGTTAACGAACAACCGGATCATTCAATTACTCGTAAATGACAAAATGCTAGGTCCTCGCATAGCTCAACTTGGTTTGCCACAAGGAGGTATTCTAAGCCCACTATTATACGCCATTTATGTGTACGCGATAGAGAAATTCTTACCTCCAGGTGTGCGTATTCTACAATACGCTGACGACGTGTGCCTCTACGTGGTAGCCTCGTCACCCACAATAGCATTGCCAATTCTCGAAGAAGGACTTAAAGCCCTTCGGTGCTTTTTGATTAACTTAGGCCTTGATATTTCACCTTCTAAATCGACTGTAATCCCTTTCTCACGCTCCAGATCATTCTCTCTCCCAACAAGCATTACTATGGATGGCCTTCTGTTTCCTATTGACTCTGAAGTTAAATTTTTAGGAATTTATCTAGATCGTAAGCTAAATTGGTCAAATCACATTAATAATATCGTAACAAAGGCAGAGAAATACATAAATGTGATGCGTATGGTTTGCAATCACAGGTGGGGTGCTGATCCTGCCACAATGTTGACTTTCTATCGTGCAACCGTTCGTTCTATTTTTGATTATGGAGCGATATTCTATGACAATGCAGCTTATACCCATTTGCGTAAACTAGATGTGGTTCAATTTCGGTGTATTCGACTCTGCCTTGGGCTACTCAAGTCAACCCCTGTAGACGTACTGTTGAGTGAAGCTGGAGAGTTTCCACTTGGAATTAGACGATCGATTTTGGCAGATAAGATGGTGCTGAAAATTAAAGGCCTTTACCCATCATTGTTTGCTAAAATATCAGAGTTGAATCTAATTGATTTAACCACCGCTTATTGGAGTAAAAAGAAATCCCCTTTGTTGACCACCAGTTTCCGGCGAACGAATAAAATCAGCCATTCGATTCACTCGGATTGTTCTCTTCCCATGTTTAATATACCAGGGCCAATTTTTTCGTGGTTCCTACAGAATGGGTTGGATATCGAAGTAAATTATTTCAGTGGCTCTCTTTTGCCATGTACCCCCACCTTCATCGTGCCCGAATCACAAATTACGTTATTATATCCGGACCATTATCAGATTTTCACAGATGGTTCTGCATCGAATTTGGGAGTATCCTGTGCAATTTACGACCCAAGAACTCAATGTCGTAAACAATTTTTACTAGATCCCAACACCTCTGTTTTCATGGCTGAACTGGTGGCCATATTTGAAGCTATTAAATATTACGTTGAGGCAATAAATCACAATAAATTATTAATCTTGTGTGACAGCAAAAGCGTAGTTAGTACATTTGAAAACATTAAAATGTCGTCGAAAACTCACAAGACTATGATAGAAATAATTAAATTATTGTTCGATATAAAGGAGGAAAATAAATCGGTATCTCTAATGTGGATTCTGGCCCACAGGGGTGTACCCAGATAGCAAGCAATATCCTAGGAATGTTCCCACATTCTTCGATTTCGAATGTGAATAATCTGAACAACATGAGATTATTCTTATATTATATAAGTTTTGCAATGAAAATGCGGACATATTAGCCAAAACCGCCCATACCGATTCTTCGGCTGTAAAATTGAACTACACATTCCCTTATTTTGATTTCTTCAAAAAAATTACTCGCATCCATCTTGAAGATTGGAATCAGACTTATGTGTCCTCAAATAAGGGAGCATTTTATAAACAAATATTCCCTCGTGTTTTAAATAAAACTTGGTTCTCTGAAAGTTCTCTATCCAAGGACGGAGTAAAAAGCATATGTAGGCTGAGAACTAATCATGGTCTTTGTCAACATTATTTATTTAAATTGAATTTAACAACAGCTTCTGAATGTCCGACATGTGAGGAACCGGGGACGCTGGAGCACGCAGTGATGGTCTGCAGACAGTACGAAGGATCTCGAAATATGTTTTTCAGCAGACTTCCAAGTCTCCTCTGCTGTCCATTTAATTATTTAACTATTTTAGAATCAAGTTGCCCATCAGTCTACAAACTCCTGCATGATTTTTTAAAAGACAGTCACCTTGTAGTTTAAACCCATAAAACACCTCTGGCTATGGTTTCCTAACTAATGCCAAATTAAAAAAAAAAAAAAAAAAAAAAAAAAAAATACGTTGATTCCCAGTTTTTTTTGGTCCTTAAGCACTTTAATGCTGTTATTGGGGCAAGTACGCAGCAACAAGGTCTAAAACTGCGAAAAAAACGTTCATTCGTGGTATCTCGATGAAACTTCAGAAACCGAAATTGAGAAAAAATCGCTGATTGGCGGTGTATAGATAAGCCTCTTTATCTAAACTGAAGATAAAAATGCTAATTTTACTGTTATTTGGTGAAAAAGATACGTGCCCCGGTTTTTGATTTTTTGCAAGCGCGAAAAAGACAAGAAAACCCACTAATTCCATGCTAATAAAGTGAGAAAAAACACACTAATTGAGAGAAAAAATTCACCTAATTCACAGCAAAATTTGCAAAAAGCGGTAATTCACGACTGAAATTAGTAGAATGGCTAACTAGCAGCTAAAATTAGGACAAAAACAATAATCGACGGCAAAATTTATTGTGAAAATAATTGCTGAAATTGAGCAAAATCGCTAATTCGGTAGTGAAATCAACAAAAAGCGCTAATTTGCGGCTAAAATGGGGACAATCTTCATTCGCGGACAAAACTGAAAAGCATTGCTATAATTAATTCGCGGTAAAAATTAAGTAAAGTCACTAATTCATGGACAAATGGAGAAAAACGCTAATTCGCGGATAAAGTAAAAAAAAAAAAATGCTGATTCGCGGATACAAATGTAAAAAATTGGCTAATTCACAGTTAAAATTAATCGAAACGCTGATTCGCCAATTCAGGAAAACACAAATCTATATGACTCCGCCGAAGTCAACTTAGGTTCTAAAACTGAGAAAAAGCACTAATCCATAGCTAAAAATGCCCAGCAGAGTGGCCGAGGTCGATAGGGCGTCGAATCTCATGTCCAGATATCGCCTGCTGCGTGGGTTCGATTCCCACTACAGGATGGAAAATTTGAAATAAAAAAAATAATATCTCACGTTTAAATAAGTAAAGAGTGTGCTTTCGCTCTCGTCCACGACACCTGATGGTAGTTGGACGTAGCCCCGTTGAATTACCATAGCTAAAAATGGTGATGAGGGGGGAAAGGGGGAAATGATAACGCGGGGAAAAGATAGTTCATACACCGCTAATAAACGGTGCACCTTAAAGTGAGAAAAAGTGCTATTCGCTGCTGAAAAGGTAGAAATCGCTATAATTGGCAGAAACAAATTGAGGAAAACTTCACACAAAATTGAGAAAATCGCTACAGGGGGATAAAAAGCTACTTCGTCGCTAAAATTAAGAGAAAGTGGTAATTCACTGCTAAAATTGGGGGAAATGACTAATTCGCGGATAAAGTGTAGAAGAGGCTGTAATTCGCAGGTAAAATTGGGGGGAAAAGTTCAATTTTCGACTGTAATTGAAAATACACCAATTTTTGACATCTGCAGGCAACTTAGGGGCTAAAACTTGGAACGTTTGTGGGGGAGTTGAAATTAAATAATTTAAAAAATGAAATAAAAAGGCAGTCACATATTTCCATCGAGTTATATACTTGATAGTCTGCCCTAACTATCTGCTATGAATTACTTTTCTGAGGACCCTGGCCTCTGTAGATCTCTAGACAATCCTAACGCTCCTTTTAAACTAACTTGTTTCGTATTCTTAAATTAATTTAAATAATTAATTAAATTAATAAAAATAATTAAAAACTAAATGTTTTTAAATATTCAAAATAATGAAATGCGCTTCATAGGTCATGTTTTCTCGTCCGCCCCCCCCCCCATTTTGACAGACGCCCCCCACGTACACCGCCCCTGGGTGGTCACCCGGCTCGCCCCCTCCCCTTAAAGCCGGCATCACTACCATGAACGCCCGTCTCATTCGAAGCGGTGCAGCTGTTTGTTGGCCGCTCTCTTTTACAGCGCCGGCTCGTGGACAAATTTTGGTGAAGTTGTTTATACACAGTGTTCACAAGCTCTACGTATGCGTCCTGTGGACCCTTGGCAACCAAACAAATTTATTCCCTCGAAAAAATAAAGCATTTTGATAGGTTGTTTAAACTCCACAAACAAATAGTATGTGGTTCGTGATACTGTGTATAAACAACTTCACCATAATTTTGTCCACGAGCCGGCACTCTACTCTCTAGGCAACTAATGGCGTGATTTAAAACGGGTTTTTCTTTCTACGGCTCTATTACGGCACCGCTTTTCTAGGAAACCAAAGCTTTAAAGTGACGAATCATTAAATTTATCGTGCCGTTTGGCGCGTCACGTGTTGTTATGTTCGACATTTCAAGAGGATACAGAACAGTACCCGATTTTTGAAACAAAATAACACAGAGGTGTGACGTGACAGCTTTTGTTGGTCACAGTGACAACTAGCTCCGGTGACTGTGCAGTCACTGTGACAAAAACCAGTGATTTTGTCACTTGAGTGACTACTGAGGGCCTGTTCTATAACTTTTTAATGTCACTATCACTGTTTGTTTCCACCCGTCCTCCCCATCAACATGTGATTTAATTTGGGGCGGACTGTTGTAATAGGATATTCCTAGGAACCCTGAAATCTTACGGGACAGGCCCCCTGTTCGTTTGAGCAAATGCCTAATGTTACCGGACTCACCGGTATCTGTGTGAATTTCATTCTCAGACCCTACTCTAGACTCAAAAATGCAGATTTAGTGGGGCAGTTGCCCACCCCTAGATGCATTCTGAAAGTACAAATCTTTCAGGATAATCACATTGTGTTTCGTCGGCGCTCACTAAAAAAATAACTTCACGGATTTCACTAATAAAAAAATAAATTTCAACGGGTTTTGTCGCTCACAAAACGGATATCGCAAGGGTGACATAATTCAAAGACCAAATTCGCCATTTTTGCGTCCTAGAATACCATTTTCGCAGACAGACGCGGATTCAGTATTTGCTCAAGAGAGGTGCTAGAGAAATGGTGTGGTTCGCTCTACTAAAACTGGTTTGACAGCCTTTTCACTGCCTACAAATATTTGAAACTAGCTATTTGCACTATAAAAACGGCTAAAGTAACTAAACTCACGCCTAAAAATACAAAACTGTCGATTCGCGTTTTGAAAATGGCTAAAACTGGACTTCACGTGCCCTAAAAATTGGTGGCGACTGGTGAACTTCTGAAAATGCCTAAAAAGATCATGATTATACCGCCCGAAAGTAGCTAAATCGACCATTCGTGCGCTAAAATTGATCAGACTGGCCATTCTTGAGCCAAATATGACCATAATGCGCGCTTTTGGCTTGACGGACTAATGAAGCCCTGAAAACGGCCAAAATGACTTCACGTGCCCTGGAAATGCCTAAAAAAGATTATTCCCTCCCTGAAAATGGCAAAATCGACAATTTGCGCACCAGGAATGGTCAAACTTCATGGCCTTGGCTTGATGGACTAGGTATTTGAGCCCTGAAAATGGCAAAACTGACGATTCGTGTCTTTAAAATGGCTAAAATTACTATATTTGAACCCTAGAAATTGCCGAATTTACATAACGTGCTCTAGAAATGGATTTCCTGACGAATCGAGCTCTAAAAATGTCTGAACAAGTGACTCCTGCCCTGAAAATGGCAAAATAGACCATTCGGAGCGCCGAAAATGGCCAAACTGGCTGTTTTCGCCTTGACTTGGGACGTACTATTCGCTCCTATAACTGGAAAGACTGTGCGCCCAAAAATGACATATAGCTATTCAAGCCTTGAAATCGTCAAAACAGACTCTATGTGCGCTGAAAAGCTGTGCCCGACAAAGTAAATAAATGTCAATTCTGAAGTAAAATATTCAGTTTTGAGGTAAAGTGATATTTTTTGGGTGGAACCGCAAGTTTCAGGGTAAAATCGTCAGTTTGGAAACGTCTTTGGGATGAAATCGTAAGTTTTGAAATTAATACAGTCAGTTTTGGGGTAAAATGACCAGTTTTGTATTAAAGTCATTAGTTATGAGGCAACACGTCAGCTTTGGCGTGAAATCGTCTGTTTTGGTATAAAATCGTCATTTTTGCGATGAATTTGTCACTTTTTTGTGTGTGAAATCACCTGTTTTCAAGGCAGAATGGCCTAAAATCACCCGTTTTGAGGAAAACTTGAGTTAAAGTGTGACAGTTTTAGAGTAAATTATCTAATTTTGAGGGGAAGTTGTCGTTTCGGGTGTAAATGGAACAGTAAAGTTTAGTTTTAGGTTAAAATCGCCAGTTTTGTGGTACCATCATCATTTGGAGGGGGAGGGCATGTCAGCTTTGGCCAGGAATTGTACGTTTTTTTTACTAAAATCGCCAATTGAAGGATAAAATCGGCAGTTTTTAGTACTGAGTGGTCTGTTAATTGCAATTAAAATCATTCGTTTTTGATCTTTTAGGTTAAACCCGCCATTTTTAGGCGGAATTCACCAAAGACTTGAATTGAACGTGAACACTTTGTCTTTGGCATAGAAACGTCAGTTTTGAAGTAAAATATTCAGTTACACTAGAGTGAAATATTCAGTTTTTTTTGTTGAAAAACGTCAGTTTTGAGTTAAAACCCGTTATTGTTTGGTTAAAAAATGTTGAACTTTACGTATTTCAGACAAGACGTTGATGAAAAGTCGGTCACCCTGTATATTTGAATGCCATGTATCGATTTCCCGGGGAAATCGAATTGTCTGTTAATAGAAAAAGTCTGAATAGAATTGTCAGTTTTTGGATAGAAAATCAGGAATAGAAGGCTAAAACAGATAATTTCCGAACGAAGATGTTAGTTTTTGATGGATTACGACCCTTTTTTGTGAAAACTCAGTTTCCGGGGAAGAATTTGACGATTTATTGCGCAACCAGTTCTTTCGTTGGGGTCTCTAGTTTCCATAACGTCCCTTGGTCAAGGGCTGGCTACATCCCTGACTAGGAAGGTGTTTTAAAAAAAATAAAATTATACAAGATCACTGTAGCACAGGTCTTGGAAAACGAAGTGAATAAAAATATATTACCGACCTACTCTGAAGGTTCAATTCCAAGTCCAAGAAAAAAAGTCAACAGACGAGGGATAGACTTGGGGAGATTGCTCCTGAGTTCATTGGGGCGATAGATGGCTAGGTGACGGCTCCAATTTTAATTCAAGAGACTCTAGCGCAGTGAAGCGATAGAAGTGACGAATGAAGAGGCGATTATAAGTGAAAAAGAATGTCACCGTTAGAGGGTCGGAACGGTGATTTCAATGTGGTCGTCACCGGAGCCAACAGTGACGGAGTAGTCACAGTGACAAAATCACCGACAGTGAAATCACACCTCACCTCTATTAAGTGTACGACCGCCTAAGAGTAAGAGCAGAACGCGGAGGTCGGAGGCTCGCTTGAGGGTGAGGGTCGATGGCGATGCCTATCGCGATAGCTATCCACACAAAAAAGAATGTTCAGTAGAGTGGGACTGTACAGAACAAAGAGGCAGGAGTGAAGCTAGCGGGCTCGCTGTGGGGTCGATGATTTTGTTTTTCAAACTTATTTGATCCCAGGAGGTCGCGGTCGCTAGCTCATCCTTGCATCCTCATTCCTGATTGGGCCGTTTGAAAGGCGTTACCCTCAACTTGTTTTTGCTCACGTTTTTTCTTGAGAGGAGAGACCGCTCTACAAAAATGCTTGCGCAAGCAATTTTAAATACAGTTCAATTGTGGTCTTTAATAAAACCTAAAATAAAATAAAAACCTCTTTCTGTCGTTCCTATAAAAGTGGAAGAAACGCAAGGCTTTCACAAGGACGGGCTGAGAAAGGCTGATTCTTAACTTTGAACTAGATGGTGTAGTAGTAGAGAGACCGGATTATATGGAAATAAAAACGATGAATAAATGCGTGCAAATACGCACATTATTCCTCGAAATATGAATCGAAAATTCGGAAATATGCACTGAAAAGTAGAAAATATGCACTTGGATTTGGAGCCAAACAGACTCCAAGATAGGGCAACTGTGTAATTGCCTACTTGCAGTGAATGCGTCGTCCATCTTGGGGTAAGAATATTGATAAAATTGTACGCGAATAGAGTTGGAAATAATGTCGAGAAGCCCAGCCAAATCTACAGCCCAAAAAGGCGGTGAATTCACTTAGTTTACAGGTTCTCTAGCCGGGGAGAAAAGTTCTGGGCCGAATCTGCCATGTATAAATCCATGAACACGCTTTTGATTGCGCCGAAGTGGCCGTCCCTACCATTGAGTTGAGAGAGAGCGAGCTTCCCTTTCCTGGGCTTATTGACTTGAGAATATATTTTTTAGAGCTGCTTTCCTTTCTTTTTCTTGCATATTCCCGTATTTTCCAAGAAAAAGTGCCGAAATATGCATCATAATAGAAGAAACATTAGGAAAAATCATCTATTTTGCATATGCAAAATATTCATCCGGCCTACACGTCTAAATATGCAATTGCATATGCAAATATGCATTTGCACATAATCCGGCCTTTAAGTAGTACATTATAGCAGGATACAGCACGTCTCATTCTCACACTCACAGCGTTCAGGACCTAGTGTAGTGTTTAGTTTTTAGTGTTAAGAAGAACCCGAAGCTACTAAGCGTTAGCGTTAGCAACCGCCGCGTTCTGAGTAGCTCTGGTAAGAGGCCGGATGAATTGCCCTCGATGGTGTAGTGTCGCTATCGACCCTCACCCTCAAGCAAGCCTCCGACCTCCGCGTTCTACTCTTGATAGTTTAATAAATATTGGGCTTATGGTTATAATCTCTTCCTCTTAACATTAGAACTGAAGGGATTTTCGAATGACCAAAAATAATTCAATAGCCATACTTGGAAGCTTAATTTCTTTCAAGGAGATTTTTTTTTGGATTTTTTTTTTGTTTTTATTTGGAAAGACCCAACAATTGAAAAAAGAAAGAAAAAAATGCCTTACCTGTCTATTGAAATAGCGACAAGAGTGAAAACGGACGCCGCAACGCTGACGTTGGCGACGAAATTATTCACTGTGCAGTAGAACGCCCCGAACAGCCAGTTCGAGTCGAGCATGTACGTGAAATTAAACGTGCAATTCAAGAGCGACATGAATAAATCTGACACGCTCAGATTTACCAAGAAGTAGTTGGTGACAGTTCGCATTCGACGGTGGGCTGAAACAGGTGACAGTGAAGACAATCAAGTTGAAGAGGAAAAAAAAAGTGTGAGAATCACGTATTTTTGGTTTCAAGAACATGAGCATTTGCATATGCAGATTTAAGGGGGGGGGGAGGCTCCCAGATCCGCCATTGGTATTATTTTTAATGTGAAGAAGTTAAATGATTAATCAACGAGGTAAAAAAGTTAACTGGAATGTACCAGGAAGGGAGAGTGTACACAAAGAAGTGGTGCACATTTTACTGTAGATTGATCGGCGCTTCATCCAGGGGGGGGGGGGCGAAGTCCGCTCGTTCTTCTTTGTTAACGAGACAACATGTGATTTGTAGCATGAGCCCTTTGTAGCAATCGGATAAAACTGCCCACAGCCTTATCAATGTCGGATGGATCCTAATGCCAGATTAATGTTCTCAACGTTGATTGATTTTATATTTTGCCCAATCGACTGGATGTTTAATTAGGGCTGCAAATTTATCGACCGCGGCATCAATCAATCAAATGAAATTTCGACCTTCGGGTATGCTTACTTCCAACTTGCTTGAAACTTATTGAATCCATCTAGGATATATCTTTCTCCTCCTTTTCCACCATTCAGCCATAAAGCCTGGTGACTGAGAGAAGCGAACGTTTTTTATTCTTTTTCCACTCGCACGCATCAATTTCTTTAAAAAGTTGAGATATTTACTACACTCTCTAGGGGTATAAAGTTCATCCATGCATTGTTTCTTAAAAAATAACCGCTCAGAGCGGAGTCTTTATTCAATATAAGTTTAGAGGAGTGATGAGATTTTTTGATGAAAAATATAGTGTAGCTACAGATCATTAATTAGCTTTGCAGTTCCGACTTATTATGTACTATTAGTGTAACATCGCCACCAAAGTGCATCTCTTACTGCCCTCTCTCCACGTATTTCATTGAAATGCTGAAGAACGGACGAAATAACCACTTAAACTCAACCTCGTATAGTAAAGGAAAAGAGACAAGTAACAGAAAATGTTTGTCGCGTATAATATAATACTGGTGGTAAACGCTTTATATTTACCCTGTCGCAACAAAAACTGTCAAGTGAATTTCAAGAGAAGGAAGAGACGCGAAAATGTCGCTGCCACCAAGAAATTGTACCTTGTAAAACATTAAGATAAAGTCGGAACTGAAAAGAGGGGGGGGGGGGTATTTACCCTGACACGTATTTGCCCCAAGAACAGAACAAGGATGCTATCTCAGTTTCCGCCTTAAGAACCACCATACAATGGGGATCAGCGTATTTTCCATATTTTAGCTGGGAAATTGCCTCCAGATGGCGCCAAGACAATGCCGACGCTCCTTTTCGATGTTTATCGTTTTGAAATATTCATAAATCAGACACGCTTCTTAGGGCGCTCTATTAGGAGACCGACAGTCGTGTTTCACCTCTCAAGACACGTTCACATTATAGGCGAGACTGCCTCGCGAAGCAAGCCTCGCGAGGTTGTTCCGCTCCGTGTAAACCAACTTTTACGGCCCGGACGACCGTCTCATCCCCCTTCCCCCCTAAAACCAGCACCGCTCAGGTGGTTTATAAATAGGCCCCGCCCAACATAGGGGATATTTTTGGCTCACTAAAATGAACTTTTGGGCATCTCCATTCTGTTTCTTCCTCCATGTTTTCCCCCGAGAAGCTACCCTCTTCAAAAAGCTTCACAAAAAGCTTCAAAATTTATTGGCTGGTCCCAAAGCAACTCTGCTCCTTGCTGGAACAGACTTAATAAGTCTCGCGGGACACTTCGGTGTACACGCACGTTTAGCGGAATAAACAAGGTGAATAATAAGTAATCATCTAAGAAATTTCGTTAACGCACGCGAAGAGTTACAGAATTGGGGGGCTGGTGGCCTATTCTCCAAAATAGCAGTATGTTTTTCTAGCAATATTTAAATTTCATTCATAATTATGTTCGAAAAAACTGAATGAAATAGACATATTGCTATGAAAAACATATTGCGTTATTGTTAGAGAATATACGCCCCCTGGTTTCACAAAAAATCCGAAGTTTATTTCTCCCACCATTGATGTATAAGCTAACAAATTATTAACGAGTTATGTATCATGCAGTTTTTAACCTCGACACATAAGCTGTTGTGCCGTAAGAGCATCACGTTCTTTGGCACAAAGATAATTAGTTTTAATAAGGTTATGGAAGAGTTTTCCAGTGAAATTTCGAATGAGGAGTCTTTTTGTCAATTGCTTGCCAGGTGAATTAATTAATGAAAAGGGGGCCTCACTTCAATGCTCCCAATATTTCACGCTTCCTTGCTTATTATAAGTTTATTCACGCACTGTCGCTCTCCCACACTCAAACCCACCAACTTCTCTTTTGACATGAAGGACACAAATGATCTTGAATCTGCATCTCTCATCCCCCCCCCCGCCACCATCCGTAATATCTTTCAACAGAGTATACTAATAACTTTTAATATATTAGAAAAATATTATTCATCAAAATTACGCGCACATAACCGAATGTGCCTGAAGAATGTATACGTTATTTTAAAAAACACCAACATGAAGCAATTAACCCAAAGCATATCTCGCAGTTGTATGAATTCAATTCATACAATTCAATTCAATTCATTCATTCGTCAATGCCGCGAGGCACACATCAATTAATCCAGGGAAAAAAAGGACAGTGGTAAAATGACAGCCCAGTTTGCCTTTCTTGACGGAGTTCATATTCTATCTGACCTTATTGTTAGTAAATTCTGTGCGTGACCCTTGTATTTCTAGCGGGAATAGCCAAACTTGCTATTCGTTGCATGTCGAACTTTTGACAAGGAAAACTGGTATGATGTTAACATCAAAGTCCATCAGCCAATTATACTCGACAAAGCCTTTATTTTTTATTTTTTTGGTACGCAGGGGGGGGGGGGATCATTGAGAATTTCATTCGACTAATCCAAGGTTGTTGTTTTCTTTTTTGCATTAGCCCGAAAGCCTTAGCTAGAGGGTTGTTGAAGGGTGGACGGTATGGTTCTGCTTAATTATATGCGTCGGAAAACAGTTAGACCCTATAGAATAGGGTTTTAAGTAGTTTAAAGGATTGGGTAGAGCACAGACGAACTGGTCGAACAAAACCCGTCTCTCCCTTTCAAACAGAATACAGTGAATAATAATATGTTCCAGGTTCCCTAACGTAGCACGTGCCACACGTACATAAACGTGTCACAGCACTGGACACTTGAATGAATATGCGAAGAAAGTGCGGAAGAAACTTGCGTTTCTGGGGAGTTAAGCGCCCCATACATGCACAAAAAATATTGCGCAACATAGGGGTTGTACCCTAATGTTGAATGTGTATGGGTAGTATGATGATGGGTTCCATTGTGCGAACCATTTTTATTTGAAAACATCTGAAATATAATTTAAACCCCAAACATTGCGCAAAATAATTATTGTATTGAACATGCAGGGCAAAGGTCAAAATATTGCACAAATTTATTGCGCAATAGAAATTTTGCTCCCCCCCCCCCGGCTCCCTTTAGAAGTGGAAAAAAGAAGAACGACAGGTTCATTCCATTGGCTCTGCCGATCTCGTCATAAAAGACAAGATTCTTCCTGTTACCTGCGGAAAGAATTGTTGATCTACACAAGCGGAAAGAAGCGGCCACGTCGTTTCTTTTTCTTCTTCCACTTCTATAACGCTCGAGGCCCATGCCCATCGCTGCTGTTTTCAACCTACTGAAAGCCTTGGAGAAGCAGGATTCTTCAACGGGACGAAGTATGTCAAATGCTCTGCTTTTGAATCAATGAAATATCTTAGTGAATGGTAAAGGGCATCAATGCAAATATGTAGCCATGTACCTTGGGAAGTGGGAAGGCGCGACGAAATTAAAACGAAGAGTTGGTATTTCGATTGTCAGGAACACAAACAAAAATGCTTTATTCTTTGTTTCTCGTTTTCGAAAAATGTCATTTTAAATAAAATCTCATTCTCATTGAACACCATGAAATGAATCATCCTCAAACCACAAATATCACCTACCGCATTCTTTTAAACAAAAGTTCGTTTTCCTATTAACGAAACACAAAAAAATGAGAAAATAAGCAGCTATTTTTATTCTGTCCAGTTTTCCGCCGTTTTATCTCTCATGAGACCAGGATGCGTTTCATCGATATCACACGTGAGTTTTGCCCCTTTTTCTTCTTATAACATTTTCATTTCATGAATAAATTTCGCTGCAAATAAATATTTAACAGCCAACATCGCCTGGTTGGATGCTACATTATAGTAATTAATATGGAGAGTTCGGGAAAGAAACATTTAATTTACCTACAGAACCATATTGATCAACAAATAGAAACTCGCAAAAGGCAAGCCCTCCAACTTATGATGTTACCTACTTTTTACTTCGACGCTGTCACTATGTCAAACAGCATAAATTATTCGTGAGATTTGTCTATTTAATTTCCGTAAAAAATACATTTGAAAACGTGGTCATTTCGAGATGGCAACGCAAAATTGTTTCCTTCTGCTATATGGAACATACGTCTCAGAGTCACACGTATTATCACGTGGGAGAATTTTCGTTTCCTATAGAGAAACAACTGGCAAATGGATGAAGTGTGTTTATCGGGGAGGCCGACATCGGGGCCAAAGAGGTTATATTTAGGTGGACTGTTATCTACCCCCCTTACCATGCAATCCTATGCAAATCGTGATAAGGTAACCCTTGTGTAACCTATATCTACATAAAAAAAGTTGGCCCCGATGTCCGGAACTCTGTTTATCGCCGTGACAGTGTTGATCGGTGACGGGGGTCTGTCAGGCGCTAGTGTCTCTTGTATAATGAGTTTTTGAAAGCTCAGCAAGAAAACTGTCAATTTCACTCCTGAAGCCGACTACTCGGCATACAAAACTGTCGATATAACCTTAAATGTCGGATTTTCGGCCTAAAAAAAAAAGGTTGTACTTGTGCGACCCCCAAAACAGTAATTCATTAGCTCAACACTTGACTTGAGCACTCGGCAAGGAAAAGGTGAATGAATGTGCACAACAAGTGATGCACGAGACCGAGACGAGACTTCAGTGGTCTCAGTCTCGGTCTCGCTCATGAGGGCTTGGTCTCGGTCTCGATCATGAAAAGTCGGTCTCGTCTCGAAAAGTTAAAGGCGCGAATTCAAAGTATGTGTGATATTAGTGACGAGTGATCCTATTCTCACCTCAATGATTACAGATAACGACGATAGATGAATTTATACTTTGCTTTCCTTCCTTGGTGGCTCGTGGCATGAAGGGGGATTTGTGATACACTACTGATTAATGACCAAAGAGCTTTGTAATTGCCCCAAAATAGATCGTCTTTAAAACAAGCGTCACACTGGGAACGTGAAAGGGGAAAAGTTGGGAATTCAACGAGATCAACTCAAAATCTCGCACATGCAGGGGCGTAGCGTGATATTTTTATGCCCGGTGCGGTGATCATGGTAGATGCCAACCCTCGCCGCACTATAAAAACAAAAAAAAACGCGAGTATCTGCGGATACTCACCACAATCGGAAATCATCCCAGGGCTCAGGGTAGGGGAAAACGTCAGGGTTCTCGGGGAAATTTTCTCCTAAAAATCGTATTCGATTTAGCAGGGAAGGACCAAGACCTATTTTAACTTCAGACAGGTTCTCAAACCGCTACGCTTTTTCCGAAATAATCAGACCGTGGTCTCAGATTGACAGATTATAGGCGTGGAAATGTTTTTTAGTGGTAAAATCAGCAGTTTCATAGTCCTTGTGAACTAGATATTCTGTAACTGAGCCAAATGTGATGTCCGATCGAAGATGGGGGGAGGGGGTGTTCCGGAGAGAACCAACTTCACAAGACTGGCTCTTCAAGAACTGATTTCGTGGGGTTTAATCGTTAAAGAAAAGAAGAAAAAAAAAAAGTCTTGAGGGTTTGGCTCTGCTTTGCTAGTTCGGCTTTTTAAAAACCGCACTCACGAGTTAGACTCCTGACAACGTGACAACCCAATTTTTGCGGATTGAACCAACTTCACGGGTTTGGCACTTCAATAAACCAATCTCAAGGGATTTAGTCGTTCAAAAAACCAATCTTGAGGGTTTGTATCTCCAAGCAACAGAATTCGCGGAACATGCGGCATCTACTTAAAATAACAATTTCGCGTGTTATTTGACTCAATAAACAACAATGTTACGCGTTTGTCTCTTCGTCAGTTCCAAGGGTGAAATCGGCTGTTCCCTGAGCGAAATTGACAGATTATGAGATGAAATTTACAGTTTCAAGGACGTTTCAAGGACAACATTAATAGTTTGTAGGACAAAATGCTACAGGCTCAATGTCAACTTTTTCACTGGAATAATCAGTTTCCAGGGCACTACGGAGAAATAAAAGAAGAAATAAAATTTACGGTACTGTAGGAGATAATTGATAGATTGACAGTTTTGAACGTCGAAATTGACGCTTTCAAGGGTGAAATTGGCTGTTTCCAGGACGAAATTATAACAATTTATACGATGAAATTGAAAGCTTCCAGGACGAAATTTACAGTTTCTCGAACGAAATTGACAATTTATAGAACAAAATTGACAGTCTCCAGGACGAAATTGACAGTTTATAGGACAAAATTGACAGTTTTGAACGACAACATTTACAGTTTTGAATGATGAAAATGACATTTCCCGCGTGAAATTGACAGTTTCAAGGACGATTTTGGCAGTTCAGAGGTAGAAATTGGCAGTTTTAGACGACGAAATTGACATTTCCAAGGACAACATTTACACAGTTGTGAATTACGAAATTTATATTTCCAGGACGAAATTGACAGTTCCATGAAGCTTTCGGTCGAATTCATTGTAGTTTTTAACATCCTCCCACCAACTGACAGTCGTTACACTGCTATAGATAGCTCATGGGGTGCTCTAGTCTGCAATGGACCATTTTGTGTGGTTTTGGTGCTTCTTCAAGCCGCGATTTATTTCACGGAGCGCACCTGGCAGCTATGGGCGGTTGAAGAGATGTGGAGTATTTTCTACCGGTGGTGGGCAAACGGGCGCTATATTTATCTCTACTGCGCTCGGTTCTTTAACATAATTCATGTTACAAGTAAATAAAAGCCTCAGCCAACTGATGCCCCATATCAAGTGGGCCCGGGGGGCCGCCCCCACCGCTACGCCACTGCGCACATGCCAACTCATTTAGTTCAAGCAAGAGACTTCCCTTCCCAGACGCGACGAGGCAGAGGTGCACAATCCCCCCATCATACATCAGACCCTCCTTCTCAGGCTTCAACTGGAAATGTTGGCTTAAAAAAAAAAAAAAAAAAAATGAAAGCGGTGTCGAGTTTGATGATAGCGGCCCAATGAAGTTTCAAACGCAAAATTAGGGTTCCCTTGCACTAAGCAGCCTGTCCACGGGCAGCCAGTTGGCTGCTGTGCAGTTGGGCTTGTTCTAGTGGCTGCCCCAGCCTGGCTGCCTGCTAGGTTGCAATGTATTTCACCGGCCCCCCGGAAACCCTAAACCTTTTTTTTATTACGATACTTAGGCATACAGGAGCTTTTAACGAACGAGGCACGAATATGTTTGTGACACGAGACGAAGTCGAGTGCCATCATCGATAAGAGTTTGTAGTGCGATTATACGCCTCAGGACCGTACACTTTTTTTTTTTACCTTCGATCGTACAAAGCCTTTTAAAGTCAATTAGGTTCATAATTATTTAATTTAACGGTTCCGTAAAGTCTCCCATTTGCCACACAACTTCATTTCAGAGAAACAAAAGAAGCGCGTAAGATGAAAGCGGGCTTCCCTGCCTCAATTCTTCTACCAACTCACCAACAAATTCAACTGACTTAGACCTTTTTGGGATATAATTTCCACGGTTCCACTCACCCTGCACGCATCGTTCATCGTGCTTAAAGACCAACTTTACACACGCCGTGCGGAAAAGAGTGAACTCTTTTACCGTGAACTCTTTACCGCACGGCTTGGGTAAAGTAGGTCTTTACGCACGATGAACATCTGCTTAAACACTTCTTTAAGAATGATCTTAGGAATAGTAGATTATACGCCTAGGCAAGAAAGCGATTTTTTGGAGGCCGAGAGAAAAAATTGGACGGGCGAGGTGTATAGCCGAGCCTGGCCTTTTCTCGAGACCCCAAAATCACTTTTTTGACCCGATGTGTACAGTATTTTTTTATTAAAACATGGGCTGATTTTATGGGCCACGGCGATAAAGTGAGTGTTTTATCCCCTAGGCTCTAAAATAATCAGCTGTTTTAAAAAATAGTATCTTACATATAACGAGACACGTAAGTGCCATTTTACTTGCGAGTACTTTGTTTGGCTGGCGGGGCAAAGCCGAGTCGGCTAAATGAGTACGACCAAGTGAATTGAGTTATGCACGATATTTTTCGCGCGACAAGTGAAATAATAGTATATTTCACTACAAGTGAGGGAAGTGGAGTTTTACCTGCGAGTTGTGAGCTAAAAACAACGAGCAGAGTGAAAACTTCTTACTCACGAGTTGTGGATATTATTTTTCGCACGACCAACAGGTTTAATTGTCTTTCCTGCAAGTGTTCGGAGGCAAGGGTACGCTAATTGAATACAGAACTTTTTTTCACTTTCCTTCACTAGTGAGTGAAAACCTCTTTGTTTCCTTCGTTTGCGAGGGAAAATGTGAAATTACTGGCACTCTGCCTTACTTTCCTTCACTAGTGAGTGAAAAAAAAAAAAATACTTTTTTCACCTAGTTTATCTTCTCAAGTAAAAATCAACTTCCCTGTTAAGGTACCTTGAAGGGGAAGTATCACTCCCCTCCCTGATCGTGCGAAAACCATCATGTTATAATTCGTGAAAGAAGAAGAAATGTGCGTGTTTCCTATGATAATTTTACAAAAAGTAAATATGTTCCCATTATTTTATGTCATTTTGTGCGTTGAAGGGGAGGGGGATATGTCCACCCTTGGATCCACCACAGCCCGGAGGCCCATAACACAATAACCGTCTAGGCTTGAAACAAGGTCTTTTCATTGTTAAAATGTTCTGTATTCATAAATGAGCCATCATTTTTTCATTTTTTTAATTCCGACCGAGACCAGTCTCGGCTCTCTGGTCTCTGCTGGGATATTGTCTGTGTAGGCTCCTACAATGGATGACAGATGGAAGACAGATGTCCACTGGCTTGAAATTGTTTACTTATGATCTGGGGCCTTATTCTCTAACGAAATAGAAACTTTGCTTTGGTAGAAACATTGAAATCTCATTCGTGGAATTAAGAAAACTGAACGGAAACATGTGCTTTCTGAAAAAAGCAATGAAGAAAAAAGTTAGTGAATATGGCCCCTGATTGAAAGTTTTTTTCAACAAATAACTTACTCGGGTAAGGCCGGTTACACACTTGTACGGATCGTTTTTGTTTCTTTTTCGGCAACAGCCGAACAACTACGAGTATGAAACGATGTTTTGGTCTCAATTCGGCGCCTCTAATAGAAACCTCATATTAGACGACTACCCTCTCGGCACGAATACATTTTATTTCTACTTCCATCAGGCACGAATTCGTGTCCAGGAAACATAAAGCATTTTTGAGCCTTTCATAAAATGCCCAGTTCAGGGCCTTCGCACACGAGGCCACCTTTGAAGCGCCACTGAGTGGCACCACAGAAATTTGCGGTCCATAGTCTTGTGCTGCAGTTTCGGCGTGCTGATTGATTTGGAAAAAATTAACGGTAGCCTTCAATAGGTTACGAATATCGTTTACCATTTGTATTATAATTCTGCTCCAGAGCATTTCATTTCCACCCGTCTTCCCCATTATAATTCAGAGAGGACGGGTGGAAATGAATTGCTCAGTAGCAATTTTTTGTGCAAATGGAAAACGCTATAACAGAGTCTATGAAATAGTAGTGAACCTATAGTTACACGCAGGCGCAGGTACTGACTATCCGCCATATGTGGTCCTCTAGACAGGGGAGCGCTTGTGATTGGCTGGTGAGCGTAACCTACACGACTGGAGCAGCGAATGAGAGATGTAAAATACAGAGACCATACACTGCGACTGTCAGTACTCGTAGCGTGGGAACTTATAGAGCCTTAGAAATAGTTGACAGGTGATTTGCCATTAGAAACTAGACTGCAAGGAACATTTGAGGTTGAGGAAACTTCGAGGAACTAAACGGAAATAAGCTATACTTACCTAAAACAATCCACATGACAATCGAATTGCCCACAGAGGCGACCGTGAGCATGACCGAGAAAAGGGATATCCACAGTAGTTTTTGCCACCACGTGAAAAAGTACACCGTCGGTGACTGTTGATAATTGAGACACTCGGTGAGGTATTGCCTCGAACGTCGAGTTTTGTCGAGACGAAGCACTGTTTCCAAAGCTTTTAAGAGTTCGGTTCTATTCAGAGTCTCGACTAAATCCCGTCCCAGAATGACGGCGGAGCAATTGTAGAGCAAAGAATCCTCATCCATAATACAAGTCAATATATGGAAACCGAAGTTGGAAGTCTTTCCAAGGTGACAGGGTATCTGAAAGCAAAGAAAAGAATATTTTGTGGCTTCCACGATCGCTTAATTTTAAATCATCGTGATCAATAAAATAATACATTTTCTGAAGTGTTCGTGTTTTCCAGGCCAATTTTGAATGTTTGAGTTATACACCAAGAATAAACAGTTTAAAAAGAGGAACAGCATAAAGAGAGGAAGAAAGAAAATACTAAAAGGAGAGCGAGAGAAAAAAAAAAAAAATTAAATCGATTTGGCAGGTTAGGAGCGCACATATATTCAACTCGCGGAGCGATCCGTTCGGTATCTCCCACGTAGCTTATAGAGAGAAAAGTAATATCGGAGAATAGAGTTACAAATTCTATTGCTAAGAGAACGCACGCGTGACGTGGACTATGACGAGTATGTAACGATTCCACATGGCTGAGTGAGATACTTGGAGCTGTGTGCCAAGTAGAATCGAACGGAACGTTGCTCAAAAATTTATTGCACTGCTGACAGTATGACAGCCCTCATTGCATCGAGGAAAAATACGATCTTTTGACCGCAATAAGAAATACTTCAAGATTGTATTTCTCTGTGTTAATATTAAATAGACACATGATCGGTGGGGGGTTGTTGTTGGTTTGGATTTAAAATAAAAGAAAGTAAAATTTCGTTAAACGTCTCCGGCATTTCTTGATAATAAAACATGGTGCCAGGTGAAAATGGCGGAAACCTACTAGAGCCGAGCAGAGGCTTGCCTCCAACCTCGGCTGTGCATGACATTTCTACGTATCGACCAAATGCTGCTTCGCTCCCGGGTAATATCGACGTCAGTAATCCGAATTGGGAGAAATGGTCTACGAGATGGCAACGATACAGAATCGCAACATTCCTAAATGTTATGCCCGAAAGTTACCAAGTAAATCAACTTCTGCTGGCCCTTGGTGAAGACTCAGAAGAATTGTACTTGCGTTTCGATTTAAACGACGAAGAAAAAGACAATTACGCGATCGTTTTGGAAAAGTTCGCTCGTCACTTCGCGGGGAAAACAAATCTCGTTTTCGAAAGAACAAAATTTTTTGCTCGTAAACAACAAGCAGGGGAACCGGTGGAACACTTCATCAATGAATTGCATGCTATCGCTCGGAATTGCAATTTTGAAAACCTGACGAAGGATGACTTAATTTTACACAAGATTCTACAGGGAATGTCAGACGTACGTTTGTCCGAACTTCTACAGACTGAGATTACTCATTCTACGCTACCTCTACGAGTCATGGAAGAAAGAATAAAACAGGCAGAAAAAATTCGAGAACAACAAGCTGTAATTCATTCTGAAGATCCAGGTCAGGAAATCAATTCCTTGAGAACAAAATCATCTGCAAGACAAGGCCTTGCTCAGAAGTGTGGTAAGTGTGGCAATACTTATCATAGTGGTAAAGAATGCCCGGCGACAAAAGCTCGGTGTTTTAAGTGCAATTTGATTGGTCATTTCTCCTCAGTTTGTCGAACAAAAAAAGTAAACCACGTTTCTGACAATCAAACTGACGATTTTCGCGAAAAATCACATTATAATCTGGGGCTGATTGAAATAAGTTCCATCAAAACAAATAGAAATCAGAACTGGGAGGTAGACTTGACTATTGGTTCCAAAATCCTGAAGTTTCGAATTGACACGGGAGCGGATGTGTCAATTATTTCCGAAAATGATTTCAATAACTTGTTCCGGCGAAATTATAGCCTGGAAAAGGTAAATTCTACTTTCCTTGGCCCCGGGAAAAATGTACTAAACATAGCGGGAAAATTCGCTGTAGATATAGCTCTCAAAAAGAAAAAAATTAGAGACTACATTTATGTGTTGAGAGGTTGTCAACAACCATTACTAGGTCGTCCTGCGATTGAAAAGCTTGGTATTTTAGGGCGAATCGACTCTGTTGCGAGAAATACACCCAGTGAATATTATAAATCGCTGTTTCCTCAACTTTTTAGTGGGATCGGTGTGATGAATTACTCTTATTCAATTAAATTGAAAGAGGGCTGCAAACCCTATGCTATTAGTGCTCCTCGTAGGCTCCCAATTCAGCTAAGGAGCCAAACAGAAAAAGAGCTTAAAAGAATGGAAGAAAACGGGATTATTGCTCCAATCGAAGAACCTACTGACTGGGTAGCTGGAATGGTCGTGGTCCCAAAACCAGGTGGTGACGAGGTCCGGATATGTGTTGATTATTCGTACTTAAATCAAGCAATAAAAAGAGAGCGCGTGATTCTCCCTGGAGTAAATGACATTTTGCATCAACTCTCTGGTGCAAAGATATTTTCAAAAATAGACTGTCGAAGTGGTTATTTTCAGATCAAACTAGACGAACATTCTTCCAAGCTAACATCTTTTTTAACTCCATACGGGCGTTTTGTTTTCAAGAGATTGCCGATGGGAATCTCTAGTGCACCAGAATTTTATCACAGGACCATGACCAGTATTCTCAAGGGAATCCCAGGTGTTCTAACCCTCTTAGATGATACATTAATATTTGGAACAAATAAAGAAGAACACGATGAAAGATTACACAAGGTATTGACCAGACTAGCTGAAGAAGGGGTCACATTAAACGAGGGAAAATGTGTATTTGCAGTCAATGAGGTCAAGTTCTTGGGCCACATAGTTTCGGAAAATGGAATTAAACCAGATACCGAGAAACTGGAAGCTATTAAGACCCTTCCTCGCCCTACAGATTTGTCCGCTCTGAGACGTTTTTTTGGCATGCTTAATTACCACGCAAAATTTTTCCCAAGACTCAGTAACGAAACCGAACCCTTGAGAGACCTCTTAAAGAAAGGCAGGTACTGGATTTGGGATAAGTGCCATGACGAAGCCTTCAATCGTATAAAAAACATGCTGTGTTCAGCGCCCCTACTAGCATTTTACAATCCAAACTTGCCTATCAGAGTGTCTGCTGATGCCAGTTTAATGGGGTTAGGGGCGGTTTTGGAACAAAAGGCGGGAAACTGTTGGAAACCGGTCCAATACGCGTCAAGGAGTTTGACTGATACTGAGAAACGGTATTCAAATCTTGAACGAGAAGCCTTGGGACTCGTTTTCGCTTGCGAAAAATTCGAAGACCTTTTGATTGGGGCACCTTTTGTGTTGCGCACTGACAACAAACCTCTGGTGACCTTGTT
Source organism: Corythucha ciliata (assembly GCA_038030265.1). Classification (NCBI taxonomy): domain Eukaryota; kingdom Metazoa; phylum Arthropoda; class Insecta; order Hemiptera; family Tingidae; genus Corythucha; species Corythucha ciliata. The sequence goes on from CM075939.1 coordinate 4,322,761, forward strand.
TGGGAAAAAACCTCTAGCGGATTTGAGTGCCAGAATCCAACGCATGAGGATGCGAATGCTCAAATTCAACTACAAAATGGAATATGTGTCTGGAAAGGAATTTTACATTCCCGATACTCTTTCTCGTGCCCCTCGAAATCTTGAAAATGATAGCAATGATGATGTACTGAACGATGCAGACATTGAAATTTTCGTTGACCAAGTTTTTAATGCCAATGTTAGCGATGTCAGAATGGCTCAGTTTTTGAAAGGCCAAGAAAGTGACCCAATTTTCGGAATGCTAACAACGTATATCAAGAATGGCTGGCCAAAGAATCCTGATTTTCGAACTATTCCCTATTCAAAGTTCAAAAACGATCTTTGGATTAAGGAGGGCTTAATTAAGTATAAGAATCGATGCGTAGTTCCACCTAAGCTTCAAGTTGAAATTTTGAACCGTATTCACAATGATGGCCATGGTGGGGAATCGAAATGCATAGAGAGAGCAAAGCAATGTGTTTGGTGGCCAGCTATTACCCAAAACATAAGAGAAAAAGTATCAAACTGTCGTAAATGTGCTACGACGAGGGTTCAAAGGCCGGAACCTCTTTTACCGTCTACACTGCCCGATCGACCATGGCAATCTCTAGCCATGGATTTCTTCAAGGCAAAAGGGATCTGGTATTTGGTAGTGGGAGATTTCTTTTCGAAATACTTGGATATTCGTCCGTTTCCTCGACAAATGAGAACAGAAGATGTAATCAGTTACCTAAAACAATTATTTTCTCAGTTTGGGGTTCCAGAAACAATAAGGTGTGACGCTGATAGTAATCTGACTTCATTCCAAATGAAAAAGTTTGGGAAAGAAATGGGGTTTACTGTTGTTCATTGCAGTCCAAAACATTCGCAGGCTAATGGTTTCGCCGAGGCGATGGTTCACATTGCCAAAAACATGGTTCTGAAATCAAACCGATTTACAAATCGCTTTACTGGCGTATCGCTCCTCGCCTCAAATTCAGCAATTGTCGCCATCAGAGTTGCTTATGGGACGCCGTATAAGAGGAACGCTACCAATAGACCCAGAATTGCTTGAACCAAAATGGCCTGATCTCGATTTGTTTCGAAGAAATTTCAACAAACATGTCATCAAAACTAAAACTTGGTTCGATCAAAGGCATTCAAGTCGGGAACTGAGGGAGTTAATACCGGGAGAGGAAGTTTTCATCAAAGACAAAAATAAATTCGGTACAGTGTCTTCCAAATCAAAGGACGCAGTTCGCCGATATATAGTTTCTACTGAATCTGGGACGATTGAAAGAAATAGAGTCGCTTTGATACCCTCGAAAAATAAGCCCCGGTTGAATTCCCCGTATTATAATAGCATCGAAAAGTCCAAAAATTGCGAACGGAGAGAAATTTCTCGACCCTTACAAGATGATGAGGATTTCTTTTGGAGACAAAATTACGACGAAACTCATGGGACAGCACAAAGAAGAGAGAAAGAAAGAAGAAAGGAAGAAAGAGAAGAGGAACAAAGAAGAGAGGAACAAAGAAGAGAAGAACAAAGCAAAGAGGATCAACGAAAGCAACCTGAAGATCAGGAGGAAAATGAAGGAAGAGAGGCGGGACGAGCAGTTGAACCCGAAGACACAAGAGAATTTCCAGATAACGAAGAGGCTGCAGATGAATGGCAAGTGGTCTCCTACAAAACCAGGAGTGGGCGGAGATCGAGGCCGCCTATGCGTTTTGGATATTGACGAATCCATTTTTCAAAGAAAGGGAAATGTGTTAATATTAAATAGACACATGATCGGTGGGGGGTTGTTGTTGGTTTGGATTTAAAATAAAAGAAAGTAAAATTTCGTTAAACGTCTCCGGCATTTCTTGATAATAAAACATTCTCTGTAGATACATGGTCCAAGTGTGACTTCACGTCATTCGTTCAATGTCAACAAAATCCGACATCTATAACAGAGTATGATTTTGTGTATGAAAAGTTTTTTTGAAACAACTAGCCCATTTATGGTGAATTTCACCACCGCCCGCAGTGGGATTACCAAACTCTAATATTGTTTACATAAATTGTAACTCATTTTATTTTTTTTATTTTTGTTATTTTGACTTAACGTAACTCAAACCTTAACTCTCAGAGGTGAAGTCCACCATTATAAATTGTAAGTCCGGTATTCATTAGTCAAGCCCAGGCGCGGACCCAGCAAGCTTCCTTGGGAGGGGCGAATCCCCCCACCTCCAAACAATTATCATACTCGTCACATCCGCGAAATAAGTACAATAATTTCATCTCTCACGATCAGTGAAAATTTCAGTCAAAAACCAAACATATGGCGTTTTCCATTCAATGTAATACACTAGTGTGGTGTACGTTTTTCCACCCGTCCTCTTTGAATTGAAACATATGTTTATGGAGAGGACGTGGCACTACACTTGTGTAGTGTACGTGTTAAATGGATATCGCTTATAAATTTCTGTCACTCGACCTCACTCAAATGTAGGAAAATTGAGAATGTCAAGGTGTCGTTTAATGCGGTCCACTGTTTTTCGATCCCAAACCTTCAGACCACAGGGTTACTTGGCTCGAGGGCGCACGCGCAGGTAGAGAGGATATGAAAGCATAGGACTGGGTGGTTTCTCTCTCTCTCTGGAATTTGCATCAAAGGTACTGCCCAGTCTCCTTTTGACTTCACTCCTGGTCTCCATCAGCCCGGCTATATTGAGACGACGGACCGCCCCCCGGCTCACAACCAAGGGCCAGGGAGGATCTGGCTGACCAAGTCACCAGAACTGACAAGCCCCGTTTTAGGTCGAAATGGGGATAGCAGACTTTCTAGATTTCTCGTGCGAACAGTCGAAGAAGAAAACACTACTGCGTAATAGGCATGCGTGGAAAATAATCGTAAGCCATAGATACTGTCATAACCCTTCCCACAATTCATTATAGGTTACGCTGCTGTGTTTGAAACAAAACTTTTTCATAGGAGATCGGGCCCCAAGGAACCACAACTGCCCTCTCTGCCCTTAGGAAATTTGGGACGCTTAAAACTCTCTGAATTTCCGAGCTCCCTCTGAAAGACCGCGCCTCACAAGGGATTTTCCCATTTCGTCGGATCTCTAACTCCAAGGGTGAAACTTCCCGTACTTTCCATATAATACAATGATGATTATAAAACCCAACATTAAACCCTATTTTTATGATTAGAGGAAAGCATGCAGCAAGTAGACAATAAGGAGGTAAAGGGTCTTTCGACGACTTTGATCGTGTTGAATACAAGGTTAAGCAAAATAACTTTTTTTATTTCTTCCGAAATCAACTAAACTAAAAATTGGAATTTTTTACAGCCCCCCACAGAGACTGGAAGTCCATCATGCTCGAAGTGAACGTGACGGTCTGAACGAGTCGAAGGAGTGAGGTTGGGCTTCCCGGCGGAATTCAATGATGTGACAGAGGGAGTTTCGGGCATGACGTATGCTGGTTTGAGCCGGTCTATGCTGACGTTAGTGTTTGTTCCGTTGATGAGTAGGGTGAAAGACTTCGGGGTTCGTTTCAGAACAGGGTAGGGTCCAGTGTCAATTCTGCAGACGAGGCTTTGAAGTCTTCCCGAAAAACGCTACGGAGGCCGAGGACGATGGGAATGACGATGGGATAGCTAGTTGTTCTACAGCGTATCGTGCCGAGCATTGATCCGAGAGCGCGGAAAAGTGCGGATTCGAATTGGCGCCCTTGATCTGTGGTAATCCGAAGAGGAGTTCCAAAGCGGGAGATCCAGCAATTTAAGAGGGCTTCGGCAACGTTGACTGTAGTGGCGGTCTCGAGTGGCCAGACTTCAGGCCAACGAGTGAATCGGTCGATGACTGTAAGATAGTAGCGGTATAGGCCAGCGGGAGGTAGGGGTCCAATGATGTCAACGTGTATGTGGTCGAAGCGTGATGACGGTGTGGGGAAGGAGGTGATAGGGGCATATACGTGTCGAGATACTTTGGCTCGTTGGCAGGAAACGCACGACTGTGACCAGGAACGACAATTACGACGTATTCGAGGCCATACGAAACGTTCGGACACGAGGCGAGTGGAAGCTTTGACGCCGAGATGGCTCAGGTTGTGAAGGGAGTCGAATATCTGGCGACGAAAGGGTTCCGGGACGTAAGGACGAAGGGTGGGGGTCGATGCGTCACATACTAGAGTCACGTCGGTTCCAGGAATTGTCATTCTTTTTAGGTGGAGGGATGAATCACTCGTGATGAGGTTTTGCAGTTCATGATCTTCTAGTTGTGCTTGAGCTAGCTTCGTGAGATCGACAGGCGAGGTTAAAGCAGTGGTGACGGAATCGACGAGAGATAGTGCATCGGCGACAATGTTTGCCGAGCCACTGACGTGCTGAATGTCGGTCGTGAACTGAGAGATGAACGACAGCTGATTAAGTTGAACGGGAGGAAGTTTGTCCTTGCGTTGGCTAAAAGCGAAAGTTAGGGGCTTGTGGTCTGTGTAAACCGCGAATGTTTGTGTTTCGAGGACGTGACGGAAGTGCTGAATGGCCGAGTGAACTGCATGAAGCTCTCTATAGAATGCTGGCCATTCTTTTTGTCGGTGAGTTAGCTTCCGAGAGAAGAATGCAAGTGGCTGCCATTCATTAGCTACTTGTTGTTGCAGGCACGCTCCCACGGCGGTTTGAGAGGCATTGGTGAAGAGTCCGAGACGAGCTTGAGAGTCAGGATGAGCAAGAAGGGTGACTTGTGCAAGGTGTTCTTTGCATTTTTGTAAACTTTATTTGAGTTCCGGAGTCCAGACGATTGACTGGTTGCCGCGTAGACCATGAAGGGCGGCAGAATGAAGTGGGGCTTGGAAATCCGCCGCAGACGGGAGGAAACGCCGGTAAAAATTTAGCATGCCGAGAAAGCGGCGAAGGCTTTTAGCAGACGTGGGTGGGCTGATGTTTTGGAGGGCTGCGACGCGTTCTGGTGGTGGACGAGTTCCATCAGCTGAGACTTCGTAACCGAGGAAATTTATTTTCGATGCACCGAGGATGCTGTTGTTGGCGTTGACGGTGATACCGTGTTCTGCGAGGCGTTCGAAAACAGCGCGAAGATGTGTGCAGTGTGTTGGAAGCATCGGGTGAGAAAATGAGGATGTCGTCGATATAGGGGTAGCAGAATTCAAGTTCATGAAGAACTTCGTCGATGAAGCGTTGGAACGTCTGCCCTGCGTTTCGGAGCCCGAAGCTCATAAACGGAAACTCGAAGAGCCCGAAGGGCGTCGAGATGGCTGTTTTCGGGATGTCTGGTGGATTGACGGGTATTAGCATGTATGCTTTGACGAGGTCGATCGCAGAAAATATGGTGCTTCCTCGGAGGCGGTGAGAAAAGTCGTGAATGTGTCTGACGGGGTATCTGTCGGGAATAGTCCTGGCGTTTAGGGCGCGGTAATCATCACAAGGACGCCATCTCGAGTCCTTTTTTGGGACCATGCGGAGAGGAGAAGACCATGGACTATCGGATCGACGGACTATCCCTTCCTGTAGCATACTGTTGAATTCTTGTTGGGCGATGCGAAGTTTTTCGGGTGGAAGACGTCGGGGCCGCGAGAAGACCGGTGGACCGGGCGTCGTGTTTATGAAGTGAGTGGTTGAGTGGCGAACGACGCGATGGGTTCCTGGTGGGCGGAAGAGTTGGGGATATTGGGATAATACGTCGTGGAAGGGTGAATGTTCCGACAGTAAGTTGGTGAGAGCTTTGACACTAGATTGACTTGTAGAGCACGTGATGCGAGGCGTGGAAAGGACTGTGACTGAGTCGATGAGACGGTTGTTCGTGCAATCCGGGAGGAGAGAAAAGTGGGCCAATAAATCCGAGTCAATGATAGGGACTTCAACGTCGGCGATGATGAATGACCACGTGAAGTCGCGACGAAGACCAAAATCAGGTCGGAGTTTGAGATAACCGAACGTTGAAATCGGAGATTTGTTGGTGGCGATCATGGTGAAGTCGGTGCGAGGATGGCGGCCAGAGAGAAGACGTCGTGGAAAACATGACAAATCGGAGCCTGTGTCTCCGAACAATTAGGAATTGTTGCTTAGATAGACGGTCGACGATGAAGAGGCGGCGTCCGCGAGTGAGGCGATCAGTCGCCGCTAGTACTGATCGCCGTTGGTGTTTGACGCCGAAAACGAGCATGGACGTGTGCATTTAGTGGCGTTGTCACCCCAGCGTCGATGATACCAGCAAGTCGTCTGGGCAGCAGGTGATGGGCTGCGGGTTCGGTTCTGATGATGCCTGGTAGGACTTGACTCACGTTGGCGGGAGTGTGGTGGACGATGCGTGGTGTCCAAGTGCTGCGTAAGCGTAGTCAATTGTTTGCATATGGTTTCGAGAAGCCGAATGCTGTGATCGGTGGGGGGTGCGGAGGCGATTGCGTTGACGGAAGAAATCGGATTGGGGGGGGGGGGGAGGTAATGAATGCAGGTTGAACCTCTACGATTTTGTCGGCGGTGAGCGCCAGGCGGTCGAGTGGTAGGTCTGCCTGCGTTTGGAGGATAGCCTGGACGTGTGGGGGAAGACGTTGAGTCCAGAGCGTCCGAAGGAAGTCGTCGTGGACCGGAGTCGGCCCTGCGAGAGACCTCAAATGGCGCAGGAATTGCGACGGTTTGCGGTCACCGAGTTCTTCTTGTGTGAGAAGTTGACGGACTCGTTGTCCATCAGAGAGGGAAAGGCGATCGATGATTGCGGTTTTGAGTGTCGTGTAGGGATTTTGAGGGGGTGTTGCTGTTACGATATCTTCCACTTCGCTGATGATTCGTTCCGTCGTTCGTCGAGCTGGGATACGAGGTGAGTGTACTTGGTGGTTTCATTCGTGATACCAGCGAGAGAAAATTGGGCGTCAACTTGGGAGAACCACAAGGCAGGTTTGTCTCGCCAGAAAGTGGGTAGTTTGATGGCGACGCGGTTAACGAAAGCAGGTGTTTCTCGATCATTGGTTTGAGCGAAGGCCCCAGGAAGTAGTTGCTGGAGCTGCTGTTGGAGCCGTTCTAGCTGGGCCGCGACGTCATCGTTTGTGTCGACCATAGCGATTGACTAGTGGTAGGGCCGACGTTGCGCGTTAGTAGTCGAGGGTCACCAATAAAGGGTCTTTCGACAACTTTGATCGTGTTGAATATAAGGTTAAGCAAAATAACTTTTTTATTTCTTCCGAAATCAACTAAACTAAAAATTGGAATTTTTTACATGTGTCACAAAAAAAATAAATAAAAACGACGAGGATGCTTTGCCGCCACAGAGGAACAAATAAGATATCAAGTTTTTTTCTCTGGCTGTACGGCCCCACCAGACATTTTTTGTCGGCGTCTTAGGGGGGGGGGGGCGATCGCCCCAACCGACCCCCTCTGGGTCCGCTCCTGGTCTGTTTTACGCTTCCTGCAGTTGCTTCGTTACTCGTCATTTTCGTCTGTACATATCGGGAATTCGGCGTGTGAGATCTGGAGGCCGATGTATCGTTTGAGTTTCGGACTGTATTGTCGGATTCTTCATTTTTCGTGACCTCGACTTAAGAGGAGATAATATGTCCGCGGTTTTGGAGATTTGTCCAAACATTGTCCTCGTTAAGCTATGTCTTCACTTGTGCCTTTTCGCGTGCGTCAGAGACTCGCGCCATAGCGCCGATGTGTTGAACGTGAGGAATGCGCTATATTATTGCGTGAAACACATGTGAGACGAGATGAAAGAGAATTTCACAGCTTGAGTGAAAGTATACAGTTTGAGCTGTACACGTCAATCTCATCTCGTCTCACATGTGTTTCACTTCTTTATGACAGAACCCCGTGAACTCAGAAAGATTGTACGAAGCGGAGTTAACCAAATGATCGAAAACCATATTTTTATACATTTCTTTGGTCAAACTGACGAATCTTTGAGGGAAGAGAATTGAAAATACGTACTACAATTTTATTACTTTGTAGGAACTCTCAGAAGCGGAAACCCTCAACTCCGGAACCTTCAGATCAGAGTAAAGCAGAACTACCCGATTTGAAGTTACGTAGGGGGGAGGGGGCTGAAGAGGACGACAATTTTATCAGTTCACGAGCAGACTTCGTTACCAATTTTCAACAAGAGTTAGACGCACCTCATTTTCGTTTTTCCAAGCCGTCAAGTTTGATGTTCCTGCATGAAGGCATCAACGGGTATGGAAAATTGGTTGAGTCCTCCTAATTCCTTGCCAGGAAAAATGGGTGCAACAGTTTGTTTGTTTGTTTTTTTATTTTGCAGAATCTGTTTTGTATTCAAGCTGAGTTGCGCCCGTAACCACTTACACCTTAGGAAATAAGAAGAGAATGTACGAGGGAAGCATGGACGGCAGTCCGTAATCACGACAATAAGCATTTACAGAACTCGTGGTAATGTGCTAACTTCAATGCTTTAAAGGCTTAAATGGGAGCAACTGTCCTTTGGACTCAGGAGAACCATGTGTTGAGGTAGTTGTTGGCAGTTAACAGAAAATAAAATAGGTACGATTTATGCCCTCGACTCTTGCCATTCTAAAATAACAAGACAAGGGAAAGAATCTAAGTTGAAAAGACAGTGGAAACGTTGCATGGTGTGCTTCTTTTTCCTACAGTAAAAATCTGTCACCACGAAGAAACTGCAGTGTTTGTTTGTGTATCGATACCGTCCTCCTCGCTTGTTTTTCTTCTTCTTCTTCTTCTTCTTCTTTTTTTCTGTCCCCTAATCATGGTGACTCCGAATCAGGGGAAATGGATATGGAAACCAATCACCACAACCACAACACATAAGTGTGTAATAACATGAGGTAAAGCTCACTCTGTTAGCGTCGCTGTAGCATGCCTCCTCCACCCTCCCCCCATCATCGAATTTAAACTCGACGGGCACGATAATCTTCGCTCGTTTTCCATTGAATTGCAACAGGATGGAAAAACTGTTTCAATGTTCCTAGAAACTAACAATGTCCGCCTCGCTTGAAGCGGATCCACGCATTATACATTTTTTCAAGCGCCCTTTTATGATAATGAAATGGGCCAGCAACAAAATTAAATCATGAAATGATGTGAGTACAAAAACTCTCCTCTTCTACTCGAACTACTCAGCCGTCGCATCAGTGTTTTTTTATTTAATGATTTTTATTTGATGTTTTTTTTTTTTTTATTATAATGATGTGCCATTCTATATTTAGGCAAAGGTGAACGTGGGCTCGAAAAGTGTATAATTCTGTAAAACTGGATTAATGTAAAACAAATTGGAATCTTCGTCCTTTCCTGAATGAGTTGAAAAATCTGCTTCGACTTTAATAATGCCTTGGAAATAAATTCTCATTGGAAGATGTTATGTACAGAGCCGTATCAAAGGGGGTCCGAGGGGGCACACCCTCTCCTCTCTTTCAAGAACAAGAAAGAAAGAATGAATGAATTGATTATTTAATCCGAAAAGAAACAACACAGTAACACGAAAATGGGTCTCAAATAACAAGTAAAACCACGTGAAGTGTCATTTTCGTTAGTTTCTCAAAGTTCCAGATCCGCGAAATTCGAGGTTTGAAGAACTGAACCAATGAAATTGCTCAAGTCAATGAACCAACCCCACAAAGTTGATTTTTCGAATGAGTCAATTTTCCCGTTTGCCAATGATTCCCGTCTTTTCGAATAAGTCAACGCTTCAACAGCGCTAAAAGTTTTGTTTTTGGTGCCGTGAAACCCTCGACATGTATTTTTTGGGTCAGCCAGGACCGCGAAATTGCTTTTCAAATATTTTTTTTCTTTCAATCAGTTAGACAAACCTCACTAAATTGGTTTTGAATGACCACCGGTGAAATTATTTTTTGAAGAAGCCGGATCCACCTAACAGGTCTTTCGAGTGGGCTTAAACCTGAGAGATTTGTTTTTTGGGCGAGCCAAACACCCTTGTGCTTTAGAACCAGCCCTGGAACTATCTTAATTTTGCAACCGTATGAAAATTCGGGGTCATTTGATGTGCCTGGGACCTGCTTAGGACGGTTTTTAGAGTCCGTGGAGATGGCTGAGATCGCCAGACATTTTCTGCGGAACGGGGGCCCACACCAGAACTATATGTATAGCTGTTGGCGAACACCCCTTTGGGCTGCTTGAAAACGGCTGGAAAGTGAGAAAATTTGTTCCTTGCAACCAATAAACTATAGAGAACCTCCATCGTTATCCAATTCCAAATCAAGCCCTGGCTACTCATACTAGTAAGCCTCGAAATTTCACATTTTTTAAAGCTCACTCATGTGGTGCTATCCACAATCAAAGCCTTTTTCAAAAAACTTCGATGGTAATCGAAGGCTTTCATTACATTACATTTTTGAGCCGAATTTGGGAGTGCTACACGATGAACTGGCTAGGTTTAACGCTATTTTTACATCTCCACCCCGGGAGCACCACTCCCTCCCATCTTGACTTTTTTCAAAAAATTAAAAAGGCAATCAAAGCCTACTCCGACATGGAATAATTCCTACTGAATAATATGGTCAATTTGACCCAAATGCAATATGCTTGGCCGAATTTGCCGCAAATACACCGACCAAAAAAAGAACCTCTGGGAAAAATGAGGATCAGTTTGAACGAAATGAGGATGATGGGCCGAGATTTGAATCGACGGAGAGAAACTTATGGAGCGTAAGCGACTGTGCCGACAGAACTGATGTTTGATGATCCACTCAGAAGTTTGAGGAACTCATTTATTTTGTGAGAGTTTTTTTTTTTTTTTTTTTTTTTTTTTTAAGCACAGCGAAGAAAACTCTTGAAACGGAAATAAACCGATTACTATACGGCTGAATTAAGTTTTTGATTAGAACTGGGTTTGACACGTCATTTTAACGGTGATTTTTTAATCGAACCGGAAAACGATGAATGCTATAAACAATGTATGAATAATAGACTGAACTTGATGCGAAAAACATCTCTTCTCGTCTATTTTTTGTTCTAAAACAGAGCATAATATTTCTCATCCCATTATATAAAACCGCATCCTAAGCGACTCGATGATCAAGAGAGGAACTTGGTATTTGTTGAGGTGCGCTCCCTACAAAACGCCTTTGTTTCGTTCATTTGCGCGAAGTGCAATGGCTAATGCATATGACAGCCAATAGCCAGTTTTTTTATACCGGAATAAACAGGTTTTTGATGAGCTAAAGAAATAAATATAACCAATAATAATGTATATGTATATTGCGCGTTATACACGCAAGCTCATTTTTATGAATGATTCACATACACAACTACACTTATTAAGGGTGTTTTTTAGCTCTGTTTGTCTGGTATAGAACTAATTAAAATGCATCATCTATTAAAATACTGGCGGGAATAATTAAAATGCATGCACGTGCCTCATTGCGAGCGGAACAAATAACATTTCCATTACTCGGTAAACTGTAATTATATCAATTCAAACTTTTCATATCAGAGGATTGATTTGGAAAAGGGGGGCAATGTTAAGCGCTGATACACAGATATATTAATACGGCGTGCGTGATGACATTTTAAAGACTTTTTTTTTTGGGACCGTTCGTTTATAGCACTGTCAAACAGTTTATATGCAAATACTAAGAAAACACTGGAAAATCATAAATGATCATCCCCTTTCCTTTAACCCCATCATAGAAACACTGCTGTACTGTGCAGTGTACAGGCGTAACTTATAGTGCTTCAAAAGTGCACATAATTTCTGGCGGAACAATTTACACACGGTACAGGAAACTCTCTCTATCTTATACATTATATTTTACATATTGTCCTAGAATTTTAAATTGTTGATTTCTCCCCTCTACTTTTGTTTATCTTCATATGACTTCCCTTAAATTTATTTAGTTTGTTTTGAGCGAATAAACCTTATTCAGCAAAAGGTTTATCTTTACTACAATTATTCGTTCAAAACAAACTAGGCCGTGATTTCGTCTAACAATCACGATGGACAAGCTATTACGACCAGAAAGATTCGATGTTCAACCAAACTCAAACTCTTCGGCGCAAGATTGGAAACACTGGCTCCGCACTTTCACAAATTTCGTCGCATCAGCTAGAGCATCTGATGAAGATAAATTACAGCTTCTGGTCAACTACGTGTCGCCTTCCGTTTACGACACTGTAAGTGAGTGTCCCACTTATGACTCAGCCATAAAGACTCTCAACAGTATTTACGACAAGCCCACCAATGAAATTTTTTCCCGCCACGTCCTTGCTTCTCGTGTTCAATTGTCAGGCGAGACAGTAGATGACTACTTGTAAGCCCTAAATCAACTAAGTAAATCGTGTCAATTTAAATCCGTTACATCTACAGAGTACCGAGAAGAATATATCCGAGACTCATTCATTCGAGGGCTTAATTCAAATTCCATACGACAGCGATTACTCGAAAACAATTCATTGACATTATCTGAAGCAACGAAACAAGCTCGAGCTCTTGAAATGGCCCAAACCCAAGCACAATCTTACCCCTCTCACAGCGTTTCTTTCACTACTGCTCGAGATACTCATACTCGTACAGCTGTCGAGTCGGTTTTCCCCTCGGATATAGCAGCTGCAGTATCACCCAACTCCCAAAAATGTTATTTTTGTGGCTACGCTAGACACCATCGTACCAAATGTCCCGCTCGTGATTCCGATTGCTTGAAATGTGGAAAAAGAGGTCACTTCCAGTCTGTCTGCAAATCAGCTGCAAAAAGAGTCAGTTCGCCTCCTAAATCTCATCAGTCGGCTTCTATTTTAGCTTCTTTACCCGGTAGCCTTGAGAAATCTTCCACAACTGTCGAAATCAACTCCCACTTAGTGACAGCGCTCACAGATACAGGCAGCTCAATTAGTTTTCTTGACAGTCGTCTCGTAGACAAACTGAAATTACGACTTTTCTCAGAATCAGGTACAGTCTCAATGGCTAATACTTCTCTATCTTCACCGATACTGGGTCATTGTCTCGTTGACTTACGAATTCTCGGTCATTTTCATGGTCACACCAAACTCTGCGTGCTTTCAAACCTTTGTACGGATGTAATTATCGGTCACGACATCCTAAAACGACATTCCGCTATTAGTGTTAATTTTGGTGGCCACAAGGAACCTTTGTCTTTCTGCAACTTGACAGCCGCTGATGTTCCTCCTGCTTCCTTGTTTGAATTTCTCACTCCAGATTGTAAACCAATTGGTATTAAATCTCGTAGCCATTCTCCAGATGATGAAGCTTTCATTTCAACTGAAATTCAAAGACTACTCGAAGAAGGTGTTATCGAAAGTAGCAGCTCCCCCTGGAGAGCCCAAGTACTTGTTGTTTCTGGCACTCTGAAGAAAAGAATGGTAATTGATTATTCCAGAACGATTAATAGATTTACTCTTCTCGACGCGTATCCCCTTCCGAAAATCGATTCTCTCGTAAATGAAGTGGCTAAACACACCGTTTTTAGCACCGTAGATTTACATAGTGCTTACCATCAAATCCCCATCCAAGCTGAAGACATGCCGTACACTGCTTTTAAAGCCTGCGGGAAGTTATGGCAGTTCCGGCGCATTCCGTTCGGCGTGACTAATGGCGTCCCGGCATTTCAACGTTCCATGGATGCTGTTATTTCACGCGAAAACTTGAAAGGTACGTTTGCCTATCTTGATGATGTCACGATATGTGGTCGTTCTCAGCAGGAACATAATGAAAACCTGGACAAATTCATGAAGGTCGTCACAAAGTACGGATTGACTATCAACACAGAAAAGAGTAAGTTCGCTCAAACGTCAATTAACTTCCTCGGATACACGATTACACACCATTCCATCAAACTCGATGCAGATCGACTACGGCCTCTCTTAAATTTCCCTTTACCAACTGATTCGAAATCTTTGAAGCGAGCGATGGGCATGTTAGCTCACTATTCTAAATTCATACCCCAGTTCTCTAAAAAAATACGACCTTTGACAAATGACTCTTTTCCTCTCTCTAAAGACGCACAAGAAGCATTTCAAAACTTGAAAGAAGAACTTGTTTCCTCAGCTACCGCGCCTATTGACAGCGAACTACCTTTCACGGTAGAGACAGACGCCTCCGATTGTGCCATTGGTGCTACCCTTCTACAGCTTGACAAACCGGTCGCATTTTTTTCTCGTCCTCTAACAAGTAGCGAACAAAGACATTCGTCGGTCGAAAAGGAAGCATACGCTATCGTCGAGGCTTTGAGGAAGTGGAGACAATTCCTGGTAGTTCGTGAGGAGTAGAGTTTGTAGATCCGTTTGTAGGTCCGTTCAAGCTAATTACCGACCAACGTTCAGTCAGCTTCATGTTCGATATGAAACATCACGGAAAAATAAAAAATGAAAAGATTCTGAGGTGGAGACTGGAACTGTCTTGTTACAATTACAACATTATTTATCGCTTGGGAAGCCAGAACTCCGCCGCCGACGCTTTCTCCCGAATTTCTGCGTCAATTACTGGCCGCAATCTTGAGAAGCTTTCAAAACTTCACGAATCCCTTTGTCATCCAGGAGTCACTCGCCTCTATCACTGGGTCAGAACTAAAAATCTGCCCTTTTCTGTAGAAGAAATCCGACAAATCACATCTTCATGTAAGGCTTGCTGTGAATTAAAACCAAAGTTCCATAAAAACGATGGAAAATTGGTCAAAGCAACAGCACCTTTTGAAAGACTAAACGTTGATTTTAAAGGTCCTCTTCCGTCAACATCAAGAAACAAATATATTTTTACAGTAGTCGATGAATATTCCCGTTTCCCATTTGCCTTCCCCTGCCCGGACATAACTTCTTCTACAGTAATAAAAAAAACTACAGGAGATTTTCTCAATTTTCGGTATGCCACGGTACATTCACAGCGACCGGGGATCTAGCTTAACCTCGAAGGAACTTAAAGAATTTCTTGGTTCCTGTGGAATTGCATCCAGCCGGACGACACCCTACAACCCTCAAGGAAATGGACAAGTGGAAAGATACAACGGTATCATTTGGTCTAGTATCTCTCTAACTTTGAAGTCTCGAGGTCTACGCATTGAACAATGGGAAGAGGTCTTGCAAGATGTCCTTCATTCTATTCGATCTCTATTGTGTACATCTACAAACTCTACTCCTCACGACCGCATGTTTCACCATATGCGTCGTTCGTCTAACGGCACATCTCTACCAGAGTGGTTGAGTAAGCCTGGACCAGTTATACTTCGAAAATTCACACGTCGAAGCAAGTTCGACCCAATCGTAGAAGAAGTCACGTTGCTCGAAAGTAATTCGGACTACGCTCATGTGAAACTTCCAGATGGCCGTGAAACTACTGTTTCAGTTCGTCACCAAGCTCCATCATCCACTCTAATGGGCTCAACTCTGACCGAAGACGTCCCAATTATTGAGCCAAATCCACATGAAGAAGATCAAGTTGTCACACTCTCCGTACAATCGGGTTCCTCACCACCTCCAGACGAAACAGAATGGCCTGATCACGTGTCAGATCAGCCTCAACTGCGGCGTTCGACTCGTGAGAGAAAACCCCCTAGATGGCACGACGATTACATCACAGGAGGGATGAATGTCCTAGAATTTTAAATTGTTGATTTCTCCCCTCTACTTTTGTTTATCTTCACATGACTTCCCTTAAATTTATTTAGTTTGTTTTGAGCGAATAAACCTTATTCAGCAAAAGGTCTATCTTTACTACTCATATAAGTGTATGAATGTTGCGAATACCTACAGAATACATGATAATGGATTTTCAAATTCCCTGTGCACGAAGGGGCAAAGAGGGAGCTCATTCGAGTATTCATTCAAAGGGTGGGCGAGAGTTCATCAAAGGGTGGACAGTCTACAAAACTAGATTCAGAGTTTTTAACCATTTTGAACACCAGCTTCAGTAGATGACATGGCATAAAGGTATATCCGTGTGTACAGAGCTTTACACGTGGAAAAATTGTTAGGAGTATAAAATGTAGTGAAATCTAATTACATGCCTCTAATTCATTCGCGGGTTTATTTGCCCGTAAAAACGAAAATGCGGGTCGCTTGCATTAAAATCTCTTTCTTTGCCCACTTTTTAATTAAACTGTTTGGCAGCATGTAGGAATTTGTCAAGACCAGCCCCCCTATTCTGTTACTCATGACGGGTTGACGTCGGGTAATTAATTCCGCTAACAATTAATTATACAAGTCGCCCACCCCAGGGAAAAATTTCCAAGAGATCCCTACACACACACAAAAAAAGGAGCCCTCCAGGTGGGGGAAAAGTCGGAAAGGGGACCACCCACCACCCACCGGTCAACCCACTGAGCCACCCGAGCGGGTGGGAGTGGGCGGAAACCACCCACCGACTATATAACCCGAGCGCCGGCACTCCAAAAATCACTTCAAGTCAAGAAGTCAAAAGGGAAACACCCTTTCAACCTGGACCATCTCTTCAGCCTACGAACAGACGACTCGACTGGGATACAGTGCGACACTCCAGCGGCTTCGAAGACTGGGAACTCCAGAACACTTCATGTCGAGAAGTCAAACGGGAAACACCCCAGCAACCTGGACCAGATCTTCAGCCTGCCATTGGACCACTCGACTGGGAAACAGTAGGACCCTCCAGCGGCTTCAACGACTGGGAACTCCAGAACCCACGACGATCCGGTAGTACAACAGTGACGAAGCAGTCTTCCCGAAGCGAAGGATCGCTCACCAAAAATCACGCCGTACGGGAAAACGTCCAGCGGTCAATTGAGACGACTCTTGACCGTTCGTGACGTCACATCCTACCAAGGCATCCACGGGCAAAGCCTATTGGGAACCTTTCCGACCCTTCAGTGATTCGATCCTGACCGGTTGGTATAAGGCTGACCCTGACCGAGGCCTCTTACCCCGTTTTGTTTTTTTTTCTGACCAGGGGGACGGATAACCTTACGGGAACCTTCCAAGCTCTACTCCGTTGAGAAGACTCCGGACGCTTGTTGAAGTGGACACCCTATTGTGGATTAAACCGCCCCTGGCTCAAGTCGTCCCAAACCGGACGCACAGATCCAAGTAAATCGGACGGATAACCTTACCGGAACCTTCCAAGCTCTACTCCGTGGAGAAGACTCAGGACACTTGTTGAAGGAAAACCCTATTGGGGATTAGACCGTCATTATTTCAAGTCGTCAGTGTCCTGACGCATATATCAAAATCGAACAGCCGGATAACCCTACGGGAACCTTCCAAGCTCAACATATCCGTTGAGAAGACTCCGGACGCTTGTTGAAGGAAAACCCTATTGTGGATTAGACCGTCACTGTTAAAGTCGTCATACACCTGACGCAGCTATACAACCGGACCGGCAGGATAACCTTACGGGAACCCTCCAAGCTCTACTCCGTTGAGAAGACTCCGGACGCTTGTTAAAGTGGAAACCCTATTGTGGACCTGACCGCCGATAGGCATCCGTGCCAAAACCGTAGAGAAGACTCCGGTTATTCTTTTTATTCATTCCCCTAACCTCGGTGGAGCTTGATAGATACTACGGGGCTTGGCGACACTTGTGTCTGCCCCAGAATTCATCGAGTAAGACCGATCCTGTCCGAACCTTTCCCTATCCTTGCCGAACTCGGCGAAGAAGACGCTGCGGACCGTTAGCCCAACAGGCTACCCATAGCCAGTGTTTTTCTTCTTTTTTTTTCTTCTCTGACCAGTGGTGCGGATAACCTTACGGGAACCTTCCAAGCTCTACTCCGTTGAGAAGACTCCGAACGCTTGTTGAAGTGGACACCCTATTGTGGATTAAACCGCCCCTGGCTCAAGTCGTCCTAAACCGGACGCATAGCTCCAAGTGAATTGGACGGATAACCTTACGGGAACCTTCCAAGTTCGACACATCCGTTGAGAAGACTCCGGACGCTTGTTGAAGGGAAACCCTATTGTGGACCTGACCACCGGTAGGCATTCGTGCCTGACCGTTGAGACGACTCCGGTCAACAGTTCTTCTCGTTCCCTCACCCCCGGTGGAACTCGATAGATACTACGGGGCTTAGCGACACTTGTGTGAGCTCCAGAATTCATCGAGCAAGACCGATCCTGTCCGAACCTTATTTCCCTGTCCTTGCCGAACCCGGCGAAGAAGACACTACGGACAGCACCAAAGGACGCTAACGGACCGTTAGCTCGACAAGAGGATCTGCAATAGCGCGTAGGGACGCTACCAGACCGACAGTCGCGAATTCCACGCACCGGAACGACCAGAAACCATTAAAGAAAAGAATT
Organism: Corythucha ciliata; assembly: GCA_038030265.1. Classification (NCBI taxonomy): domain Eukaryota; kingdom Metazoa; phylum Arthropoda; class Insecta; order Hemiptera; family Tingidae; genus Corythucha; species Corythucha ciliata. Next base: position 4,340,958 of record CM075939.1, read on the forward strand.
GTTATTATTTTTTCCGAAACAAAAGTTGTAAATCAGTTGTATTATATTGAGAATATATTGGGACCTGTTACCCAAAGCAAACAACAGGTGGTGACCGTTAATTTCTTGCATCTTCAACCCTCATCTTCGGGTCGTCCGAACGACCCCCATTAAGCCACACCACGTCAGGGTGCGTTAGTGAAATAAACAAGGCGAATAATTGAAAGTAATCAGCTGAGAAATTTCGCTAACACACGCGTTAAAAGTTACAGAATAGGGGTGGCAGGGGGCTTATTATGTAAAACATTGAAAATTTTACACATTGCCTAGAAAGCAACATGCCATGATAGAACTGTTGAAATCTGACTGTTGCCTTTCAGCATTGCAATTGTAGAGAATACCGATTTAGCTACATTGGATATCGACTTCGGAATAATAACCATAAAAGTACCAATACCGGAGGAGGCCGAGCCATCAAAATATGCACTAAAAGAAAATAAACTACGCATTTGAACGACTCTAAACTCAAATTAAAATTGTCTTTATTGCTATCAAATAATAAATTATATGGAATAATCAACAGCTTATTATGCATATCGTTAATAATCCAGTAAAATAAGCAATAAAAGGGGGGGGGGTCAGGTTGAAATAATTAGTGTAGATGATTTTCTGGTTTCAAGTTGTCTGGGGTGCGGTATGATCACCCTTAAATTATTGAAAAACTGCCACATTTATTGTGATTTTTGGCACTTTTTCGCTAAGCCAACCTGTTTTTGGTAGTGACCAGTGGCGGATCCAAGGGACGGGCCTCGGCCCCTCCCTTGGATCCGCCACTGGTCACAGGAAATATTTTTGACGGAAGCCGAGCTCCCAGAACATTATATTCTTTTAATACGAAAGATTGCAAATCACCGCATTACACTGGGAAAAAGGGCAAAATCGTCGTTTTTGACAAGATTTCGAGCCCAACGACCAGGAGAATACAATTTGCATGGAGCTCGTCGGCGAAATAATTTTTTGACTGAAGCCGAGCTCTCAGAACATTATATTCTCCTACTACGGAAGATAGGAAATAGCCGCATAACACTGGGAAAAAGGGTCAAAATCGTCGTTTTTGACAAGATTTCGTCCCCAACGAAATAGCCAATTTATGATTATTCCCACGACAAAAACAGCTGAACTGACGGTAATCGCGTCCCAAAGAGGCAAAACTGACGAATAGCTCGCCAAGCCAGTTTGCCAAACTGAAAATTCCCGCTCTAAAAATAGCCAGCCAAACAGACTTCAAGTGCCCTGAAAAAAAGCTGACGATTTCTAGGGTTTGGCTTATTGCTTCTTCTACTTATTCTGACGATTCTGGCTGGCCTAAAAATGACTAAACCAACTATTGGCGCGTGAAAAATGGCAAAACTGGACGATTCGCGCTCTAAAATGCCTGAGCAGGTGTTTCATGCCCTGAAAACAGCCAAAACTGAGCATTCGCGCGTAGAAAATGGCTAACCATGCAACATGCATTGCCGTCTCTAAAAACGTCACAACTGACCATTCGGACCTGAAATGGCATGTATTCTTGCTTTCTTGCCCTGAAAATATCGCCATGGCTAATATTCACTCCTTGCATAAATTACCTGACAATTTGCACCTTGGAAATGGCAAACGAAGATTCACATCATAAAAATGGCGAAACCGACAATTTACGTCCACGAAATGGTTAAATTAACGATTCGTGCCTTGATAATGGCTGAGATTAGTACTCCAACTAAAAACTACTTTTCCGTAGAATGCGACTGAAAAGACGGATTCCTACGCCCTGAAAGAAAAACTATTCACGCCCGCTAGCAATGGTCATACTAACAATTTGCGCCATAAAAATTCCAAACTGAGCCTATTCACGCTCAAAAATTGGTGAAACTGACTCATCTATGCGGTCTATAAATGGTTGAATTTACGATTCACGCTTGAAATTGAGCTCAAAGTGGCTTGATTGACTAATCACGCCCTAAAAACTGCTAAACAGACCATTCGCTAAAAGTTCAATTGACTAAATCGATGAACCATTGGTTCCCACCACCGAATATTTTTGCCAAACATTATTCTGCATCGAGACAATTCATTTTCACCCGTCTTCTCCATTAACATTTTACAAGCTCTGTGCAATGCGTCTGTGGAGTCCATGTAACCTATCAAAATGCTTCATTTTTCGAGGAAATAAATTTGTTTGGTTGCATAGACTCCACAGAACGTATGCTTTTCAGAGAGTACGGGTGCATGGACATGTACTGCCTAAATGCAGAGTTTTGTGGAAACAGGAAACGCTATATTATTATAGTTCAGGCCAAATAGTTGTCAAATATTGTTTTTTCACTTTTCCGGCATATGGGTTTCCCTAATTTTGTTTGATAGTTCAATTTTCAGGGATTGAGAGCTACTTTGCCACAGAAACGGCGTGGTGTGGTGTTGGATGGTGCGGTGGTAGGATGGGATCATGCCCCCTCCTTGAGCCGACTTCTGAATCCGCGCCTGGTAGTGACTATTGTTGAATACTAGATTTTGATCTTTTCATCACATGATTATAAAAAAATAAAGAGTCAGTTTTTCTTAGTTTTCGTTCATACAAAGTTGTTCTTATTTTAGGACATAACATTTTGGCGACGAGGATGAAGCCAAAGAAGAGAGCGGCTGCGGCAAGGATGCTGTCTCCTAATAGCATGACTTCTCCGGACATCACCACAGTATTTACTTTCCGATCGTTAAATCTTGGAAGTTTACCGGAGTTTTCAATAAATGGAGATGACTGGAAGATTTATGAAGAGAGGTTAAAGGAATTTTTCATAGTAAATGCAGTAGAAGAAGAGAGGAAGATATCGGCTTTAATCACGGTCATGGGGACCGAAGCTTATGAGTATTTACGTAATTTGTGTGATCCGGAGCTTCCATCACAAAAAACATTCGATGAAATATGCTCAATTATGTCGCGGCAGTTTTCGCTAACCGTTTCTGTTTTCAGGAAGCGCATTGAATTCTACCGAATGAATCAAGAAATAGACGAACCAGTGGCTCAGTGGTTCGTACGGGTAAAGAAGGGCGCGGCAGAGTGCAAATTTGGAGGGCAATTAGATTTTGCGTTAAAAGAAAAGTTCGTTTGTGGCATGATCCAGTCATCAATTTTAGATAGACTGTGCGAGGAGGATCCAAGGGAAAAAAGTTTGTTGGAATTCTACGAGCTGGCTTTGAAGAAAGAATCGAATGAAAAGCGTCGGCCAGTGCAAACGGTGAGAGAATCAGGCGGCGGCGTCTTTCAAGTCACTGAGGGCACTAACACGATCGGTAAATTGAATCGAAAGCAAGTTGGGAGCCTTGCTACTTGCGGTCATTGTGGCAAAGGTAACCATTCTTTTTCTGATTGTCGCTATAAGAGTTACCGATGCAGAAAATGCAAGAAACAGGGTCATTTGGCAGTAGTTTGCAAGTCCAAAACCTCTGTTAATGAGACTGAAGCGTGTGTCGATGAAGAGGAGACAAATTTAGTCGACATGCGTTCATTAGAAGGGTTAAACTCAGTCAGCCCAATTACCACTCGCGTGTTGATCAACAAAATTCCTTTCGAAATGGAAGTAGATACAGGTGCAGGGGTTTCGATTTTACCTTTCCAAGTTTATAAAAAGAAACTTTCGTTCTTATCGTTGTCTCCATCGACAATTAAATTGAAGAGCTTTTCGGGAGAGATAATGAGGCCGGTAGGTGAACTGTCGGTCCAGGTCGAGTGGAAAGGGAAGATGCGTTACGGTCATTTATACGTCGTACCGAAAAGCTCCAAACTTCTATTGGGTAGAGACTGGTTGAAAGAATTTGATAACGACGTCTTTAACATAGCGGAAGTACAGACAGAGACGGAAAATGGGCGGTTGCAGGAGAGTTTGTCACGGGAGTTTGCTAGCGTTTTTCAAGATGGAGTAGGCTTGTACAAGTATGAAAAAATTCAATTGAAAGTGAGCAGCGAAGCTAAGCCTAAGTTCTTAAAGCCCCGTCAAATTCCGTTTGCTTTTAAGAAACTGGTAGATGATGAGCTCGACCGTTTGGAAGCCGAGGGGATGATTGAAAAAGTTAATTATAGCCCCTGGGGTACACCTCTGGTGCCTGTGCTAAAGTCGGATGGCAAGTCAATACGGTTGTGTGCAAACTACAAGTTAACTGTTAACAAGTACCTAGAAGACGTACAGCATCCGTTACCTCACGTGGAAGACCTGTGGTTTAATTTGCAAGGTGGTCAACAATTCACTAAACTGGATTTGCGTCAAGCGTATAACCATTTAGAACTTGACGATGACAGCAAGTTGCTGTTGGCATGGTCAACTCATCGAGGGGTTTACAAAGTGAATAGACTTCCATTTGGTACCAAGCCAGCTGTGTAGCAATTTTTCAAAGGGTCGTGGAGAAATGTATACAGGGCGTTCCAGGGGTTCGCAACTTTTTAGACGATTTAATCGTAACTGGGCGCACTAGAGACGAACACTTTTCCAACTTAAGAATGGTTCTGCAACGTCTGAGTGAAGCGGGTTTCCGGCTAAATTTTAAGAAGTGTGAATTTTTCAAAAAATAAATCGCGTATTTGGGCCACAAAATTACTAGGGAGGGCATTTCAAAGGACGAAACGAAAACTGAGGCAATCCGTACAATGCCAAGGCCTAAAAATGTTAGTGAGGTTCGAGCTTTCACGGGATTTGTTAACTTCTACGGAAGATTTGTGAGAAATTTGTCTGATATTTTGCAACCTTTGTACTGCTTACTTCAAAAAGGTGTGAAATTCGACTGGTCCGATAAATGTGAAAAGGCGTTTAATAAAGCAAAAGAAGAAGTGCTAAGCCACCAAGTTTTAGTGCATTTCGATCCAAAAAAACCGGTCAAGTTAATTTGCGATGCATCAAAAACTGGTTTAGGAGCTGTGTTAATGCATGAAATGGAAGACGGCTCAAATAGGCCAATATGCTTTGCTTCTCGTAGTTTAAACAGTGCGGAGAGGAAATATTCGGTCATTCATAAAGAAGCTTTGGCGTTATATTGGGGAGTAAAAAAATTCTATCACTACTTGATCGGTAGAAAATTCATACTTCCTGAAATGGCAGCTGGCAGGCTACAGCGATGGGCGCTGTTTATTTCTGGATTTGATTACGAGTTGAAGTATTTGAAGAGCTTGAATAACGCAGCTGATGGACTTTCTCGGCTGCCGAATACTAAGGAAGATGACTTTGAAAATGAAGACGGCTCTGATTTGAATTTACTAGACGATGTATTGGCTATTGATTTAAAAGAAATATCAAAGGCAACCAGGAAAGATAGCGAATTAAGTAAAGTTTTTCTTTTTGTAAGGGACGGTTGGCCTGAACAGGTTGACAAACGCATCGAGCCCTACTTCAGAAGAAGGTCGGAATTAAATATTGAAAAAGGGGTCCTCGTGTGGGGGTACCGGATATTGATGCCGGGTATTTTTCGAGAAAGACTTTTAAAGGAACTTCATCTCGCTCATCAAGGTGTGATGAAGATGAAGAACAAGGCAAGGTCGTATTTCTGGTGGCCGTCACTAGATGAAGCAATTGAGAAGTATGTTAAGAGTTGTCCGATTTGCATGGAGCAACGGGCAGAGCCAGCAAAAGCCGTGCCAAAACCCTGGTCGAGTGCTACGGTTCCTTTTGAACGGGTGCACGTGGACTTTCTCGGACCACTAAATGGGAAGATGTTCTTAATTATCACAGATGCTTTCAGCAAATGGGTGGAAGTGTACAATATGAATCAGAGAACAGACACATCGGCCACGCTAAATAAACTGAGAGATGTATTTTCGCGGTTCGGACTTCCAAAGGTTGTGGTTTCGGACAACGTACCGCAGGTTTCTTCAGCGAAATTCGCTGAATTTTGTAAATCAAATGCTGTTCATCATGTGCGAGTTCCTCCTTTTCATCCGGCAAGTAATGGCGCCGCAGAAAACAGTGTTAAAAGTTTCAAAAACGGAATTAAAAAAATTTTGCGAGATTCAAATTGTGAGGCGAGTATTGATGCGGCGATGTCAAGATATTTGTTTCATTACAGGACGTCGATGCACTGTACGACGGGGGAATCGCCGGCAAAACTCATGTTCGGAAGAGAATTGAGGACCAGGCTAGACATTTTGGGGAGAGATTTTAAGGAAGAAAAACTCAAGGGGGAAGATGGCGCTAATAAACGAAAAGGTCGAATGGTGCATTTCAAAAAGGGCGAGACCGTCTATGTACGAGACTACCGAGAGAATGCGGACAAACGGAAATGGGTCAAGGCCGAAGTAGAAGAAGTTCTTGGCGACTATACGTATTTGGTGAAGCCGTTGGGGTTCGCTAAACCGTGGAAGAGACACCTCGACCAAATAATAAAAACGTCAGGAGCGGATGAGTAGCTCGGCACTTCGAGGAGAGGATGTTGAATACTAGATTTTGATCTTTTCATCACATGATTATAAAAAAAAATAAAGAGTCAGTTTTTCTTAGTTTTCGTTCGTACAAAGTTGTTCTTATTTTAGGACATAACAACTATGAAGTAACTTTTCGAATTAGGCAACATTTCTGACAAAATGATTCCAAAGCGGGATTAGGAGTTTCGTAGTTTTCGATATAAATCTCGTCAAAATGTATGCCAAAATTCACTCGTTCGGAACCGTGCGAATAATGAAGTTTTAAAAAATTGCGCTTTTCTCTCTCACATCAGTTGAATAATGTTATCATTATTCAACTATTGTAGAAAAAGATCCTTTACTTCACTGTTTCAGTTAACCTCAACTAACTCTTTCGAAAATGGCGCAGAAAAGAAGGACTTTCACACCAAGTATTCACGAGTCAAATCGGAGTGGCTGCCTCCTGGTGACTGGTAAGGAAGTTATATCTAAGGTTTGTAAATGATTGTGTGACAATTTGTTCTTACTGATAACAGCAGGAAGTTTAATTTTTCTATATTTATTCGCTACTAGCATTCGACAGCTAGTTGAATGCATTTCAAACGAACATGACTCCGAAATTGTTAATTTCCCACGAATAATACAATTCATTCGGGATTATTAACGTCCTCTCAACGAAGGATCCGCAATCCTCAAGTCCACTCATTTGGTAGAATGTTTAGTGATCTGCGAGCACGAGAGTTTAAGTGTTTTCGCCCTGGGCCTTTCGACATCAATTTTGGACTGTCTGCAGCACGAGATTTGTGTCAATATTAAAGACGGGACAAAGTCATCCAGTTATGTACGAGGCAAAACCGGTTCTGTCGTGCTGCCATTCCAAAGCGCCCCAAGTTCCGTATAAATGTTTTATCCTGCCGGGTGTTTCATTCTTGCTCGACCCTAGGACGACCAGCCAGTTTTATTTCAATTTTCCTTCAGCAGGAAAATTGTGGAACGAGACATTCATTGTGCGGAGTGCGGTCGTTGTTGGAGCTCTGGGGGCTCAGACAACTCGACTGATCGTTTTCCCGATGTTACTTGTAGCAGCGTACGCATAATAGTGATCCATTTTTGGCCTAAAATAATCAATAGAAGTAAAAACTCCTGAAATACCAGCACTTCCTTGGATAAATTCAGTAAACACACACTGAAGCCTGTTAAATTTAAACAAAACCTCCCCAAGTACAAACCTTAATATGAATAATAAGAGCGCTATCTACAGCCCGTTTGATCGGCGAATAGCGAGAATTTTTTTTTATAGTGTCAGATTAGGCGAATCCATCCAGATAATCGTCAGATTACGAGAGAGCACGTTTAGGACGTCAGTATGAAGCATATATATCTTAATCTGACGCGCTCGAGTATTTAAAAATAAAAAGAAAAGAACGATGTAGCGGACTGGAGTATCGCATCAGGCAATTCAAAGGATGTATCCGTCCACAGATTTTAATTTAATTGTGCGAGACCGCGGTTTAGATTTACATCATTATCGGACGCTCAGTCGTCGAGTTAGGTGCTGACGACGACTGAGCGACCGATGATGATGTAAATCGAAACCGCGGTCTCGCACAATTAAATAAAAATCTGTGGACGGATACATCCTTTGAATTGCCTGATTCGAGTATTTAAAAATGGCGATTTTTTTTTTTGCACATTCTAATAAGGGCCACGAGTTTGCGTCACCTCCAAATCGTCAGATTATTGAATGAGAGCTTATTTTGGAGTATTCATGCGCGCGGACCAGTCCGTGCGACAGTTCGCGTTCTGTGTGGCGCAATGCCTTAAAGGTCCCGTTTATAATCGCGTAATCTCTTTATTGATCTTGAACTATGCAGAACGTACTCGAGCCCGACCAGTTCGAGAGTGACCCAAATTTGAGTTCAGCCATCACCGAATGGAATCGCTGGTTCAGAATATTCGAAAACTTCATTTCAAGACTTGATCCCGTGCCTAACGCTAACGACGCCTCAAATGATACGCAGCGCATGATGTTTGTCTTTGTTGAGAGGTTTTTTTTTGTTTTAACGGAAAATTCTACTTTCCTTTTTAATCGTATACGAACAGGTTCGTTCTTCGACTCTTATCTCGAAACTGAATTTGCTGAACCTTCTCATTCCTTCATTAATAACCAGAAGAGTCTTGTTAACAAAATGTCACCCCGGTCTCACCTACAAAGAAGACCTTCTTGATAGAATTTCGAAATACCTGAGGTGTTCTCCTTCTTAGCGGTTGATACTCGACGCACGATTTGAGCTTCAATTTCACAATTAAATTTATACCTTCCATTCATTTTGTGATGGAAGAGGAATGTTAATAACGAGGTAAAAGAGAAGTTGGGAGTCATTGGTGCGTCATTCTAAGTTTCTTGGCGTGGGAATGTTTCAATTTGGTGACCGTAAACCGTAAAGTGTAAAGCCCGAAACGTCAAAGAACAGCCTTAGGCCGGCGACACACTGAAGCGATAAATCGCAAAGCGACCGACAACACACGGACCCCGCCGCCCAATTCTGACTTCGAAAGTGCGCTCCTCGGTTGTAATTCGCTTACTATAGGCCTCCCCATCACAGCCCGTTTTTATTTCCCCCCCCCCCCATGTTTAAAAGGGAGTTGCACGAGTGATTCCTCGACCCCTCTCGTCTACTACTCGGCATACATTTTCTCGCCTTATTTCTGCAGCAATTCTGGTTTTTAAGGACTCGTTTTAATCTTCAGGAAATTCCGCATATGCAGTAGTTCTCCTTTTTTCAAATTTCATCCTTTTACCTTTTAACTTTTACCTTGTAATTTCACGTTTTTGTTCGACTTATTTGAAAAAAGGAAAACTACTGCATATGCGGAATTTCCTGAAGATTAAAACGAGTCCTTAAAAACCAGGATTGGTACAGAAATAAAACCAGAAAATGTATGCCGAGTAGTAGAGGAGGGGTGATTGAAAGGGGGTCGGGGAGTGTTTGCGACACCTTATGTCCGTTTTCCTTTTGTTTTTTTTTCTTCCCTCTGGGGAAAATCACCGGGGAACCCCCCTCTCATTATCACTTCCTCCTGCCTACATTTTTTCCGCCTGTCAAAAAAAAGGCTCTAGGTGAAGCGGGTTTCAGAGTTCATTCCGTTTTTGGCCGTGGACCGCGTAAAAAGAAAGATTTTCTTCCTCAGCGTTTTTCCTCCTCGAGTTTTTTCCTCCCCCCCCTGGTTTTTTTTCCTGTTGCCTCTCCCGGAGCTCCAAACCTTGTCCCTGTGCCCGTCGTTTTGTCCGTCGGTCCTTTTGTCACCCGTTTTCCATAGATCACACGCCTCGTTCACGCCTGCCGGCGTACGTCTGAAGAGACCGAAGGTAAGAGGCCTTTCTTTTTTCTTTATTTACGTTCGGTAGCGGCCACCCATTATTTTTTTTCTTTATTTGCATCACAGAGCCACCTCCTTTCTTGTCCCTAGCCCAAACATTTTTTGGTGACCCCGACGTGATTAATTAATAAGACCTTGTTTCTCTCTTTCCCCCCCCCCTTTGGTTACGAGTTCAATTCCCTTTGGAAAAATACAAAGTTGCCCTTTGTTCCGAGAGGTGGGTAATCCTTTTCTATCATTTAATTTCTTTTCTATCTTTCTATCTCTTTTTTTTTTTTTCGATACGGAAAAGGTATTCATAAGTTCGGTAAAAAATTTTTACCGAACTGAAAATGCAGATTTACCGGGGCCTTGTCCAAATTCTAAATTGCGAGCGGTGAAACATTTAGCCAAGAAACGCAACGACCACTTTGCGCGTCTCACTGGTATACATGCTACCGCCTCAAAGGCCAAACTCTCCAATGACTTTGCGCCATTTCTCGGAGTTTGTAGTGCCCTAGAAACCACTTACAATAGATGGATCGAGGCTAATGATGCACTGGAGGAAATTGCCTTGCAATATCCTGAGCTCGAGTCATTCCTCATGTCCTCGTCGGCAGCCGACGAAGTATATGACGAATGTAATCAAATTCGTTTTTCCATAGCAAGTACGCTAGAGCCTAAAGCGTCTACACCAAATCCTTCCAATTCCCGTAGTTGTGACATTGTTAAGCTTCCTCGAATAAATTTACCTCCGTTTGATAATAAAATAGAAAGTTGGAACTCCTTTTTCGACCTGTTCGATAGTCTCATTATTAAAAGGGAGTCGTTAAACGACACTGAGCGCATCCATTACCTCCGAGCCTGTCTTAATGGTGAAGCGGCCGATCTAATTAAGGCACTTCCTGTCGTGGGGGATAGTTTTCCATTAGCCCTGGAGATTTTGAAGCAGCGTTATGCGTCTCCTAGATTATTGGCCTCTCAATTCGTGAAATCCTTATTGGATTATAAGTCAAACGCTAGTGAATCTGCTTCTTCTTTACATCATTTTCTAAAGGTGTTTGACACTAGCGTTCAAGCTTTTGCCCAAATTCCGGACATAAATCATAAGGACTTTCTTCTTTTCTATATTGCCCTCCGTACACTCAGCCCGGAAACCCGAAGCTTATTTGAATCACATCGTGAAGACCAGCAAGTCCTGCCGACTTACAGCGAATTAATTGAATTCGTAAGGAAGCGTGCTGCAATTTTAAGCGTTGCTTCTAGCGATAAGGTATCGCACGCCCCATCTCGACCGGCAGCACCTAGTAAAACCCCAATTCGCATGTCTCTCAACGCCACTCAACTTGAAAACAATTTAGTCTGTGACGTATGTAAGGGCGAGCACCGCATTATTCAATGTACGACGTTTAAGGCCATGTGTCCCTCTGAACGAGCGTTAACCGTCAAGTCGCTTCGTAAATGCTTTAATTGCCTAGGGCCTCATTTTGTTTCCCGGTGTAAGTCGACAAAGACGTGCCAGTCATGCCACTCAAACCGGCATCATTCGTTGTTACACGAAGTCTATCAAACTCCATCTGATTCCTCCTCGTCCCCGTATTCACCCGCGCAATGCGATTCGATGTCCACGTTCTTGTCAAAGACCGCAGTTAGTGCCCCATTACCCTCGCCACTTGCAGGAAGGGCGAAGGATAATAGCGCTGAGCAGGTGAGACCCTCGGCCCCCCCTCATAGTCAAGATCAGGAGACCAAGTCTATATTCGGCGTGGAGACAAGCCCATCGCCATTTAAGACTCCTTCATTACAAGCTTTATCTTCGTCCGCGCCAACCCATCGGGCCAGCAGCTCAATAATTTTGGGTACGCTCTTGGTACGAATACGAGATTCCTTTGGCTATTTCCACGTAGTCCGCGCGGTCCTAGATTCGGGGAGTCAAATGAATTTTATTACCAAGAGTTGCAGCGACCGTCTTGGCCTTTCTCCACGTTTCTCCGTCACTCGCATCAGTGGCATCGGAGCCTCCGAACAGTGCTCCAGGATGGGTGAAGTTTCCATAGAGCTATATCCGTCCCACGGCGATAGTTCGTTTTCTCTTCCACTGTCAGCCATAATTTTAGAACGCATAAGTGCGCCTCTGCCTAGTATTCGCATCTCCCCTCTCGTCCGTACTTTCTTTTCAAATCTGCAGTTAGCAGACCCTTCCTTCGACGAACCTTCGTCGGTCGATTTGTTGCTCGGGGCAGAGCTCCTCCCGAGCCTTCTTATTAAGGCGGTTAATTATCCTGGCCTGCCGGCCGCCCTTGAGACTCCTTTTGGCCACGTTCTAGTTGGCAAGGCCCCCGCCTTAGCTCCCACGGAAGAAGAAAATCAAGTTTTGAGCGCCGGCAATTCACTTTTAAGTTGCTGCGAAATCTCCCAATGCTTAGAACGGTTCTGGCTTGATGAGGATCTATCAAGTCGACCCTTTCCCGTAAATCCTGAGCACGCCTTTTGTGAAGCCCATTTTTTGTCTAACACGCGGCGTGAGCCAGGTGGCCGTTATGTAGTAAAAATGCCCTTTCGTGATAGTCTTCCAAATTTCACCTCTACTAGAGATCTGGCTTTGAGTAGGCTTAGCTCTCTAGAGCGCAAGCTGAGTAGAAACCCCGAGATGAAGGAATCCTACACCGCCTTCCTAACCGAGTACGAGAGCCTAGGCCACATGGAGGTGGCTAAAACACCATCCTCATCGGTACTTCCTCATCACGGGGTCGTAAAAGCCGAAAGCACTAGCACCAAGTTGCGAGTGGTTTTCGACGGATCCGCGCGTGCGTCGCTCCATACGAAATCGCTCAACGATTTAATGCCTGCGGGACCTCGTCTTCAAGCCGATATTACAGAAATGCTCATTCATTTTCGTTTCTTTCGGATCGTTTTGTGTGCTGACATCCGAATGATGTATCGCCAGATAGCACTTTGTCCTGAGCAGCGTCACCTTCAACACATTTTCTGGAGAAATTCTCAAGCTGAGCTCCAGGAGTACGAGCTCACCACTCTAACTTACGGCTTAACACCCTCCGCCTTTCTCGCGCAGCGTGTCTTGCTTCAGCTCGCGGATGATGAAGGGGAACAGTTTCCCGCGGCGACACAGGCTTTGCGAGACTGCATGTATGTCGATAATTTCCTGGGAGGTGGTGACACCATTGCCGAAGTTCTCGCTTTGAGACATGGTATCTCCGCTCTCCTGGAGAAAGGAGAATTTCCCCTCCGTAAATGGGCCAGCAACCGGGAAGAAATTCTTTGGGACTTGCCCGCTGAGTCGCGGGAGATTCATCTCTCATTTGAAAATAAAGCCGAGCCCGTCATAAAAATATTAGGCCTCCAGTACCGCACTCAAATCGATGCCTTTGGCTATAAAATAGCGCTTCCGCCCCCACAAGCAACTAAGCGTTCTCTTTTATCAACTATTGCCCGAATGTATGACCCTATGGGATTGCTAACCCCTGTCATTTTTCAAGCGAAAACCTTTCTTCAGGCCTCCTGGCTGGCGGGTTTGGGCTGGGATGACCCCCTGACCCCTGAACTAAATGAGTCTTGGATGCGCTTTTCGGAATCACTCGCCGCTCTTGAAGCGATTAGTATCCCTCGCTTTATTGACTTGAAGCTCGATTCAGTCAAGATAGTCGGATTCGCTGATGCCTCATCAAAGGGCTATGCCGCTTGCGTGTACGTCGTTATTGGTAACGCACCCCACGCGTCGGTTCACTTGCTGCAAGCGAAATCTCGCTTGGCCCCTTTGAAAAGCGTTACGATTCCCCGACTCGAATTAAACGCGTGTGTCCTTTTAGCCCGTCTTTACCGCAGCTGCCTAGTCCATTTGAAAACCGTCACTACGAGCAATAACATGTTATATTCCGACTCCACCACAGCTCTTTCTTGGATTCGAACCGCACCTCATTCGCTTAAAACCTACGTATCTAATCGCGTTGCCGAGATTTTAGATCTAGCGCCCCCCTCCCTATGGGGACACGTTCCATCCGAACAGAATCCCGCCGATCTGGCTTCCCGAGGGCTAGCTCCCGGCTACTTATCTGACTGCTCACTTTGGTGGAATGGCCCTGATTTCTTAAAACGCGACGTTAGTTCTTGGCCTCGTATAATGAAGAGTGAATTATTCAGGGAACCATTGCCTGAATTAAAGTCGTCGGTTTCTAAATTGGCAACCCTCTCAGCCCAAAATGATGGCCCTGTCGCTCCATGCCTACTCTCCGTTGATCCGCCGGCCGACACATCCTTCTTGGATGGAGTTTTGAGTCGTTTCTCGAGCTTTCCCAAAGTCATTAACGCTGTTGCTTACACTACCCGATTTATATTCAACTGCCGTAATTCGCAAGGTCGGCGAAAGGGTGCCCTTAGCGCAGAAGAGAGGGATAACTCTCTCAAGCTACTGCTTAAACTCACTCAACAGCAACATTTTGCGGTCATAATCAAAGATTTGAATAACCATAAGACCATACCCAAGCACCTCCTCACTCTGTCACCTTTTGTCGACGAACAAGGTTATCTCAGGGTGGGCGGCCGCTTGCAGTATGCCCCCTTAGCAATGGAGGAGCGCCATCCGGTGCTACTTCCGAGAGAAAGCAGACTTGCGGCAATGATTGTTGATCATTTCCACCGAATCAAGACTCTACATGGTGGTCCACGACTAGTGCAAGCCCTGATCCAAACTCAATATTGGATCCCAAACATTAGACGTTTAATCAAGTCTACAATCTCCAAATGCAACCCGTGCTTCCGGCATTCGATTAAGGAGAGAGTTCCTCGCATGGCTCCTCTCCCCGCTTTCCGTTTTTCGCAGATTCGAGCGTTTCTAAACGTAGGAATTGACTTCGCCGGCCCATTTCCCTTGAAAGAATCTCCTCGCCGAAACGCCAAGATTGGTAAGGCGTATCTGGCAATTTTCGTTTGCCTCTCTACCACAGCGGTGCACTGTGAAATTGTTCCAAATCTCTCGACTCCTGCCTTCCTCAACAGCCTTGAACGTTTTACTGCTCGCCGAGGACTATGCTCCTCCATTCGAACCGATCGTGGAACCAACTTCATCGGTGCTAAAACGTTGCTAGCCGAATTTTGGAGGTTTATTGATGCCAACCACCAATCGATTGAGCGATTTCTTGCCTCAAAGGAAATTAAATGGTACCTCAATCCCCCCGCAGCGAGTCACTTCGGTGGTATTTGGGAGCGAGCAATCGGCTCGGTTCGCTATCATTTGAAGCGCACCATCGGCGAGCGCCCCCTCGTCTACGATGAGATGGTCACTCTCTTCACTCGAATAGAGGCCGTCCTCAACAGTAGGCCACTCGGTACCCCTCCGATACACCCAAATGACAATCTATCTTACCTCAGCCCGGGTCATTTCCTGGTGGGCGGCCCTCTGTTGGCACCCCCTTTCCACGACGACATCCCGCTCCGTCCTCAGGGGCTATACCAGCGCTACACCCTCCTCCAAGAAACCCTCCGGTCCTTTTGGAAGAGATGGGCCCACGAGTATTTACAGACACTCATTCCCCGGACCAAGTGGATTACCGAGACCCCACCCATCAAGGAAGATTCTGTCGTGTTGTTGCGTGACGAGAGAACATCGCCTAACGATTGGCCTCTAGGAAGAGTTGTTCGACTTTACCCCGGACCTGACGGAGTTGCGCGCGTCGCTGACGCGCGGCTGTCTCGTGGAGTGCTACAGAGACCTGTTTGTCGTCTCGCACCGCTACCCGAAATTGAGTAACCAATTATCCGTCCCGTTATTTATCATTCAAACTGTTTCGTTGTTGTGATTGTTTTGTTTATTTGGTTGGTTTTACTTTGTTAGCTGTTTTCCTTCGTTGTTTCCTTCTATTTTCCCCTTATTACTCCCCCTTGCTTGTTCTGCACCCTAGTGGATTTATCCTGTTCCTATTCCATTTTGATGACCAACTTGAAATCAATTTATGTAACCATCCCCTTTATTTTCTTATTTTCCTTCCTTTCGAAGCCCAATTGCTTCGAGGTGGGCGGCTTTGTTTGCGACACCTTATGTCCGTTTTCCTTTTGTTTTTTTTTCTTCCCTCTGGGGAAAATCACCGGGGAACCCCCCTCTCATTATCACTTCCTCCTGCCTACATTTTTTCCGCCTGTCAAAAAAAAGGCTCTAGGTGAAGCGGGTTTCAGAGTTCATTCCGTTTTTGGCCGTGGGCCGCGTAAAAAGAAAGATTTTCTTCCTCAGCGTTTTTCCTCCTCGAGTTTTTTCCTCCCCCCCCCCTGGTTTTTTTTTCCTGTTGCCTCTCCCGGAGCTCCAAACCTTGTCCCTGTGCCCGTCGTTTTGTCCGTCGGTCCTTTTGTCACCCGTTTTCCATAGATCACACGCCTCGTTCACGCCTGCCGGCGTACGTCTGAAGAGACCGAAGGTAAGAGGCCTTTCTTTTTTCTTTATTTACGTTCGGTAGCGGCCACCCATTATTTTTTTTCTTTATTTGCATCACAGAGCCACCTCCTTTCTTGTCCCTAGCCCAAACAGGGAGTCATCACTGCAGTTCCCCTTGATGCACTGCCTAAAGAAATAAATAACAGTGAAAAAATTGTCATATTTAAAAAACGTTTGAGGGAGTGAAGTGTTTTGCCTCCTAATAGGCTTCCACATCAAGCCTTGTTCATACGGAAGTATGCATCACACGAAGGAGTTCAAGTAATAATAATTACACACAATTTTTAGCGTGGATTAACTTTTCTAAGACTCGCGATAAAAATTACAAAATATGGGGTTGACCGGTTGACCCATATTCGAATAAGGTCAGCAGTCTTGCTCAGTATGAAATTCAAATATTCGGTTAATTATTAATTGAAGGAAGGCCCCTTTCAGCACACTTATTGATGGTCGGTAAAACACCAATGGAAGAATAATACTGTTCACGATACGTATACCTTGAAGAGGCCCGTGAAGTTGCATCCCACCCACCCACCTGCACTGTCACAGTCAGTGCTATAGTTGGTGCTCGAATTTTAGCGTTAGAGCTATCATCTATACGCCTATTTATGAAAGAAAACCAGTGGTGAGGGTGGGGGGTAAGGTAAATTGACCGTAGCCTCCCCCCTCCCACCACTTCAAATTGTCAAAATTCAAACTTTTTTAGCTTAATCGAAAGGTCTACGGTACGATAGTAGTAACTATCGATCCCTCCCCCCCCTCATTTAACAAAAGAACAGCCGGATTGTTTTTCTCTAAAGAAGAATTGTAATTTATAAGAAAAAGTAATTAAATAAGAAAGAACTAACTACGTTACTACTACGAAGATACTGCTTTAGTTGCAGGCAGGAACGAAGACTTGCATTGTTTCGAAACGAATACATTCACCAGTTATGAATGAGTACATAATTATACATATTATAAAGGATTTTGGTCCGTGGCTGGAAGCATCTTTCTCAAGCTTTGTTAAGTTGTTGTACTAACGGAGGATGGGGCGGACTTGAAAACTGCAACTAATAAGGAATTCCAAGAAAACCAAATGGCAAAAGTTCCGGACTTTTTCCTTCCTTCCGCTCTGACAATTTTTCCTCAGGCCTTCTCAAAGGCAGTGAAGCGGCTAATGGAACCCGACTTTATAAGCAATGGTGCGCTCCAAGATGCTTTCTAAAACAATTGATTATTCATTGATTCTAGTACTGGAAAATAATGATTGCAAAGTCTGAAAATATAGCCTAAGTCTACTGCTACAAAGTTCTTGCGTGCTTGGACAAATGGAATTAGGCTTTAAACTTAAGTTTGTCACTCTTTAAGCGTGATTGATTACCAAATTACTTAATTAATTATTATCGAGCGATTTCTCCGCGTTTATTTGTCTTCAAGTTTGATAAAAAAAACTTTGGTTTTTAATCTAGCTCCCGAAGAGGAGTCACGCCCCCATATTTCTCCTTTCATAATTGCGTTCAATAGCCAGCCGACCTAATACAGATTAATTTAATGAACCTGTGGTGCAATGCATGTTAACACTTCTGTCATCCCATACCTGCACCTTTCCATTATAGTCAATCAAGGCAAATTCTTGACTAATTGCGAAATCATTCAACACATCCCAGATCAAATAAAAAGTTCGTGAAAAAAAACAACGTCTTTTTCATAATATGAAAGTTCAGACTTCAAATCCTGACTAAAACAGCGTATAATCAATAAAGTTAGTGAAATCACGTACGTTGGCCGTGTTTTTGGGGCGGATAGAATGGTTCAAATAATAAAACTAGCGTGGGTCGATTCTTTCAACTTAAGAAAGTTGGGTAAGAAGCTCAGAGGAGACTAAGCTAAACGCTTAATTCATATTCGTATACAACAATAGATGCGTATCTTTCGTATATTCATAATCACGTACAGGGGTTATAGTCACTTTCATTTTGTTCATCTACATGAAGGCAACCCCAAAAATTCATATAGAAAATTCATTAAGGGGTCATCATAAAGAAATGGGGGGGGGGGAAGAATTGTACTAAAACAGCACGTTTGGTTTTCAAGTTTTCCATGAAACTGAAAGTCAATTCTGAATTGATCGTCCTTTGTTACAAAAGGAGTACATTTGCACATTGTACATTTACATAAAGATAATGGAAGCATGACATTAATATCTGCTACTTTGAGATCTGCCTGTGGTTTGTCATTTTGGTCTGTTATTGTTGCGTAACGATCTGACAGTTTGCTAGCAGAGCTCTTCCGTATCGAATTCCATGCCGGAAAGTCACGTGATTTCATTCATTTTACTTAAAAATCCGTGGCTTTTCGATCGAAAACCCGCGGATGCGGTACAGTTGTGGAATAGCCCCGCAGGAATTTGCATAAAACTAACCTGCAAGTTGAAATGAAGGTCCCTTCAGTGTCAAATGACGGGGGGAGTATTTTGACAAACGTGTGAATTTTTTCATTCCTATATGTTGAACGCTGTTTATTGTGTTGGCCGCACACATGTGTCAATATTTGCCAAATAACTCACAACGCTTTCTTAAAGAAGTTAACGACGACTAGGGCCAGTTTAGTCACTTTAAATAAGTGGAAAAAATATTTAATGAAATATCCAGTTTGGCCAATATTGACGCACGTGTGGACAAGCATTAAAGGCCCGTTCAAAAGCTCTGTGCTATGCTTCCGCGGAGTCTATGCAATAAAACAAATTAATTCCCTCGAAAAATGAAGCTTTTTGATAGGTTGCATGTATACTCCATAGACGCATAGTACGGAGTTTGTTAACGGGGTCTTACACAAATAAATTTCATTAATGTATAGACTTCATCATAATTCATTGGAGGAATTGCTTTTATTATCAAGTACCTAATTGCACTCTTTGAGAATAAGACCAAGCATGAACTGTGTACCTGTCTAAAAATTTACGTATTTTCCAGATCCACCTCAAAATCCATCTTGATTACTTTCTGTTTTTAGTAAGTTACGTCTTAACTTTATAACTTTTTAAATGACATTTTCAGACACGTCGCGCCGCGTAATAGATGGTTATTGCGAACAAAAAGTTAACCCTTACCGAAGTATTGCTACTAACAAACTGCCGTCAGGACAGGAGAGACCCTACCCCCCCGTGGGAGAGACGGAGGAAAATACCCTTCGAGAAACACCGCCTCAACAATTGTTATACTGAATTCGTTTTTTTTTTTTTTTTTTTTTTTACAAAAAAATTCTCATTCTTGGACGAGAGGTTTCAGAGAGCGAACGCTGAATTCAATTTTAAGTGCCCTCTATTTGGGGGGGGGGGGGAGAGAGAGATTCTTTTGGGCAATAAGGAATCCGGATGTAGACATTCTTCTTTAGTTAAAAAGCAAAAATTATTTACAGTGCTTGAACTTTTAACTTTTTTCTCAAATAAGGAGCTCACCCTTTACATTTTGATGGGGAGAGGAAGGGGAGTGATGAGTTTTATTCCTTGTTCAGGGCGCCAAATTTCACCCCTTTGGCTCGGTTCCAAGGCAACAATGTAAATTAACGCGCAAAATGATCTATAGGAGAAACTGCGGGGAGGGGGGATCTCCAGAATTACCAGTTGTGGACGCTGGACAAAGAAATAGAACCTCCCACTGTACCTCTCTCTAGTATTTCCAATGCCCTCAAACCGAACTTTCCTCACAGAAACCAAGAATTGGCGTTTTCTTGGCGATGCCACACAAAGTCTTACTTCTGACCAACCCAAGAAGAAACGAGTCATACATACAGTGGCGGCGGAAGTCAGACGGTATTGGGGGAGCAAGAATCTGAGCAGTGCAAATTTTATGTCATTTATGTCTACATGTGCAAAATTACAATTTTCGGTCCCTTCATGAAATTCCCTTGTTTCTAGGGTAATTTTCCTGGGGTCGTCCAAAGACGCAGTCTTAGATAACGCCGAGGTGAGCCGAATCAACAATATCGGTCACGGCGTATTCAGCCGGGAAACTGTTGGGGGAGGGGGGATCAAGACTATGCCCTGAACAGTGGCCTACTCCTATCGGGTCGGGGGTGGAAATTGCTATAGAAGGCCCCTTAATAGGTCTCTAAATATACAAGGAATGTACACTCTACGTAGAGTTAAATTATACGTATTTTGCTCAATTTTATAGTCAAGAAGTTGGCTTAGGAAACCGCCAGTTGATGTTTTATTTCTGAATCTTAGGTGAAAATGAGCCTTTTTTTCAGTTGTGACTGCAAATTTGCTCCTTTTCTCAATTTCATCCCCGGATTAAGATCTTTTCTCATTTTTTCTCAATTTTAGCCGCGAATTTTAGTCGCGTTCGAACTTTCGTCGAGTAAGTGTCTCCTCAACGAACGTTTTCAGCGATAATTCTCTCCTATAACTCCTTTTCAGGAAAGTTCTAAGATAATTTTATTTACTTTATTTTTTTTTTTTCTTTTTCCAGAATTTTTGAAATATTATTCAGTAAGTTTAAGAAATAGTACAATTATGGAAGTAGATGGGGAGTGCGTATCGAGCAAAGTCCCTCCTGACAAGGCCCCACCTGACAAGAATCACACGGTGAATGAAAGTATCGAAAATACTGGTAATAATACCGGCAACAGATCTGCACCGCCACTCAGTTTTCAGTCGTCCGACCCAGGCCCATTCCAAGTACTTGTAGAAAGCATTTTGAATGAATCAGATCAAGATAAAAATGGTGTAGCTAGACTACATCCTATGGCTGTGGGAAAGATAATTCACTCAAGTTTGATTGATGTGTCAAAAAACATTACGTTGATAAAGAGAGTTGGTCGTAACAGGATTAGTGTAGAGTTTAATAACGCAACCTCTGCAAATAAGGTTCTGGCTTCCGACTTGTTGAAAGGAAAAGGTTTTGCCACTGACATTCCTAGGCATTTGTTAATCAGACGAGGGGTAATCAGGGGAGTTGATACTCAACTATCTGAAGAAGAAATTAAAAATGCGCTTAGTATGACTTTTTGCAATTATGAGGTGTTGGATATTAAAAGAATGAACAGAAGAATACATGACAATGAAACAAAACAAAATAAGTTTATTCCCACTCAATCTATTCTTTTAACAGTTAGGGGTCAAACTCTACCTTCGTGCGCCTACATTTATAGCACCCGATGTGAGGTTCAACCTTTTATTTCTAACGTTATACAATGCAAGCGATGCTTTTATTTCGGTCACTTCGCGGACCAATGCAGACGAAAACAAATATGCGATAAATGCAGTGAGGAGCACGAATCCAAGGATTGTAAAAGTGCCGAACTTAAATGCGCAAATTGTAAACAAAAACACTGTTCATCTGACAGAGCAATATGCCCTGCCTTCAAAAAAGAAAAGGCTACTAAAATAATGATGGCGGAAAAAAATATTTCATACTCAGAGGCCCGACAGTTTCTGAGCAGCGGCTCTTTTGTATCAGCGCTTACTAATGTACCTTCCTTGGAGGACAATACCATTTTCCCAAGTTTGCAAAACAGCAAAGCAGGCGTGGAAGGTAGAGTTTTTGCCTCGTCTAGTAACTATCCTCGGCACACTAAGCGTACGCGGTACTTTACGCCCTCTCACCCTGCTGTTTTGAAAAATAATTTCCCTCCGGTCGAAAGCCAGAACGTTATGCCTAAAAATGTTCAAGGGGGATTGATCAATAATAATAGAGCACAGGTTAATCAAGAAGACAAAGAACAAAGGGGGAGCAATAGCAAACCCGAAATAGAAGAAGTTATGGACATGATATATGTGATTGTACAGGATTTAAGGCAGATGAACGATCTAAACTTAACAGACGCGAACGTTAAAACACTGATCAAAGACAAAATACAAGCTCTTTTACCGACTAAATCATCTTGAAAATGAATAGTAATTTTAATATCCTGCAATGGAACTCTCGGTCAGTCGTTGATAAGAAAAGCGACTTGGAACAATTCATTAGCAGTCAAAATATTGGCTTAGTGGCTCTCTCGGAAACGTGGTACAACCCTTCTAAAGAATATACATACAAAGGTTTCAACATGTTTAGAAAAGATAGATCGGATGGACGCGCAGGAGTAGCTATACTTCTAAAAGAAAATATTGCTTATGAAGAACTGCCTACCTCAGTTCATATTCCTCATCTAATGCACATAAGCGTCTCTATTAAAGTCGGAGGTAGCACTTCCCGTAAAATCACTGTCGTCTCACTTTATAACAGCCCTACAAACAATGTCTCAACGCAAGAATGGGATAATTTCTTCAGTAGCTTTCCCAGACCACTTTTACTGCTGGGTGATTTCAACTGTCACCACACGGCTTTCGGTTCCCTGTGGACAGACGCGAAGGGTAGGAGTTTAATGAGCGCGTTACAAAATTCTAATTTGATTTTCTTGAACGACGGCTCCCTTACGTACATTGGATCAGGGAATCGAAAGTCAATGTCAGCAATTGACCTGAGTTTATGCACGCACGATATCATGTCGTGCCTTGAGTGGCGGGTGACATCGGATCCAATGGGCTCCGATCATCTTCCTATCTTAATAACGGGTAACAACACATTGCCTTCCTCACCTAATTACACAACAAACTTCCTCAGATGGAATACAAAGAACGCTGACTGGACGAAGTTTCATAATTTCTGGGTGTCTAAAATGGATGATATTCAGGACCCTAACATGACTTACGACGACTTTCATAAACTTTTGATTGAAAGCTGTAACTATCGCGCTATCGTCCTGTGTTCTGAAGACATTTGAACGAATGATTAAAAATCGCTTAGAATGGTGGCTAGAAAGGTATGAGAAATTACCAATCACACAGTTCGGATTCCGAAAAGGAAAATCCACGTATCACAGTCTATCATGTCTGATCTCAGATATAGAAATAGGGTTTACCAACGGGAATTCTACTCTGGGTCTCTTTTTGGACATCCAAGGAGCGTACGATAATGTCGTTATTTCGGTATTACGTGAGAAAATGTTAAAATTAGGACTTCCAGCTTCCTTTACGGATAAATGCATCCCGCTCATCTCCGATAAACACATTTTCCTTAGAGTACTGAATCAGTACATTGGGCCTAGATGTGCCAGGCAAGGACTTCCTCAGGGTGGTATACTGAGCCCCTTACTGTATGCTATTTATGTCGCAGACATTGAAACTATTCTTTCGCCTAACGTGCGAATCCTTCAGTACGCGGATGATGTGTGCCTTTATTCCTCCTCTAAGAATGATCATCGATGTGTGGATAGCCTTGACGCGACTGTATGTGCCCTGAGATTATGGTGTAGGGAAAATGGTCTTACCATTTCTTCAGCAAAATCGGAATCCTGTCTGTTCACGCGTAAACGTAATCAAAATCTTGGTACGAGTGTGACTCTTGGAGGGTTGACATTTAAGGTCAAAAAATCTGTCCAGTTTCTCGGGCTCAAAATCGAAAAAAGTCTACGTTGGAATACCCACATCAATTATGTCAAGGATCGTACAGAAAAATATATCAACATTCTAAGAATGACGACGAACAACCATTGGGGTGCGGATCCCAATGTTGCTTTGTTGTTTTACAGATCGTGTCGTGTGTCCTCTCCATACTTGATTACGGCTGCGTGTTCGACGCCGCCCCGTCAAAGTTGAAAACATTAGAAACAGTACAAAACAAATGTACAAGAATGATCCTCGGCCTCTTAAGTTCTACCCCTGTCGATTGCCTCCTAGCGGAAGCTGGGATTTTTCCTCTGTCAATAAGGAGAAAAGTACTGTCGGACAGATTCACTATAAAACTAGTAGCTCATCACCCTGGAGTAATATCAAGAGTGCACTCCATGACCTTTCTAGATCTTACATCCCCATATCGAAGGAAGAAAAGTACTCCCCTAGTGTCCCAAAGTTTCTTGGACTACTCAAAATGGTATCCTAAGATGCGTTGTACTCCAAAATTAGAATATTTCTGTCAAGATTTCATCCTAGATTATAACGTCAAAACCGTCGTGTTAACCGCCCAGTATGGAGTGAACTGTAACAGAATCAATAATGACAGGTTTTCCGAACGATTAAATAAACTCGTCCTGGGGGCTATACCCATACAAGTCTTTGCCTCCCAATATCCCAATACTATAGGGGCTGGGTTCTACGACCTGGCACACGGATTTCGGAGTTTGTTCAGATTAGACCCCAATTGCTCTTTAAGCACCTCAGAACTGTTTACGGTATCAGAGGAGTTGAATTACGCCGAGCAGCTAGCTTGCCCTAGCGTTGTGATTCTTGCGAGTAAGGGTATTATCAGATCCATTGACAACTTCCATGCGCCAGCGAGTGAAAACTACCTGGTGGTTACTGTGTTGTCGACTTGCAAACAGTTAGAGCGAAAGGGAACTATGGTTCGCTTCTTAACTATTAACGAAAAGTTAGGCGATGAGCTTCAGGGAACAGCAAACTGTTTTGGCAAGCTGGCGGCGGCACAAGGCAACGTTCGTGCGATAGCTATTCCCTATGGGGATATCTTAAACTCAGTTCATTCGAG
Source organism: Corythucha ciliata (assembly GCA_038030265.1). Taxonomy (NCBI): domain Eukaryota; kingdom Metazoa; phylum Arthropoda; class Insecta; order Hemiptera; family Tingidae; genus Corythucha; species Corythucha ciliata. Next base: position 4,365,664 of record CM075939.1, read on the forward strand.
AGCAAAGATTAGTTGGCAGTCGAAATATCATTCCTCGGACAAGGGCCTTTTCTACAAAACCCTTTTTCCCGAAATTAGATCTGAAGCGTGGTTCAATAAGTGCTTAAAGGGAAAGCGCTTTATTAGAGTAATCTCCCGATTAAGGACTAATCATGGCGTGTGTAACGCATACCTACAAAAGATCGGAAGATCTGAATCAGCGGAGTGCGGGGCTTGCCGAGTTACGGATAGCCTACAGCATATAATTATGGATTGTGTCAAATTCAAGGCTAAGCGGGAAGAAATGTTTCGTTCATTCGCTGGAATCATTACCCAGCCGTTCAATTATTCTACCTTACTAGCTTCAAATTCCCTCGAGATTTATAGAAAAATTTACGAATTTACCCAATTCCACAACATATTGATTTAAGTTCACTGATAGTGAAACATTAATAGTAATAATTGTTTTATTTTATAAACTTAGCTCGATTAAATTGTAATCATTTCGAATCCGGACTGTCGGGACAGGGGCTAAGGGTCATCCGTGCCGATGCCCTCAGGGGTGGCAGTTTTAGTGGGTATGGGTGATCTCCGGAATTTTCCGGAGCTGAGCTTGAGTCCCACACTCTGTCTATAAAAGATTTCTGCACCCCTGCAAAAAAAACAAAAAAAAACCCAAAAAAAAACCGCGAATTATCGTTTTCTTCATTTGAGCATTGAATCGGCACTTAGCCGCGAAATGGCGCTTTCTCACAATTCAAGCTTCGAAGTTTCCCCATGAATCCGAGAATTAGTGTAGCGAATTAACGCTTTTTATGAAATTAAATAAGTATAGTAGACATCGAATTGGTGCATTTTCTCAGTTTTATCTGCGAATTACTGTTTTTATATCAACTATCTTAACTAATGTTTTACTCTAATTTTAAACCACGCAGTAGCGTTTTACCTGCAAAGTTGCCTCAAGAATCGGCGATTTGAAGTTTTCTCAACTTCACCTGTCAATTAGCACTTTTTCTGAACTTTTACAGCCGCAAATCGCAGCGCTTCATCTCAATTGAAGCTGGGAATTTGCGTTTTTCTCAACTTTAGCTACCGAAGACGACTTTTTCTCAATTTCAGGCGTGAACTAGCGTTTGTTCTCAATTTCATACGCGAATCAGCGCTTTTTCTCATTTTCAACCGCAAATTTTTAAAGCTTTATCTCAATTTTGGCCGCGACTTACCGTCTTTCTCAATTTTGCCCCAACAAAGAACGCCTTTTCTCAACTTCAGACACTTATTCCGTAGGAAAGGTCGTGAAAAAAAAAATCGAGTTCCTGCTGACTACTACATATTATTGATACTTTCACACCTTATCAGCCTAAAACACTCCATTATTTCATCTATAAGGTTCACGAGGGCTCCATCAGAAGTACGCTCGGAGGCGCTCTGTCCCCCTCGGCCCTTTATCGGTGCATTAGAAGCCCTGAAATGCTTTTTCACTACTTATTTAAACCCAAATTTCGGTTTGTCACTTTAAAAAATCATTTTCGTGGGCCGGACGACGATGGAAGGGCATAGTCCAACACAATTGGAGTTTCGAGAAAAAATGGCTCCCCGGCGGGATTTGAACCGCAACCTCTGGATTACCAGCCAGCACGCTGCCAATTGCGCCACGGAGACGCCTTTGGGAGTCGTACTCGGGATAAGCTAAGCCGAACCCCACCCACTGGCAGTTTGAGAATTGTTTCTCGAAACTCCAAGCGTTTCTCCTGATCGGTAAACCACGCCGAAATTTATCTTATCTAGATGTTTTGAGACGGATATAATGAATATCCAGTTGTGTTCGGCTATGCCCTTCCATCGTCGTCCGGATAACATTAGTTTAGTTAACTTATTAATCAAAAATACCGGCGACAGAAATATTCATTATATCCATCTCAAAACATCTAGATAAGATAAATTTCGGCGTGGTTCACCGATCAGGAGAAACGCCTAGAGTTTCGTGAAACAATGGACCTGGGTGGGGTTCGGCTTAGCTTATCCCTCGGAGTACGACTCCCAAAGGCGTCTCCGTGGCGCAATTGGCAGCGTGCTGGACTGGTAATCCAGAGGTTGCGGGTTCGAATCCCGCCGGGGAGCCATTTTTTCTTGAAACTCCAATTGTGTTGGGCTATGCCCTTCCATCATCGTCCGGATAACATCATTTTAATTAATTTATTAATTAAAAATACCGGCGACTGAAATATTCATTATATCCATCTCATTTTCGTGGGGTTAGTCTTACCAAAACCAAAATTTTACCGATTTGGTTATTCAGAACCCAATTTCACGGACTTCGCTCACCCAAAAAGCCCACCTTGGAAGACGAAACAGTTGATTCCCGAGTCACCTTCCTCCTCTTCGTGGTCTTGTTCTCACCAATGCGATGGCTAGAACTTGCGGTTTCCACTAGCTTTAAACCCACATTTCGGGGATTTAGCGCTTTAAAAAGTCCAATTTTGTGGGTTCGAATCTTTCAACGCCCAAATTTTGTGAATGTAGATCTCACAATACCAAATTTCGCTGGTTTCGCTTATTACCCAAAATCCAATTTTACATGACTGCGTCAATTAGTCACTTTCGAGGGTACGACCTTTTGAAGTTTTGTGGACTTGGCATTGAAAAAACCCAATTTCACAGTTTTTGAACATGCAAAAAAATTAAATTTCGCGTGTTTGACTCCCTAAAAGGCGCAATTTTGTAGGGTTGGTCCGGAAAAACAATGTCGTAGGTTTGGCCCACTCAAGTCAGTTTTTACAGGGTTCAAGGCCATTTCACCTTTTTGGGGACTTCATGAAGCAATTCCATGGGTTTGGCTCTTTCGAGGATCAAGTTTCACGGATTCGGTAACTCAATTTCTCTCGTTTTGAAGGGCAATGTCAGTCATTGTGCCACGATGGGTCTGGGAATTTTCGCACGGTTGGCCCGTTTAAAACCTATTCCGAGGGATTGGCTTGAAAAAAAAAAAAAAAAAAAAAAACAATTTCGTGAGTTTGGCCCACACAAAGAGTAAATTTTAAAGTTCCAGCTTCTTCATAAATGAAATTTCACCGAGCTGGCTCATTCACAAAACTAATCTCGCGGGTCTGACTCCACGAAAGAACAAGATTTTGTTCCATTAAAAACCAATTTCACGTGTCTGCTCACCCGAAAAAGCGCAATTTAGCGGATTTCGTTGCATCAAAAACAAAATTTCGCACTAATGACCCATTCGCAATAAATCCCCCCCCCCGTCCCAAGCTCTGTCGTCGCTCTAGCTCTAGCCTCACCCTGTGCGAAGGAAGTCTGCCAGAAAAAAGAGGAAGTTGTATACGCTCTTATAATTAATTTGTTGTGGATCGATCATTTTTAGAGAAGCGTCTTTAAAGTGAACCCATTCTTTTTTGCGATTCAGGGGGAGCACCGCTCCGCCAACCAGACCATTGGAGGAGTATTCGCTCTCCCTGATCCACACTTCCGCCGCCACTGCATACATACGAGGAAAAACGTGTAATCAACAAAACCCCATAAGGGAATATGGGCAAGGTGCACTGCTACGCGCCGGGTGGATTTTTGTGTCAAAACTATTGTGACAAGCTCTTTATTATCCCCTTGGCAAGTGCGTCGTTTTTTACTACTTTTTCTCGTCTTTAATAAGTTGTTTGAGTCGCTATGTCACCGTGGACGGCATTCATGTTTATGGATGCTCCAATAATTACAAGAACAGCGGTCATCGCGTTAAATTCTTTCGTTTCCCCGGCAGATGAGCTTCGAAATAAAATGAAAACTCAAATTTGGGATCCTCGAAAGGACGCACCTATTCTCCTGATGGGAGTTACACTTTATAGTAGGGGAGCCCAAGCGGGGATTTCGGGATTTTCTAAAGCGCGTCAGTGATTAATATACGGCGCGGCGGGATAACTTGTACCTAGTTATCCACCTCCACCAAATATGAGCCCTGTACAGAGTGATTCAGGAGGAATGTGACAAACTTACACAGGTGATAGTGCGTACATGGACGCACAAAAAACTTCATACAGACCCATAGCCAAGAATGCTATGGTTACGAGATATGAGCATTTTCCTGTTTTTTCCCCAGTTTCATCAGTTTTTACGGTAATTGTCGTGTTCACGGCTCACCGTAGACAATATATTGATTAGACAAAATATGACGGTGGATTCGGAAAGAGGGCAGAATCCTGTTCCTGAAACCCCCGAGAAAATCAAAAAATGTCGCTTGCGCGTGGTTATTTTAGCCATGTGAAAAGTGAAAAAAAATAGTTTTCTTTGGATTCCCTGTTAAATTTCACGTCAGTATCAATCAGCTGCTAGTGCACGCATCGACGGGTAAAGTTTAGCGATTTAAATACATGGGTTTAGCTTGATACATAACAGTAATACGAAAAGGTACCCAATATCAGTTTTACGCCCACCGCCAGAATAAGTCCAATACTTGTGGTCTGCGGTGGAGCCATTCGCCCAGTAGAGTAAATTGGACTCTGTGAATCACTGAACAAACCCGCTGTCGACTGTTGGTGAGAAAAGCTATCTACAAAATGAGAAAAATACTAAAATTTAAGCTGCGAGGGGAGCAACTTTAATATTCCTGACTCATAAGATATACCCATATTAGAGAATTAACTTCACAATATGGAGTTGTTTACACTACCCAGAAGTCTATCAAGATGTGAGATTCTCTCAATGTTACTTATATTAATATTATATTTCCAAAACAAATACAGTGCTTTATTATATATGAACTGCGCTTATAAATTTCTGTATTTACTTTAGGAAGGGAAATATTTGAATTCAATGCATTTCTACAGTGCGGAAGATGATCAGTATGAATCCCACTTCTGTATGACATTATACAAGATTCCTTAATAAAAATATTATCAACGTTACACACCTGGAATTCCTTGTACAAATTCTCAGAGGGAAATCTTAACGGTTTATTTAACAGGATCTTAATCAATCCATTTTGCACAGTATTTAATGATCTTAAATAAGATTTTTAAGTCCCACCCCAAAACACAATACCATATTTTAGCAACGAATGTGCTAATCCATAGTACACAGTACGCAAAAAAATTAGTGGGAGAAAGCCACGAATTACTTTGAACACATAGAGCAGCTTACGCAGTCTTCCAACTAATAATGCAATGTGAAGCTATATACCTAAGTGATTCACTACATCAACAAAACGGCAAAACGGTCCAAATAAGAAAAACTTGGACCAATTTGTTCTTATTGGACCAGTATTCTTATTTGAACACTGACCGCGGCGCCTATAGCCGCAATATCGCCAGTCCCCGTTTTGCCCTAACGGTTCTCATCGGTTCTGGTGAGCCGGGTACTCCCCGTCTTGGTCTTACCAGAACGGGTTGAGAGCCGGGGGCGGGGATCGTAGTGCAGTAGCACCTCCGCTCCCGGCGAGGGGCGGTCCATCGGCTCAATTGCCGGGCTGATGAGACCAGGACCGAGTAGCCCTGGTGGCTCAAGGTCTGAGGTCGAAACGGAGACTGGAACGCACTTTGGGTGCAATCTTCGTGAATGTTTGGTGGGCGCATAGCCCCCTACATCCAATTTGTTCTTATTTGAAAAAATCATTCGTTCACGACTCTGCTACCAACATATACTGCTACCAACAGATGACAAAACCCCCGAAGGAGTTTCATAAATTAAGCTAGCCATACCTTCAGGATTAGCGGGGATAACACGGACGGAGCTTTTCTGTGAGTAGCATCCCCCTCGCCTGACTACCTCAGATGGTTCATCCATCTGACCCCGGGGGTCAAACTCCCCTCAAAAAACGCAAAACTGAAAACCAAACTTCGTTTATCACTCCAAACCCGTTTACTCCTCTGCAAAATGATGAGCCAATGTCAGAAAATAATCCAACCGAGAGTGTGTCGGAAAAACCGCCTCCTATATTTGTAAACAACGTTTAGTAACATGAATGCAATAATGGATGCATTCAAATCACTCAACATCGGACCCTACAAACACCACTCAATCGGGAATAAAGTAAAATTCAACTTTGACACCACTGAAGGTTTTCGTTTAGCAACAAATTATCTAGACAAAAATAAGGCCGAATACTATACTTATCAACTTAAAAGCGAGCGCTGTTTCAGAGTTGTCATTCGCGGTTTACATTACACGTGCGACACGAAACTTATGATGGACGAGCTGAAAGAACTCGGCTACGCGCCATCACAAATGTTACCAGTTTTACATCCAATTACTAAATGTCCATTACCACTTTTCTTCCTGGATTTGAAACCCAGCCCCATGAATGAGTCTATATACAAACTGGAACGTCTTTACGGGGCAGTCATAAAAGTAGAACCTCCAAAACCAAAACGAAACGTGTTGCAATGTACCAACTGCCAAGACTTCGGGCACTCAAAAAACTTCTGTCACAGAAGTTCAAGATGCGTGAAATGTGAAGGCCACCATCCAACAAATAAATGCACTCAGGATGCAAAAATTCCACCTCGTTGTGTTAATTGCAAAGGTCAGCACACAGCCAATTACCGAGGGTGCCCAGCCCACAAAGAACTTCAGTCGAGTCAACCTGCTCAGCTATTCACGAAACGCAGGCTCACTGCTCAGTCGTACCCACAAAAACCTGTATTTGACTCGCCTATTGACAATGAAGTAAGGCAAGGTACTAGGCCAACGTATGCCGAAGTCATTAAACCTCCTTGCGACAACAGCAGTGCTCTACTCAATAAACTTGTGGACAAAATTGATTCACTTCTATCAATAATACAACCTCTAATTCTAACTCTCACACAAGTTCTCCCTGTTCTACTCTCAAATAAATGACAGATTTTGCAACAAGCCCTTTGAAAGTAGGCACCTGGAACGCTAGAGGCGTTTACCAGAAAGTTCATGAGCTCAAACATTTTCTGAACACGTACAATGTTGATGTCTTCATGATAAGTGAAACTAAGCTAGCTCCACATTGTAATTTCTATGTACCGGGATATAGCGTATACCGAGCGGATCATCCATCTGATGATAGAAAAGGAGGGTCAGCAATAATAATCAAATCTTCGATCGCTCATGATGAACTACTACCAATCAGAGAGGACAACATGCAAATTGCTCGCTTACAATTGAGGTGGGACCATAAAAACCTAAAACTCGGGGCATTCTACTCAGCCCCCCAAAACAGAATGTGCCTAGCCGACTTTCTTGGTCTAGCTCACGAAATGGGGTCATATTACCTACTAGGCGGAGATTTCAATAGCAAGCACACCAGATGGGGCTCAAATGTCGCCAACCCTAGAGGAAACTTACTCCTGGACGCGGTGACAATCCTAGGATTGAAAATATTCAGCCCGATAGAACCTACTTACTATCCCGACCGAGTCCAGGGCGTACCCGATCTCCTGGATTTTTTCGTAGGAAAGAACGCTAATTATTTCAACTCTACCCCATCTGTCCTTCCTGAGCTTAGTTCAGACCATTTACCTGTCATAGCGGAACTTCAAATAGCAGCGTAACAAACTACAAAAAATTCATTAACAATATCAATAAAGCCTGTGACAAGACCATACCAAAATACAAAGAGGTGAAAAACATAAAATACAGTAAACCTTGGTGGAACGACGATTGTAAGTCTGCCACGATAAACAGAAAAAACGCATACCACATGTATAAAACCCAGTCCAACTACGCAAACTACATTTCATATCAAATTGCTACAGCTAGAGCAAAAAAAATAATAAAAGAGAGCAAGAGGAAGACTTGGAAACAATACTGCGAAAATATAAACAAAAATACCAGCGTACAAGAAATGTGGCGTGCCTTTAAACGCTTAAAAAACCAAAAATCCTCTAATAATCCCCCTATGAGAAATACCGAGTGGGTACAAGATTTTTTTGATAAAATATGTCCCCCTTTTATTCAAGAAGATATTAAACTAGAAGAGCCCCCTAATAATGAGCATTTCATATTGAAGCCTTTTACACAAAGAGAACTTTCCAACGCTATTAAAAGCACTAAAAATACAGCCCCCGGATTGGACAACATCCATTATCCGATGATTTCCAATCTACCCAAAAATGCCAAAAGACTATTATTGGAAATTTACAATCAGGCGTGGACTACAGGCAGGGGTGGGCAAAATACTTTGAAAATGTATTTTAAATACAAAGCCCAAAATACTTTCAAAAATGTATTTTAAATACTGAAATACAAATACTTTTTGAATTGTATTTTGAATAAAATACAAATACAATTTGAAATACTTTTCAAATATATGATTTCGATGGCAGATAGTGCGAAAAACACGAAAAATAAATAATTAAAAAATATCAGGTCCTTCAATAGACAAGTTGACAAAATGTAGCAGCGCGAAATGGCGCTGCGCCGCGATGCGAAAAAAAAAAAGAAGACAAGTTGTCAGCAAGTATTTAGTACCGAACCGGCGAGCACTGGTGGATCGTGAGCTGAAAAGGAGGTGAGGTCACTGGTGGACCTATATCGGGGCCCGGGGCGGAAATCTTCAAGAGGCCCCTAAAAGTCTCTAACTATACATAAAACCTCTATTGGTAACCTCTAAGGCCTTTTCCTAATTTTAGCCATGGCTATTTCCAAAGTCTATCCGCTAAACAGCGCTTATGCCAAGTTTAAACTTCGAATTTCTCCATTTTAGCCGCGAAAGAGTGCTTTTTGTCAACTTTAACAGCAAATTAGCGCTTTTCGCCGCAAATTAGCAACTGATTAGCGGGTTAATACCCCCCCCCCCCACATAAATATGTGCTTTTCCCCAACTTTAGCATCAAAGTAGATTTTGTATCCTGTGAATCAGCGATGTTTCTTTAACTTTCCTCGAGTTGGCGTTTTCCACAATTTTAGCTGCAAATTAGCGATTTTTTCCAGCGGTTTACTCAGTATGAGCTGAAAATTACTCAATATTAGCCGTAAAATTCTCGAAGAGTTTACCACAAATTAGCATTTTTCGTTCACCGTAACCATACACTGCGGAATAGCGATTTCGGCTCAGTTTTAGCCGCGAATTTGCGAGTTTTTCACTCATAGCTATATATTAGCGCTTTTTCTCAATTTTAGCCTCAAAGTCTCCCGAGGAAGCCGCGAATTAACGTATTTCCAATTTTTGACGCAAATTTAAATTTGTCCGAATTTTAGCCGTAAATTAGCGCTTTTTCGTAATTTTTGCAGTGCAGTAGCTATTTCTAGCCCGTGTATTGGCGAATTTTGTTCATTTCGCACTGCAAATCGGCAATTCTTCCATTTTTGACAGTGAATTAGCACTTTTTGTTTCAATTTAGGCTGAAAATTAACTTTTTTCTTCATTCTAGCCAGAATAATTACTGATTATCCCTATATTAGCCGCAAATTAACGGGTTCTTTTACATTTTGGCATCGCATAATAGTAATTTTTTTCAATTTTAATTTTATGTAGAATAGGGCTTCATCTCAGTTCTATCCGTGAATCAGTGTTTTTTATTTTACTTATAACCATGAATTTGCTGTTTACCTCAATTTTAGCCACAAAGTTGTCGTCAGAAGGCGGAATTAGAAATTCCAACACACTTTATCCGCGATTATTTTCTTCAATTTTAGCCGTAAATTCGCGTTTTTTTCAACTTTAGCTGCTTTGAAGCGTTTCTAATATGTGAATTTGCGAATTACCTTAATTTTTCAGCCACGAATTCGTGATTTCCTCAAATTTCAGCCGGGAATAACACTTTTTCCCAATTTGAACTGAAACCGAGAGTTTTCATTTATTTATGACAGGCTAATTATAGTTAATTTTTCAATATTAGCTGGTTTTTTAACACTTCAGTCCCACGTTGGCATTTTTCCTTCAATTTTTGGTATGGATTAGCGTTTATTGTTTAGTTTTAGCTCGAACAGAAGCTACGCATTTGCGTTTTGTCAATTTTTCAAGGTTTAGTGACTTTGTGGGTCGCGCTCTCTTCGGTATACAAAATAACGGCCAACGAAAAATTTAGAGATCTTTTTTATAACGACAATGAAAAATTGGGAAAATACGAACTCTCGATCAAACTGACTTATGTTGTTTTTTTAACATAATGTTTGTTATTTTTTAAAATGAAAATTGAGGTTTGTTAGCCGTTGGCACGTTACAACTTTAACCAATTTTGGCCACGGGTTTGCGCTTTTAATCAATTTTAGCAGTGCAGTAGGGATTCTTTCGTTTGTATTGGCGATTTTTTCCCATTTTAGCCACGATTTGGCGTTTTCCTCATTTTCAGCTGCAGTTTAGCCATTTTTTAGCAGCCAATTAGCACTTTTTTCGCAGTTTGAGTTAAAAATTAGTGTTTTTCTTAAAGTTGGCCCCGCTAATTAATATTTTTGTCTATTCTAGCCGCGTAGTTTTTTTAGGTTTTAGCCCGCGTGAGCAATTTTTTTCTACGGATTAGCGCTGTTTCTCAGTTTGAGCCTCGATTCTTTCAGAAGCTATACAAATTTTCGTTTTCTCAATTTCAGCCGCGAATTATTGATTTTTCTTCATTTCAGCTGTGAAATAGCGTTTTCTGATAATTTTGCAGCGAATTAGCACATTATCTATTCTCTTTTTTTTATTAATAGGCGATTTTTCGCCATTTGAGTTGTGAATTTGCCATTTTGGTCCAGTTTAAACTCGAATTAGCGTTGTTTTTCGCAATAATTGCCACGAGTTTTGTTTACTTGTACAGCTTTGTGTACTTGTAGGCTAGGGCTCTGTATGATCCATTTTTGTGCCAAGTTTCCATCCGCTAGCATTATTTTTGCGGCAGTTATGCTAACAAGGAATTCGGAACTTCCACCTCCCACCATGACTACCCTTCCCTCTCCACTTTTTCGAAAAATGAAAACGTCAATCGAAGGCTGTTATTACACCGGGTTTTAGTGCCAAATATGGTGTCACTAAGTTAGGTTATACTGGTGAATGGTGGCGAAGAAGTGGAAACTAAAGAACGTTGAAATTAAAAGTATTTGTATTTCTATTTGTATTTTCGTTGAGTGTGAAACACAAATAAATACTTTTGAAAATGTATTTCAAAAATACTTTTGAAAATGTATTTCAAAAATACTTTTGAAAATGTATTTCAAATACAAAGCCCAAAATAGTTTCAAAAATGTATTTTAAATACAGAAATGCAGATACTTTTCCAAAAGTATTTAAATACAATTACAAAATACGTATTTTGTATTTAAAATACAAAGTATTTTAAATACTCAAGTATCTTGCCCACCCCTGACTACAGGTTCCTTTCCCGATGAATGGAAAAACTACTTAATAGTACCTATTTTAAAGCCGCACAAGCCAGAAAATAACTCTAACTCATACCGACCGATATCTCTATCGTCCTGCATCCTCAAGACTATGGAAAGAATGATCAAGTGTAAACTCGAATGGTACCTAGAGAAAAACGCAAATTCGCGTCGTCTTGAAAAAAAAAACAAAAAAAAAACACACGCTAATTTACAGCTAAAATTGTGATAAAGTGCTACAATTTAGCAACTTTCAAAATTTAGAACAAGCGCAAATTCACAGCTAAAAAGGAGAAACGCCAACTCAAGGATTCTCGGGGCAACATTGGGACTAAAATTTAGAAAAAGCGCTAATTCACGGGTGAAATAGACAAAAACTCGAATTCGCGTCTAGATAGAAGTGGAGGAAAACTCAGCTAAGGTATGAAAAATTACGATTTTACGGATAAAATCGAGAAAAAACGCTAAAAATCGTAGCTAAAATTAAGAAAATGTGCTAATTTAGCTAAAATTGAGAAACAAAACGCTAATTCACAGCTGAAAATGAGAGAAAACGCCAATTCGCCAATTCTTAGGGGCAACTTTAAGGCTGAAGTTGAAAAGCGCTAGTTCACGCGCTAAAGATGAGAAAAACGCTAATTCAAGGATAAAAAAAGAGAACAACGCGAATTCGAGTCTAAAAATAGAGAAACACGCTATTATGATAAAGTGTTACAATTTGGCAGCTTTAAACATTGGGAAAAAGCGCGAATTCACAGAAAACGCCAACTCACGGATTCTCGGGGCTGGGACTGAAATTGAGAAAAAGCGCTGCGATTCACGGCGTGAAATAGAGAAAAACGCGAATTTGCGTCTAAAAGTGGAGGAAAACTTTAATGCACAACTAAGGTACAAAACATTTCAATTTTACAGATAAAATCGAGAAAAAGTGCTATAATTTCCAGCTAAAATTAAAAAATGTGCCCATTCACTGCTAAATTGGGGGTAAAAAGGCTAATTCACAGCTGAAATTGAGAATACCCCAACTTGCACATTCTTGGGGAACTTTGGGAATAAAATTGAGAAAAAGCGCTAATTCAAGCGGCTAAAACTGTGAAAAAGCGCTAATTCGAGGGTAATAAATAGAGAAAAACACGAATGGTTTATTTTGTAATGGATGAAAGCGCGAATTTACGGCTTAAATTTAGAAAAATTGCTAATTTGCGGATAAAATTGGGAAAGAGCACTTAAACGCTACCTAGTTTGCGGATTCGCGGTAAAAAGCGCCGATTCGCAGCTAAAAATGAGAAAATGAGCTAATTCGCGGAAAAAATTGAGAAAACGCACTTTAGAGGCAATTTCGTGGCTAAAATTGAGGAAAATATATACTTCAAAGCTGCAAAAAAGTATATTTACGGTTTAATTAGAGACTAAAGGGCCTCCTAGAGATTTCCGCCCCGGGACCCGGACAAGTGTTGTTCCGCCACTGGGTAGTGGTGATCGCATAATAAAACAGCGGGTTTGATGCCCCCAGGGTAGAGATGCCCGGTGCGCACCGCACACGCCGCACGCCCCTTGCTACGCCTGTGCTTCATATTGCTTAAATTTGGGCTAAAACCCTCTCCGGGGAGGGTGGCCGATAGATGGATCGCCCTCCTTTGCCAGATGGCAGGGGTAAAGTGTAGAAGAAGAATCAATAATATACCTAACAAAAAGTCTGCAGAAAAGTGAAAGATGGGGGGGGGGCGAATGTTCTAGACATTGCTATTTTTCATCTGAGTGACGGTCGCTTGGTCCTCGAATAAGAAGCGAAAAGGATAGAATAAGAACTTTGGGTGCAGTATTCGGGATAGAAGATTGGCATTGAAGCCTGGGGGGGCGACGCCCCCCCAGACTAAATTCCGGGGGGGCGGCCGCCCACCCTGCCCCCCCGGTTCCGCCGCCACTGCACTTTTCTTCCTGGATTTGAAACCCAGCCCCATGAATGAGTCTATATACAAACTGGAACGTCTTTACGGGGCAGTCATAAAAGTAGAACCTCCAAAACCAAAACGAAACGTGTTGCAATGTACCAACTGCCAAGACTTCGGACACTCAAAAAACTTCTGTCACAGAAGTTCAAGATGCGTGAAATGTGAAGGCCACCATCCAACAAATAAATGCACTCAGGATGCAAAAATTCCACCTCGTTGTGTTAATTGCAAAGGTCAGCACACAGCCAATTACCGAGGGTGCCCAGCCCACAAAAAACTTCAGTCGAGTCAACCTGCTCAGCTATTCACGAAACGCAGGCTCACTGCTCAGTCGTACCCACAAAAACCTGTATTTGACTCGCCTATTGACAATGAAGTAAGGCAAGGTACTAGGCCAACGTATGCCGAAGTCATTAAACCTCCTTGCGACAACAGCAGTGCTCTACTCAATAAACTTGTGGACAAAATTGATTCACTTCTATCAATAATACAACCTCTAATTCTAACTCTCACACAAGTTCTCCCTGTTCTACTCTCAAATAAATGACAGATTTTGCAACAAGCCCTTTGAAAGTAGGCACCTGGAACGCTAGAGGCGTTTACCAGAAAGTTCATGAGCTCAAACATTTTCTGAACACGTACAATGTTGATGTCTTCATGATAAGTGAAACTAAGCTAGCTCCACATTGTAATTTCTATGTACCGGGATATAGCGTATACCGAGCGGATCATCCATCTGATGATAGAAAAGGAGGGTCAGCAATAATAATCAAATCTTCGATCGCTCATGATGAACTACTACCAATCAGAGAGGACAACATGCAAATTGCTCGCTTACAATTGAGGTGGGACCATAAAAACCTAAAACTCGGGGCATTCTACTCAGCCCCCCAAAACAGAATGTGCCTAGCCGACTTTCTTGGTCTAGCTCACGAAATGGGGTCATATTACCTACTAGGCGGAGATTTCAATAGCAAGCACACCAGATGGGGCTCAAATGTCGCCAACCCTAGAGGAAACTTACTCCTGGACGCGGTGACAATCCTAGGATTGAAAATATTCAGCCCGATAGAACCTACTTACTATCCCGACCGAGTCCAGGGCGTACCCGATCTCCTGGATTTTTTCGTAGGAAAGAACGCTAATTATTTCAACTCTACCCCATCTGTCCTTCCTGAGCTTAGTTCAGACCATTTACCTGTCATAGCGGAACTTCAAATAGCAGCGTGTCGAATACAGCATAGACCTTCTTTAATAAAAACTCCATTTAAATGGGATGTATACTCGAAATGCCTTGAGGACATAACGGACCTCCGAGTACCCCTCAAAACAAGACGGGACGTAGACTCAGCTATAGCTGTTCTCAACAGAAATATCCAACAAGCAGCGAATGCAGCGCATACACAGTCGAGTTCAGCTTATTATAGGAGAAATCTGCAATACCGTCCTTTCCACTATTCCCCTGAAATACAGCGTTTACACCGAATTAAGCAGGAGTGTCGAAAGCGATGGGAACGGACCAAATTCCCTCCGGACAAGCAATCGTTCAACAGAGCTAGCAATGATCTGAAGGCGGCTCTAAGAAAGGAAGAAGATGAAGCTGCTGCTTCTCGGATTGCGTCCCTAAACGCAGGGGATGGATCACTTTGGAGAAAGGCGAAGTCATTAACGAAACACTTTGAAAAAATACCGCCCCTCAAGCTGAACAATAGTTACGTGTCAACAAATGAGGAGAAAGCAAATCTTTTTGCCACGGCTTTGGAACAACAATTCAGCCCAAATCCATGCACAGATCCTAGCCATAACAACATGATTATCGAAGCAGTTGATGAACCACTTCAACTGTGGAACCTGCAACTGCATATAACCCCCTGGTCAAGTGCGCAATGCGATTAACAGGTCAAAGACAAGGAAGGCCCCTGGACAAGATAAGATCGTACAACCGCTTCTTCACGCGTTCCACCGAAAAGCCATGGTATTCCTCACGCAAATTTATAATGCCATGATTAGACTAGCTTACTTTCCCAAGACTTGGAAGCATGCTCTTATCGTTATGGTACCCAAACCGGGCAGAAACAAAAATGATGTTTCCAGCTATCGCCCAATCAGCCTGCTGTCCGTGTTCTCAAAAATATTCGAGAGGCTGCTCCTACCTCATCTCATGATTTTCCTAGGACCCATGATCCCAAACACACAATTCGGCTTCAGACCCAGTCACTCATGTCCACAGCAGCTTTACCGTGTCACTAACATGATCATGGATACTTTCGAAGAATGCTCTGTTTGCCTTGGTGTCTTTTTGGATGTAGAGAAGGCATTCGACCGAGTATGGCACCCTGGTCTCCTTGCCAAGATCAAAAATGTACTGCCGGATACATTGTATCGCCTCGTGCAATCATATCTGTCGGACAGAACCTACTCAGTTATGATTGATGATGCAGTCTCGTCTGTAAGATCCATTACCGCCGGAGTTCCCCAAGGAAGCGTGCTGGGGCCTATCCTTTACCTTGCCTTCTCGTCAGACTTTCCCCGACCTAGTTCAAACTCCATCCTAGTGGCACAGTTCGCAGACGACACTGCAATTCTATGCAAAGGATCGTGCGATTCAACCAGGGGCGAGATACAGCAAGTGCTACATGATGCAGAAGATTGGTGCAACAAATGGAGAATAAAGGTCAACCCAACCAAGTCAAGGGTCGTTAGGTTCACCCTGAAAAGAAAAGTGCGGGCAGTGAACTTGAAATTTGGTGGCACCTCAATACCATCGGAAGACTCAGTCCGGTATCTGGGTCTCGAACTCGACTCCAAATTGATATGGAACCACCATATAAGTGCACTACAGAAAAATATTAGATGCAGAATCAGATTCCTGAGACAACTCATAGGGAAAACCTCGCCACTAAGTCTCACCTCAAAACGGCTCCTATATCAAACAATGATACGCCCGATCTGGACATACGCTTGCGGCCTTTGGGGAGCCGCATCCGACACGCAACTGAAGAAGTTACAAGTTCTCCAGAACAGATGCCTGCGAATGATGACTAATGCGCCCTGGTTCGTTAGAAATGAGGCCCTCCATCGTGATCTAGTCATTCTGCCAGTTAAAGAAACAATAGTGAAATTTTACAATAACCTCCACCAGTCACTTCTAACTCATGAAAACGACAAACTACGGGAGTCAGCGTTAAACCCTCCTCCTGAACGACATAGGCGCCGTCTGAAGAGAAAAAGACCTAGTGACGTGATTGGTAATTGATCCAAAGTCCACCACAACTCCCCACTGTTGGATGTTGATTCGCTCATCATATGCTGTTATACTGCGCTCATCATATACGCTGTTATACTGTTGTTGTTAACTATTTCTTTATTTTCTACTTATATGTATATTGTTATCTACTCTTCAAAATAATGCTCCTGTAACTTAAACTGGTGCTAGTCAGACATAGTTATATATTCATATAGTGAGGCTTGTCAACGGACAAGGACCTCTCAACACGTTCCAAGTTAATTATAAAAGACAGCCCATACATGTTCACAACTAAAATGTATTATTACAAATAAAGTTTACTGAAGATAGTCTGGGTGCTAATTTCGTCATCGGCGGGGATTTCAATGCAAAGAACACATATTGGGGCTCGAGGCTAACAACCACAAAAGGACGAGAGTTGTTCTCCGCTGGGAGAAAAAAAAATTGCAGTTTCCATTCATCAGGAAAGCCTACGTATTGGCCCAAGGACCCATTAAAGACTCCAGATCTCATTGATTTTTTTGTGGTCAAGGGAGTATCGGACAACTTCATTCACGTAGAAGACTGTGGCAGTCTAATGTCAGATCATTCTGCTATCGTTCTTACGATTAGCGGCTCAATCATTTTGAAGGAAGACCGGCCAAGGCTGGTCACTCAACGCACTAGTTGGGATGTTTTCAGGGAATACGTCGCCTCTAATATTAACCTTTCAGTCCCTCTAAAATCACCGGAACAATTAGAAGAGGAGCTGGGAACTTCGTCAAATGTATTCAGCGAGCTGCTTGGTCTGCCTACAGAAAACATTGCAAGAATCAGCCACACCACATATCCCCGTGAGGTTAGAGAGCTGGTTAGGGAAAAAAGAAAGGCGAGGAAACTCTGGCAAAACAGTAGAGCTCCTTGTGACAAAGCAAAACTGAATAGGCTAAAGACTCGGCTTGACGCCCTGAACAAGGAAATCAAGCAAGAAACACATGCCAGACTATTGATGGAGTTAACTCCAGGAAAGGACACGGATTACTCCCTGTGGAAGATTACTAAATCGCTTAAGCATCCCAAAGAACACATTCCTCCGATTAGAAAGCTGGACGGAGAATGGGCCAAAAGTCCCCGAGAGAAAGCTGAACTATTTGCGGAGCACCTCGAAGAAACATTTTTGCCGCTGCAAGGTGAAAGAGATAAGGAAGACCTGCCGACGCTGCCTCCATCAGCGTCTTCGCAATATATAAGACCGGTAACGTTTAATGAGCTTAAATATGCAATAAACAATCTCAAAACAAATAAAGCTCCTGGGTATGACCTCATAACTGGGAATGTCGTCAGACTACTCCCGGAAGTAGGAATGCGTATGTTACTCTACCTCATAAACGCATCGCTGAGACTCAAATACGTACCTCGTTGCTGGAAAGTGGCAGAAGTGATCATGATCCTGAAACCTGGTAAGGAATCATGCGAGAAAACGTCGTAGCGTCCTAATACATCATTGTTACCAGTAATCTCCAAACTCTTCGAGAGGTTACTCGTGAAGAGATTAAAAGCCATAGTCAAAGACAAGGAGCTTATCCCCAATCACCAGTTCGGGTTCAGGGAAAAGCACTCCACTATTGATCAAGTGCATCGCATCACTCGGGTGATTGAGAACTCTTTAGAGAGGAAGCAAGTCTGCGCGAGCGTGTTCCTTGATGTTTCCCAAGCATTTGATAAAGTCTGGCATCAGGGTCTGCTGTTCAAACTTAGAAGAGTCTTGCCGGACCAATACTTCCACATTCTCAAGTCGTACCTCTCAGAAAGACACTTCAGGGTGAAGCACGAAGGAGCGTATTCATCATTAAAGAGGATAAATGCTGGTGTTCCCCAAGGAAGTGTACTTGGGCCGCTGCTGTATCTCCTCTATACGAACGACGTCCCTAGCAGTGGGGACACAACAATTACAACGTTTGCAGACGACACAGCCCTACTGGCGGTTGCAGAGTCGGTTGAAGAAGCAACATCACAACTACAGCACACAGTAAATAATGTGTGTCAATGGGCCAAAAAATGGCGACTAAAACTGAACGAACTCAAGTCCTCACACATCTACTTCACAAACAAGAAAATAATCAATATACCAATAATTATCAACGGACAACAGGTAACCATAGTAAACACCGCTAAATACCTGGGTATGACACTCGACACTAAGCTTAAATGGAAAGAGCACGTTAAGAAGAAAAATGAAGAACTAATACTGAAGTTTAGAAGACTGTTTTGGTTACTTGGTAGGCACTCTGAGCTCTCCATCCATAACCAATTGCTAATATATATAGACAAATGCTGAAGCCAGTATGGACGTATGGAATTCAGCTCTGGGGTTGTACAAAAAAGACCAATATTAAGGTCATACAAACATTCCAGAACAAGGTACTGAGGAGCATTGTCAATGCCCCCTGGTATGTTCGCAATGATGACCTCCATCGAGACCTCAAGGTGGAAACCGTAAAAGAAGTAATTGAGCAGCATGCGCTCAAACACCAACACCGTCTTCGGGAGCATATGAACCCGGAAGCACTTCGCCTCCTGGACAACGGTGACGTCGTCAGGCGGCTACAGCGGACAAAATCCATGGACCTTGTGGTGTCGCGGTAGTGACAGTGAGGTGCGTGCGTGCTCGTAGGAGGAAGGCCACTGGGCCATGAACTCCAATAATGTTGTAAATTGTATTATAAGTAAATTAACTTGATGGGCTCAGGCTCAGTTGTTATAATACAGATACCTTTCAATAAATATATCTAAAAATGAAAAAAAAAAAAAAAATTCGGCATATTTAGAAGAAACTAAAAGAAGTGCTCAATAATTTTGGTTTTTGGGCTGCCAAAAAATTGTACGAGCTTTTCAGAGTTCGCATTTTTTTTCTCGAACACTTCTGACCTACACATACAAGATGGCAAAAAAATGCCCGTGAGTAACATGGAAGTGAAAGAGGTTTGTTTTCGGCAACTTTGTAGTCAATTCGCACGGAAATTGAACGAGAAATCTTAACAAAATAGTTACAAAATTCCAGGACCAATTGTTTCGAGTTTAATACCGAAAATATTATTCCGCTACGGGAAGAGCAGGCCTGGAAAATGATTTACCTTCAAAACAAAGGTCATACTCGCGTTTTTCATGCCAAGAAACAACTAGATTTAAATTACTATGTAAATCTGTGGCGAATAATTTTTAACGCAGTCACGCCAAATCTATCGCCTCCCACAATTTTCTCTTAACCTCAGTTTTTTTTTTGTGGGTACAAATATTTGCAATTAAGATACAAAGGGGCTCTAGAGGCCTTTTTTTTGCAATTTCGACCGTTATTTTTGGCTACTGGTCCTTTGCGCTAAAAACGACGATTTTGGCCACAAAAAAGTTGCATTTTTTCGGCAATATTGTGGTCAATTCGCAAGGAAATTTCACGAGGAATCCGAAAAAATATCAAAAAAATTCTGGAATGACTTGTTCTGAAGTTATATCCAAAAACGACATTTCGGTACGGGGAGAACATGTCCGATAAATGATTTTTTCTCAAAACAAAGGTCAGATTTGTGCTTCTCATATTAAGAAATAGCCAGGTTTCCATTTTCATGCAATTTATCGAAAAAAAAGCGACAGACCGCCAGACCGACGGCATGCCAAAAACCACTTTTTTCAACTTTTTTGAGGTTGTACATTATGAATGTGATGTCAGCTCGGACTCGATTTTTTTCACGAACACCACACTTCCATTCCCGTAGGGAACATGGATGTAAAAAAAAAAACACCACACTTCCATTCCCGTAGGGAACATGGAAGTAATTGATCATCAGACATTGTCGAGCGCGTCAGATTAAGGAAGTGGGAGTTAATTACATGCTAAAAAATCTATATTCCACTTATCTGACAATTTAAGAGTGACGCAAAGAAGGGGGAGGCCTACAAACTTGTAAAAAAAAAAACCGTCATCTTGACATTTTCGAGCGTGGCTAATTTTTTTTTTTTTTTTCATTTTAAAGGGAATAATTTAAAGAGTAACGAAATATGTACATAATAATCTGACGATTTCCATAAGCCGAAATAACAAAAAGTCATTATTCAACACGTGGGGCCAATTCGGGCGGTGGAAGATTCGGCCCAAGTCCGAAGAGATAATTACTCCTCGGATTCTCGGGGGTAAACAACTTCCCCTTTCTCGAGTCGGGCGTCAAGCCGTATGGAAAACTCGGCCCATGATTCTCAGTAGCAAGCCAGGTAGCAATGGAGCTCCCTAGTCCTCATCCGCACATATTCAGCTTCACTCTTCAACTTCTTGAGTTCTAAAATGAAGTTTTAATAAAAATAAATAGTTGCTCAAATACCCCACGTACAAAAAACTCTCATAAAAAAAAAACAGGAGTTCCTATCAGGGCAACTCGACAAATACCTCGCAGGAGCCCTTACACCCTTAGGTTTTGTGGCCAGAGTAAGCCACCATTATGCGCCGAATGTCAGTATTAAGAAAACTTGACTGTGACAATTATAATATGTTCCTATGACGATCTCTAAATATTCGTATAAACAGTAACAGTTCCTTTGGGCCGAATTTTCCACTCCCCAATTCCTAAAACTCAGGTAATATTTTGTTTGAGCCGAATTTTCCACTGACCGGAGGGTCTCTAATCCGCTTGGGCCGAAATCTTCTACAGGGATTAGGGGTCTGGGCCGAATCTTCCATCGCCCGCCAATTCACAATGCCCTCAAACCACCCCCACACAGCACAAAATATTCAATGAATATTCTCTCAATCTTCGGAAAAGAATGTAAATATTCAAAACCTTCGAGTAATGATCTTGGATTATATACAGCTTTATCGATTATTCTAATAACTTCCAAATTGTGTAGTTCTGAGAATAATCTTTCCAATTTTGCAGAGAATATCATATGTCGAATGTTCGTTTAGAATAATATTAGATTATGCTCATACGATTAATCATAGAATGTGCGCCTGAGAATATTGACCTTTTAACGTGGTAGTTCCCGTGGAGTTTGTCACCCAAGCCCATAATTGCCCTGTCTCTTGTACCTTCGCGTCAATTTTGCTGGGAAGCGGTGAAACCACT
Organism: Corythucha ciliata; assembly: GCA_038030265.1. NCBI lineage: Eukaryota > Metazoa > Arthropoda > Insecta > Hemiptera > Tingidae > Corythucha > Corythucha ciliata. The sequence continues at coordinate 4,387,194 of CM075939.1, forward strand.
CCGCCTTCATATACACCACTAGTCTCAGACGTAATGCTATGATTCATAAGTGCGGTGGTTTTTGAGGTGCCCTTTCTCTTTAAACATTAGCCGATAGCGAATAAGACGATACCTTTTTTCATCTGGCCCTTATACAAGCGCGAAGGGCTTCAATAAAAATTATTTATTTGTTTTTTAAATTTTTTTTAGAGGGGGAAACGTGGTGAATTACATGTGATTGAGTACGTTTATTTTCTGGTGAAACTATTAGTGGTTCATTTGAGTGATACGGAAGCTCTTTTTGTCGAATAAGGTAAGTAAATACAATCGTCCTAATTATGGAAAGGAAGTCGTCTTACTACTATAAAAAAATCCGCATGGAAACCGAGGAGGTGCTTACTCAACTTCAAAATAAAAGGATTAATCTGCCCGGAATTAGTCGGGTTCTGTGTGGTAATGATTTACTTAACTCCACAAGCGAAAATTCAAGTAATACTGAACCCGACGAAACCATTCAAAACTCGGGTTGGGCTACATCTAATTCGTCTTCTGTAAACTCTGATGTTGAGCAACCTCCCTTTGTACCAGAACGAGATGTAACCATGTCGGATGAAATTCTTGAACAACAAGAAATTTTCCCCGGTCACCCTGTCAGCGATTGTCCACCATCCCTTAATGAACGTTTAAGGGACTGGGCTGTTAGGCACCAAATTACCCACGTAGCGCTGAAGGATCTCTTGGGTTTGCTCTCCGATTCTACTGGCAATGGTTTTACAGATTTACCGAAAGATCCTCGAACATTCCTCCGTACCCCACGCTATTTGTGCATTAGGAAGGTCAGTCCCGGCTCGTATTTTCATTTTGGAATCCAAAAAGCCCTTCAGGCGCAATACACCATGCTGAAAAAGAGCCCAGGTGAAATGATCGAAGTGGCAGTTAATATTGATGGGCTGCCTTTAGCAAAAAGCTCTTCCAGCCAGGTATATCCGATTTTGTGCGTCAATAAAAGCATCAATACAAGCAATGCAGTTGTTTTAGTAGGATTATACCACGGTTATCAAAAGCCAGCAGATATGAATGAATTCCTGCAGGATTTTGTAGAGGAAGCTAGCGATTTGATTAAAAATGGTGTTATAATTTCCGGAAACAAGTCTATATTTAAAATTACAATGTATTTATTTGATGCCGTAGCCAAAGCCTCTGTGTTGCTAATAAAGGGTCACTCAGGTTATAGTTCATGTACAAAATGTTTCGAAGAAGGAGAATACATCAGGGATAGAGTTTGTTTTACATCCACTACATTTAATAAGAGAACTCACGACAGTTTCGTTCAGCAGTCTGACGAAGAACATCACGTTGGCACGACCATACTTTTGAAACTTCCTGGCATTAATATAGTAGACGATGTCCCCCTTGATTACATGCATTTAATATTGCTAGGTGTAGTCAAAAAATTGCTTTCTCTCTGGTGCTTTGGACCACCCCCTCATAAATTATCCGGCCACCAACTAACTTCGGTTTCAGACGCAATGAATTCTTTTAGGAACTCCACACCTTCTGATTTCTGTAGGAAACCACGGAGTTTGAATGAAATCAGGAGGTGGAAAGCCACCGAATTTCGCATGTTTTTATTATACTTTGGTCCTGTTGTGTTAAAACCGGTACTCAGTAAACCAAAGTACCAACATTTTTTAACGTTGTCGGTGGCCATTAGGATGCTTCTGAGCTCAAAATTATCTGCCGAAGAAATCGATTATGCTGAATTTCTTTTGAAGCACTTCGTTTCCACGGCAAAAGACTTATATGGGGCACAAATTTTAAGTCACAATTTTCACAATTTGTTACACTTGAGCGATGATGCTCGAAAATTTGGATGTCTTGACAATTTTTCAAATTTTTCCAGTGAGAGTTTTCTACAGAGATTACTGAAACTTTTAAGAAAGCACGAATGTCCCTTGGCGCAGGTTGTTCGTAGAGTTGAGGAGATGAACAGAAATTTAATTATATCCGATGAAAAACAAGACGAAACCAATGCGTTAAAGATGAAGAGTATTCACACGGACGGCCCGTTGTTACCTGGTTGCTCAGGGCCAGAGTACAAAATCATTAATATTTCTGGTACTCAACTTAACGTCGAACGAAAAGATTCGTGTATTATGTTGAAAGATGAATCTGTAATTTTACTAGAAAATATTGCTTTTTCGGCTAATCTAAGAGAACCTTGTTTTATTGGAAGAAAATATGAGGAAAAGAGCCACTTTTTCAGAAAGCCCTGTGATTCTTCCATACTTGATATCTTTAAAGTCCATACTCTCTCCGCCCAAAATGTCTGGCCTATTTCACTATTCAAAACAAAACTCGTTCACTTGGCCGTTGAAGACGGATTCGTCACATTCCCAATAATTCACGTGGAGAAATGAGAATGGGGAGCAGTCCAGATATTTATTCCCCCCCCCCCTCCGCTCACGCGACTTGCCATAGTTCATATATCTTTATCCATTTTATTTATTTATTTTTCATTACCAATTAGTAAACGTGGCCAACGTGGCTGTATTACATCATTTTTGAACTCGATTAAAAATTTATGCTAAGCATAACAATCGTTAAATTATAGCGGGAAGAAACAATATTAAAAATGTGGTCCGTTGTCAAGTTTGTCGACACGAATGAGGTTGACGCTCTTCCTACTTCGTGGATCATCAGCGACAACATGTGCCTGTATCCAACTAATGTTTGTTCGAAACAAAATATTCGTAAGAAGATCGAGCGATGTTCGTCTCCAGATATAGAACTGTGGAACAAATACAGAATAAAGGTTCTTTCATCGAAAGAGTATTCAAGTTTTGCATTGGCTAACTCAAAAGCCAGCAAAGCTTGTTACGTTTCGGATTTTTCCGAAGTCGACTTCGAAAAACTGGAGCCGAAAAGAAAAGCAAAAAGAAGAATTATCTCAAGTGACGACGAAGAAGATTCAAACGAGTCATTGGATTTTTCTTGCCAAATTTCAAGTGAGTGGGTTCTTTTCAGAAATTTATTTCATGCTTTAACTAATAAAGTGGTTCTTTTTCCAGAGAGAACATCGGGAAGTCCAGAAAGCAATCCACACAATGCTTCTCTTGGATCTTATGACAAAAGTATATAAGGCCAATTGTACTTTTTTAAAAAAATCTGCCTTTCGGTGGCTATTTATGCAATATTTTCTCAGGATTTAAGGAGAATGATTTAAATTCAGGCGACCAGGAGATGAAGGTTCCATCGACTTCTCAGACCGAAAGTATATATGATCATATCCCTAACTTTTATGGAGGGGGGGGGGGTAATGATGTACTTGTTTGTTTCTTAACTCGGGGTATTATTCACTAACTCCAGTGGCAGAATGAAATTGGCACTAAGGCGTAGCTAAATGATAATACCACATCAAATTTTATTTTAGGTAGCAAAGTCCTGCACCTTGAAGTGCCACAACAACCAGACAATTCACTTTGCGAAGTCATTGTCAAATATTTAGTGTCTCAGAGGAGTACTCTAATGAATTTGGAGAAGAAAATTGATCAGGTTGCGAAACGGACAGAAAATATTGAAGCGACTCTTCGAATACTACTGCACGATAGAAATGTGGGGGATGATGAAGGACATGGAAGTTCTGTGGAAGACGACATATTTAACAAAATTCCTGCCAAAACCGAGTCTGATCTTGTGGAAATAGAACGTAGTTTGGAGAACAAAACGGTTTACGCCCAGCTTGTGAGTAGTACTCCATTGCCGCTTTAGAGCTTGACGATTCGACTTGAAAATGATATTTTTGTGTACGCTTCCATAGGTGAAAGGATTAGCTGCTATTGGTGGCAATGGTTTTAAGGACTGCATTCGCAGACTGTTGAAAAAAGTATTGATTGATGAAGTATCATTACGCTACAGTTACAGCGGCCATAAGGGAAAACAATGTTTTGGAAATCTTAAACTTTCTCAAGCAGTGATTGGTAAACGTCATGTTTTTTTTGGTATTTTTCCAATTGGTTAATTTTTTTTTTTTTTGTTCAGATGCTGTACAAAAATTAAATCCAGCTGTCACTAAGAAAGAAATTGAGACTTGCATTAGTATTTGGCTCAGTAAATCCAAAGAGCGCTTCAAAATGTATGCCCGTGGTGCGCCAGCTTGTGAAGTTGAACAACATCATGAAGTTGAATGACTTAGGCATGCCGAATTCTTTGTTTATTAGGTACGTAATGGTAATTTCCGATACTCCGTGCGGAAAGTGCGATTTTCCGTAAGCAAGCGCGGGGATAATCAATTTTTCTGCATGTTGTACTGGAAAGTAATATACGATACGCGTGTGAAAGTACTTTTCAATACTCGTGTGACTGTCGTCCTCTTTCCACTCGCGCAACTGTCACACTCGTATAGAAAAATAATTCTGCGCTATAGTATCGTAATATGCAATTCCTCCCTATCCCTAATTAAATAATCGTGGTGAAATCAACTTTTTTCTATAACCCCTAGGTTTCTGTTATGAATGAGTAAAGAATATCAATCCTTTTGAAGTCCTCGACGATTGTTTTTACAGTGTTTCCGCACGTGGGATTTCCGCACCAATTCGACGGAATTGAGCATAGTACCTTTGGGGGGGGGGGGGATTGTTAAACTCTATAAACTCTAATCCCCGATCTTCTATGCTGAACCCCTTAAGTAAGACCCAAAGGATATGGCATGGCGAAAAGCACTTTTTTCAACCTTTCTAAAGCTGTTCATCAAGAATATGAAGTCAGCTCGGACTCGATTTTTTTCACGAACACCATACAAAAGCCATACGGAACCATGGAAGTAAACAGTCGCGAAAAACGAAAGCAAAGGGGTGAAACCCCCAGGAAGGGATCTTCTAATTTTGCCTCTTCCTTCCTTTCTTCAACATAAATTAGTCTAGAAAACCTTCCTGAAAAAATAATGGTACAAAGGGAGTCCCACTTTCCAAATGTGTCGTCTTCTCTCAACTTGTATTGACTGCAAATTTGTTCATTCACCACCCGAATAAATTATAAGCTGCACAAGCATTACGATCATACGATGTCACGTTGACTTTCCGAACTGTGAACCTGCGTAAATGAAACGCCGCGAGGAGCTATTGTATAATTTTGGTGGCTGTAGAACGTTTAGTTATGTAGTAATACCATAATACGAAAAACGTTTCTCATTTAAATAGGCTGTGCCGGCCTTCCCATGTAATTGAAAGTGAATTTAAAATTCAACAAAATCATTTATCCAAAAGCAAGTGAACCTTCGTGTACGCAGTTGTATTTACACGCCGTAAAATTCGATAGGTATACAAACAGGCTATAGCAATAGGAACTTCGTGAAAGGAATGGAAACCCTGAGAAGCCCTAGAAATAAACGACAAAAAATTCAATAGAGATCAAGGAATTCGTCTACAAAGGATGTCGCTTTTTGAAAACTTGAAAAGAAGATAACTATTGAAGGATGTCTTATGAACATTCAGAGTTACTGTCTTCAACTGCCTCAGAATGTCCTTACTTTCTTGCCTTCTGAGTTATACTAACCAATCCTTTAAAAACCCATTAAAAATTACTAACCAAATTTTTCCAAACAAGACTCAACGGGATTAATTTGACACCCGATCCAATAAACATGTCACCTCTCCGAGATGAAAGTACACAAAAAAAAAAAAATCTCCGGCGATGCGAGTACGACGGAAGCTCAGGAGATGAAGAAGAAGCATAAGTCACATAACACCTAAAAATGAATCATTAATACATCAGCATTGAACAAGCCTTTTAGGTTGGATGGAATTCGAAGAGACCACTCAATATACAATTTTAATGGAATTTAGAGACTATTGGAAGGTCCAGTGAGGCGTAGCGTTAATTTAATAGCCCCTCCACTCAGAAACCTCTCGCCACCAGTTCACCAGGGTCTCAAACGAAAGCGCGTTCCAATTTTGGGAGCAATCATAGCAACCGGCATATTATAGGGCATTTCCCTGGAATTCCCCTACCATCCCTTTCAAAATCTTCTTCGATGTGGACCGATTCAGCTGGATTACGAAATACGAACTCATCCGAGACATTCACCCAATTGATTTTCATACCAAATTTCAATGGCCTTTGCAAATGTCGTTGCTGCGATCGAGCTAACAAAACGAGAAAGCGTATGATTCTTCTGTTCTGAAACGTGGCCAAACTGTATCGTGATCCATTCTTGCGACCAAAGTCATATGGATTACAAGTCGCGTCGCTTTTGATAAGACACGGTCCTGAAGCATTTTGGGAAAATCGATCCCGATAGATGCCTCTGCAATTCTTACTTTATTCAATTACGAACAAGCTTTCATGAAAGGGCGTAGGTTTTTAATTTTTCCCGGGGGGCTTCTGCTCTCAAATTTGTTAAAAATTTGTAATTATCACTTTGTTTCATTATGTATACAGTAGATGCGGTTTAAACACCTAAGAATACGAGATCAGACACAGTAGACTCGTCTTGGCCCTTGACCATTTTTATACAGGATGTTCCGAATAAAGCACGGACTTTGTGGATGAAAGTAGACCTTATTTGCAATCGAAAATGCCGAATACACCATAGCCCGAAACTCAATTGTTTCTGAGATATGATTTTCCAAACGTTTTAAAAGGCATATATATCTCTTTTCTTAGTCCAGTGCGAATTGTCGCTTCCAAACGAACTTTTGTCAACCTCTGACGCGAGATTCGAAAATAGCACATATATTTCTAATGTGCCTATTTCTAGTGTCTAAATGACAATTTCAGGGATAGTTCTTCTTATTTTGTCACGGCAACTGCGGTTCATAACTGGACAAATCAGTGATTTTTGATTTTCATGAAAGTCAACCCAACCTCGACAACATAATCATACCGCAGGACGACAACCCGCGTGTTAGGACAATTTCTTGGATGTACCTACCCTCTTTAAAATCAATTATTTAGGATATTGAGCTTATTCGGCAGAAAATAACGATTTTTCTTGAAAAAAGAGGGTTTTGTAATTGTTTCTTCAAAAACTTTAATTTGAACTACAGGTTTTTTTCCTTATCTCTGGCTCTTCAAATTATGTATTTCTCATTTTAGGTGCTTATGTATGTGGTACATACATACAGTTTGAAAGGCTTAACCGACAGGTTGACCGGACATTGTCTACTATGCTCGGCCATGGACAATTGTAAGGTGTTCCGAAACAATTGCAGAATAATTTATGGTTGAAATTAGGCCTGATTTCCAATCGAAAATATATACTAACACTCTTTGGGCCTTCCTCTACCTCAAACCTTCCTCCAAACTGGGGAAAAAAAAAAAAAAAAAAAAAAAAAAATTAACAATGATTCCACAGCTTGCGAAGGAGGTTGAAGTTGATGAAAGTTTGACTGAAGGCGTAATACACCATAACCCGAAAATAAATACTTCCTAGATAATTGTAGCTTGGTGCAAAAACAATGTATGTTATTGTTTATGACGACATTGGTTGTTCTTGCATAAGGACACAGATTTTAAAACGTGTTTTAAGGCAAATCTAATTTCAAGTTCCTAATCTAAATGCGAGCTTATCGCTTCCAAGTTCCAAGTGAGCCTTAAGCGGGGTTAACACTGTTTCACTTTGGTTGTTCAGCCAAAGTGAACACAGTGCGTTCATCCAAAGTGATTCATCAAGAGTGAATCATCCATATACACACATTTTCATAGTTAATGTTCATACACTCTTGTCACTTCACAAGATAATAACTTGATGAAGGTCAAGGAATTTTCGAAGAATCGTTCAGGCGCATGTGCGAATGCCTCTTGGATGAAAGGCTGTGCTGCCATTATTTGAAAAGACGAAAACGCGTTCATCGTTCACTTTCAGTGTTCACTACGGATGAACAGGGAGTGAAACGCAATCCACACTTGCCACTTTGGATGATTCATCCAAGTTGAACAACCAAAGTGACAAGTGTGAATGAGCCTTTATGCCACTTTTGACACTGCATTCGGAAGGATCACTTCTTTTTCTGTCATTTCTTTGAGGAACCGAGGCGAGGATTTCAAAAACAAAAACAACGTAATGTTTACACCAGTTTTGATAATTTTCTATTTTCTTTAGATTTCTCTGTGTTTTTCATTTGCAAATTGTATTCAGATACAAGAAAATTCATGCGAAGGGTCATGTAATACTCCAGGGTATATAAAGTTACATCTTCTGCGTGAACAGCGCAGCCCAAAGCAGGAATCGATTGCAACTGTGATTCACCGTGAATCCTTTCAGCGACTGACAAAAAAAAATCTGGATTCAATTTTTCTTCAACGGCTTCCGTTCTTACGGCGTTTTCTACGACATTTAGTACTTCCACAAGCATTTGACTAGGATAGTGAAGTGCTTGGAAGTTATCCCTTCGCGAAATGAGACTTGATGGCACTTGATTCTCTGTTATGCTAGTGCGGCAGTCAATACAGGTGAAATGTCTGAGGAGATGTTTTGTAACGAAGCCAGCTAGGTAAACAAGCGCCTCATCAAATGTTTCCTTTTCTGAAATATCTATGGACAAGGATACAAGTAAAATCCAGCAAGAAAAAAAAAATTACCATTAATTGAGTACATACTTGTAGAATGAGCTAATTTACAAGCAAATATGACACTGAATTGTGCATTAACCAACGCGGCTTGATGCAGACAAATTGAAATACCAGATTCAATAATTAAGGTTTAATTATTACATTGAACATCTTTTTAATCTCTCCCTTATACATTTTTTTTGTATGCTTTGCAAATTAGCTCATTTTGTTGATTCTTCTACGATCTAGAAAATCAACTTTTTGAATTACCTTTTCCAGAATCTCTTTCCAAAAAATTGTAAACTATTGATTTCTTAATTGATTGCCATTTATCCCGGTTTGTTTCATTCGGTAACTCAGAAGTGCTTGCTTCGTCGACGTCATTTTCGTTCAACAACCAAGAAATCAAATCTGCTGTGCCGACATTACTTCCTTTTGGAGGCCGGATTAAGGAATAAACGCACAAAAGCCGATATATATATATATAAACATGGATGGATCCGGATGATCATTACATCCGCAGTTATTTCGCACCATTCCAAAAAAACGCTGCAATTAAAAGAATTAAATATTTAAAATAGGATAAATTCTATATTGCAAGAAACTGACTGAAATGATCGTTTAAAATGACCTCTAGATTATCTTGAGATGTTCTGGATGTCATAAGGTAAGAGTATCCGTGATTTTGAATCAAATACTCCGACAATTCCAACACACCTTTCAAGGTCACCACTAGACCAACATACGTGTTTTTTGGAATAATCTTTTTAACGTCACTCGTGGCTGACCATTCGTTGAGAAATTTCAAAAAATGTTCTATAACCTACAAAAAATGTTCATTAACTGTTATGTTCCAATTTTTTTTTATTTATTTATATGTATATTTTTTATTTAGGCACCTCACCTTGAGGAAATTTTAGTTGAATATTCCATTAAATTTTTGGAATTGTTAATAATTGAGTCAAAACTCAACAATTTTTCAACAATTTGTTGTGTTTGGGTGGCGAAAGAGAAGGAGTGAAAATAATAATGATAATACTTTGTTTTTGAGCAAAGAATTAGAAAACTGTATTTTAAAATAGGAGGCCGGAATCGTACTGAAGGACGGTGAGCAGGAGGCATTAGGAGGCGCTTGCGCCTGGGAATTCCTTATGCGTTGAGGAGTAAGAGAGAATGCTTATTTTACAGAAAATGGATAATTAAAAAATGAATAAGAACATAACATTTGTCTATATCGGCAGACTAGTTTCGGGGTTGCACTTCATTATCAATACCGTACAGTCCCTAATAAAACATCTATTTTTGTTACGTAACATTAATTACCTACATACACATTTTTTTTTGTAATCAGCTCGGGTGATTTCGCATGAGTGGGATGAGCAGGAAGAGTCGGGGAAGAAATTGTGAAGGAGGAGTTTTTTTCGTGTATTTGACTTCCGATTTTGAATTTTTGTTGCCGACGTAATTCCAAAGCTGTTTTTGAAATCTTGTTTTTAATTAATGTTAAGTGCCAATAATATATGTTTTAATAGTGACTGGTTGGTATGATAATGGGGTGCAACCCCGAACCTAGTCTGCCGATGAAGACAAAAAAAAAAATAGTTGAATTTTAACGAAAGTACCAATTCATTAAAAAATGTATAGGCACCTCTTTCTCCTTGCATTGTAGTCTTAAAGCATTTTTAGGTTGCCGAGACGTCATTGCCAGGATTAAGTTGTGGACGTGTTCGATAAACTGAATAGTTGGGCCGGAATTTTCTATGTGTAATTCAGTCATAGCAGTGGCGACGTCAAACCCAAAGAGCTATGTGAAGTTAATTTTGAAGTATAATATCAGAAGAAAACTATTTTTAAAAAGCCTTACTTGGTAAGCTTTAGCCACGTTCATTTTCTCATAGTATTTTGGATTTAAATGGTTTTCGCTCAATCTAGGGCAAAGCTTTAACCCATAAGCTCTAATTTTGTCATGACCGACCACTTCCCTCCAACATCGGAATTCAATTAATCCGTACGGGGTCTGAAAGTATACAAAATACCTATTATATTTTATGCTTTTGTAAAATTAACATTTTATGTATTAATTACACTAAATTGCGACTGTTGAATAACCCAGTTTCGAACATTCTTAACAAGATGTGGGAAATCAGAGAAGAAGAAAAGTTTTCTGGTTTCATCCATGACATGAGAACAAGTTATGTTGTCAGTAGTGATACCTATTGAAAAATAATAATTGTTTGATAGAAACATCGAATATCAAATAACATGAAATTGTCTCATACCAAACAATTTCCACATTCCTCTATTCCACTGGGCACCGTCAGACACTATCCCGTCCACAAAAAATCCAGCGTTTTCAATGTGCACAATTGCTTCAATAATCAAGTGATACAGGATGTCGCTGTTTGCACATGCCCGAGTTAGAAATGCACCAACTGCTTGAAACCACTGGCCCATGAATGGTTGAAATATGATCACGAGAGCATGGTCTCCTTTCGTGGCCTTTTGGTCACTAGGAGTATACTTTCCGATGTCAGTGAAACCCGTTACTTTCATATTTTCTCTTGAAAACGACAATTTCTCGCTTAATTTCATCTCATCTATCAACAATACACCTGAACAATCAAATTAATATAAAAATTTGATCAGTCATACACCCGCGCATTTCATCAAATTTTAATTAACAATTTACCTCGTTTTTCACATATGCCCATGCATTCAGACTTTTTCTTCATTACATGGAAAACAGCATGCTGGAATCCGTAGGCAGGCTTCAATTTACGCATGTAACGGTACAGAGTGGTAGGGCTGGGTAAACTGAGCACTTTGTGGCGTCGCATGTAGTTATAAACCGAAGAACTTTCAATTTTTAAAAGGAGGCATTGGAAAACCCAATTTCGAGAATATCTCATTCCAGTAGCATTGCACGTTAATGAGTTCAAACACGCATTGACCACTTCTTTTTGGCTTTCTGGAAGTTTATCGATTTGAGCCCGAATGTCCTCTTTACTCTTAGCGGCACACTCCTTTCGCAGTTTTATTATAACGTCGGACAATAGTAACACCTATACGCATGAAAGTGAAAAATATTTTCTTGAATTTGCTACGATAAACATATAATCACGCATATTAAAGAGTCATGCCATTATGGTCAATGCCATTGAAAAAATTAAATTAAAAGTACCAAAATAAGCACGAAGAAGGAACAAGATACGGAAACAATTCCAACGTGAAAGCCAACCACCGTCCCTCTCAATTTCTTCCACCACAAATTAAGGTGTTAATAATATTTGAAACATGGTAGGATAATCCAACCGGGGAAAACAAGGTACATTCGTACCTGAATTGAGGTTCGACTGTACCACCGACACCATTACGTCACAACACTTAGAACGTTCATTGGTTATAACAAAACGTCCTCGAGTAACAGAAATGGATATTGAATAGTTGAGTTTGAAAATGGACGACAACACATCATGGTATTGGTCACTAAGACATGACGCACATTGATGGGGTAGGACAACGAGGAACCTTGGTATTTAGTCGCTTAAGTTTTCGAGTCTTGTTCTTCATACTGCGACGGGTTCCTTCAGGAATTTTTTGTTTCTTGTTAGACTGTGGTTTCTTACATGTTGAGCATCTGTCTTCTCTTTTGTACACAAATCCTCTGCATTTTTGAATATTCCTAAACCAGCACATACCAAATGTTATTCATATAAGCGGATTGAAAGCGGTTACAAATGAAGCAAAATAAGACGTTTTCGAATAATCGGCAAAACTTATTCACTCATAATGAATAATAGGAATCAAGATTCTTGGTACTTGCATAAAATATTGTGTTGTTGAGTAAAAGGTTTTACCAATTATCCAGGATTTAATGATTGTCGCAGGTCAAAGGCTAACATTAAAAAAAAAGAATATTACCCGTTTTCGGACGTGCCACAACAAATGATCATGTCGTTAACTATTTTGAGCAGCGTCGAAATATTCAAACTGGAAGAAACGCTCCCGAACCCATCAATTACGACCATGGACTCCTTGATGAGCACCTTAATAATGAGTTTTCTTTTTAGTAATCGTGAAATCATACTTGTCATTTTTTCAGATTTTCACTAAAAGCTTACTTACATCAACTCGCATATCTTGGTAGATGATTATTTTTTTAATATTCTTAATATCGGGCGTCCATTCTTCAAAAACTGCAGCTCCCATCGGAAGGATGAATTTTACCCAGGAGGAAGAAGGGAGCTTAATTTTTGAAAAATCTTCCTTTAGTGTCGCGAAGTTGTACTTCGAACAGGTGGCATCAGCGCAACTGTTTTCGCGATTAGGAATGCTATCCGGTGTGGGCAGTGCCGATGGCAGGGATTCCGCAACGCGCACCGTACCAGAAGGTTTCTGATACTCCGACGTTGACGGTTGATGGTGTTTTGGCCTTGCTGTTGGAGGCCTTTTTTTCTTTAAATCTTTTTGCAGTCGTTGCGGACATCCTGGAAAAATCCTGGGTATAGCACCCTTTACTAAGGCCCATCTTTCACGCGGAATTTTATGAATTTCCCCGTTCGGCAGTCTCGTTTCGAAATGTTTCACAATGTCCTCTTCTTGAAAATGAAGTGAACAAATTTTATCCTTCAGGGTTAAATCCCTGTCGGTCCGTGGGATCGCACAATTCCATCGGGTTAGTTGATCCTACGGGCAGTTGTTAATGAATCAATATCAGAATAAGCCGCGTTGGGCTTGAGGAGGCATGGGGAGGATGGTTCCAATTAAAAATTGTGGGATTGGTTTTCAATCTCATAATAAGTCTGTTCCAGCGGGTGGTGCAGCAGGTGATTGGGAGAATATTAGACATAGAACCAGCCTCAAGAACATACTGTTCATCCCAAAAATTTGTTTTTAAGGTCCAGTCACTGGCAATTAAGCCTACGGCATGGTTTCCCGAACTGGGTGGCTCCTTCTCTTGACCCCTTGGCTCACTATTGTGGTGAGAAATATCGTCCGGCTCGTGAAAAATCGCTGAACACATATTATTGGAGCTTGAGTTTGGTAGAAGTTGAGTGTTTAGATGGTATTGCGAGGACTATCAATACTGTATTGTTGCCAATACATAACTGGAAGTAAGATTTCTAGTTTGACTTCAGAAACTTTAGGAGCATTGGAACTTCTTCAAATAAGAGGTATGTACCTTAGTTTCAGGAGGGCTACAGGAATGTGGAAAATCATCCAATCCCATTCAATTTTTCATAATATTCAATGAGATCATGGTTTTCTGCATTAGTGTAGCCCCAGCGAAACACGTATAACGAAACTGTTCTTGACAGAAAGGTTATTGAAAATATGTGGAAGTTCTATGTTCGTGGGTTGAAAATAAAATTAAGGGTCGTACTTCATTGTCGTTACTCAAGCAGAGTATTTGCTTAAATGGCTTGAAATCGGTCATTCTATAAGTGAGTCAACTGTTCTGAATTGAAATGAGCAATTACTCAGCTCAAGTGACGACGGTGAAAGCCGTTCTTCGATACTTCCCCTACCTTGAACCGCAGTCACAAACTGTAAGAGTTATAAAATAAAACATAATTCTGTATGCAGTTCGTGCAGAGAGAAGTTGAAGTTGAGGCAGGTTCGAATAACGGCTAGCACACAGGTCAGATTGCCGAACTTACCACGGGCGGGCTAAATAAAGTAGGATTCTTTTTATTTTTCAACTTGTTTTCTCTCCAGCTTTTATTGCAGCCGGTTGTGCATTTCGGCACGAAACAAGGCATTTCCCTGATAAATAGAAATAAGAGATAAGTGCATCAGCAACGAGTATGCGGAAGAACTGTAGACAAACAATAAGACTATTGGACTTACCTTAACAAATCAGTGAATTTTGCTGAATGCAAGAGTCGAATAAATCACCCAAATGAGATCCTATAATAAATTTCTCTATTCACAATATGGAGGAAGGAATATTTTGGATGAAGGGCCAGCCCATATGTGAGGGAGCAAGAAATTATAGGTCCGTTCTATTGTCTTGTTCGTGCTACAATTTTGTGAAAATCATCTTTTGAAAAATCATATCTCGAAGGGTTTTGATTTTCGGGTCATGGCATATAGTAGGGTGTTTCCGGTCGCAAATTATGTATATTTTTACCAAATTTTTTTGTCACACTTATCTCTATCCACCCTGTATAATTACTATTTTTAATTTCAATTTTAGGGAAATGTGCTGCAGTAACTTAAAAAAATATATTAGACCACGTTCATTAAGTTCTCCATGTGCCAATCGTCTGTGGAGTCTATGCAACCAAACCAATTTATTCCCTACAAAAATAAAGCAATTTCATAGGTTTCACAGGCTCCACACTTCCACAGGCTGAAACTTCCACAGACGCACGTCAATGGCTTGACGGACAGTTTGTGAACGGGGCCTTATGGTTCCATAAGGAGGAACCATATGGTTCAAATCATCGATGATAGTAGCGAGGTATCGAAGATCACATCGCAGTGAGGGTGCTTCACTATGAACAGTCCCATACAATTATTGATGTTTGTTCTTCATCGATGTTTCATCGGGGCATCGCTCATCGAGGTATCGCAGTGAAGGTGATTCACTATGAACGCACCCTAAGATTATAGAGTTTGACAAGGGGCCCTACTAGGTAAAGTGCTCAAGAGTTTTTATTGGTGTCCCACGTCCGGAAACCCCACGTAATCGATATTTCAACCAATTCAAAGTTGATGCATCTTATTTGAAGAGGTAAAAATCGCAAATTGCCAATAATGCATGATTAACCGTATAAATCGATCCAATCTCTTCTCAGTTTAGCAGAGTTCGAAGAATATGACCATGCTGAAATTTATGGTTGAATTAGAAACCGAGACGGCCGGAAGTGCGAAGAATTGACAATCAAACGGATCAAAAGGAGTTGCATTGCGAAGACTTTTTTCTCCATTATTTTGGTTATAATATACCTTTTGTTTCGCACTGAAATTGTTATTTATATTTTTTTATTTGTCTGGACACCATAATATACATATTTTTTAAAGTGCTTTCTGGCTGTGGGAATTTCAGGATTCTTCAGAATATTCCAGTAACCAGCAAGTATGAATCTTCTTGGAATAACTTCCTGTCTTCTAATAAGAAGATTATTCCTGTGATATTCGAGAAACAACGTATAATAATCGATTCAGATAATACTGGAATATATAAAACCTCAGAACTTTCGAAGATCTAAAGAATATTCTAAATTAATCTGAAATGTTAAATGAACATTCAGTGAATGATCCATTATTCTAAAGGGATATGTCTGGAACATTCTACGAATAATATGTGGAATAAATTTCTGTATTCTATGATTATTCGTGGGATATTCGAGGAATAACGTGGAATAATCGAATCAGATAATACTAGAATATATAAGCCGTCATATCTGGAACATAAAGACGTTTTGCCTTAAATTTCACAAATTTCCTTCGAAATTCTCAGAAACTTCATTTCGGGCCATTTCAATGCGCTGTGGTGAGTCAACCACAGAAGCTTTGCCTTACCCTCCGGGAGGTGCTGCCACGGAGGTGGCTGTTCGACGAAGCTTTCAAGGGAAGAAACTCAAAATCTCAAAAGTGACCGTTAAGTAGGACTCACAAGCTCTGTTTTTGTTCTGTTGGCGTCTATGCAACCTGTCAAAATACTTCATTTTTCAAGGTGCCTTGAAAATAGTTAAACTGACTATTTGAGCACTAAAAATAGCATAAATGACCTCAAGAACCCTAAAAATGGCTAAACCAACGATTCGTGCGGCTCTGAAAATTCCAGAAGATCATGATTCCCTCTATGATAATGGCTAAATTGAGACTATTCGCAAGCCAAACACTAACCAAACTGACAATGCGCGCCTTATTGCCTTAATAACGGACTATTTGCGCCCTAAAAACGGCTCTCAAGTAACTATTCACGGCCAGGAAAAGCTTAAAACAGACGGAGAATTTACAAAATCGACCATTCGGATACCAAGAATGACAAAAGTGACCATTGGCGCCTTGATTTGACAGCG